>JAIGNY010000732.1:390000-427500 GCA_020152595.1 Chiridota heheva | reverse complement strand
ATCATTGGATGTTTTCAAACCCGGTTTCACGATCTTATTGCAAAACAATACTAGAAATCTATAAGGATGTTTCAGCCGACGACATAAGGTCACATTATTTTGTTTACAACGCCATTTTGTAGGGGAGACTGACGTCTGCTGCACTTTTACATACGTTTGTATGTTGTTGTATGCCGGAATCGCGTTATGCCATTAATTGTACTATCTAATAGACGTGTTTGGAATCCACTGATTAAGATTACTTGAAGTACTTTGAGGGTATTTTTTTCTTTAAAATAACATTTTATATTAAAAAATTAATTCGTCTGGCCAGTTCATTTGAACCAGCGCGTGTTTATATGCCCAGCACGTGTTTTACATGCCTAGCGCATGCTAGCACGTGTTTTGACATAACATAACATAACATAGCAAGATGACGGGCTAAGAAGGGTGAGTCACCCCATAAAAAGCTCAAACTAACACCACCACCACAACAACAAAATAATAGATAAATAAAAGACGCCCAGAATTAGTAAAGAACTTATCAATGTTGACTTTGAAATTGTGAACAGAATTGGAGCTAACTATCCACTCAGGTAAACTATTCCACTCATTGATAACTCTTTGTGAAAAGCTAAAACGCCGAATATCTATCCGTGAGAACTCTTTGGTCAACTTCGAACTGTTACCACATGTCAAAGCTGAAACATTCAAGAAATTACAGGAAGTTAAAGCATCACTACCAGATAGGAATTTAATAACCTGAATCATATCACCACACACTCTTCTCAACTCAACCAAGAATTCGCAACCTAGATTCATAAGAGAGATTCCTTACTTCGGGAATAAGACTAGTGGCTCGTCGCTGAACCTGCTCTAAAATTAGTTATGTTTTGTCCTTCTCATAAAAGAGACTCCAAGCCTGAATAGCATACTCAAATTAAGGCCTGACTAACTGCTTATACAAATTAAGAACAACCTTTCTACCAAGAAAACAACATATTTCCCCTAATCAAACCAAGCATCCTATTTGCCCTTGCACCTGCTAAAGCACACTGTTTAGAAGGCTTTAGATTGCTAGTAATGACAACACGGTACACCTAAATCCCTTTCTTGATCAACACAACCAAGATTTTAACCATTCATGCAGTATAATCACGGCCAAATTGCTCTGACCAAAATGATGAACTTTGCATTGATCAACATTGAATGACATCTGCCACGTTTGGGACCAAAAAACTAACTCATCCAGATTAGTTTGCAAAAGTCAAGAATCCCTAGCATCATCAACAATCCTGTACAGCTTAGTGTCATCAGCAAATTTACAAACCCTGGAGCCAAGGGAAACATCAATATTATTAATGAAGATTAAGAAAAGAAGCGGATTAATACAGAACCCTGAGGAACACCACATGTAACCTTCTTTCATGGAGATACCATTAACAACAACCCTTTGTGACCTGTCAGTTAATCAAGAATCTATCCAACATCAAAGCACTTTGAAAAGATGATAAAGGGAACAGAAAGAACATCAGACGACTCACGTAAGACAGCAGGATGTATACCATCTGGACCGGGTGCTTTATTTGAATTCAAACCCTTTAACTTCTTAGACACAACATCAACTGAAAAATCAACATCCTTAATGGATACGGCAGAGTGTACGCTAAGAGAATCCACAACATCATCAGCAAGGGACTCCTTAGTAAAAACAGATACAAAGTAGTCATTGAAAACCTCAGCCATATCCTTACCACTATTGATAGTAACACCATCATTACCCTGAAGGGGACCAACAACCTCCTTGGTTTTTTGCTTTGAGCGAACATAAAAGTGAAATGACTTAGGATTAATCTTAATCTCTTTGGACAAATGTTTTTCAAAAAGTACTTTAGTATCTCTTATCAAACCCTTTGTGAACTTTTCATGATCCTTGTACCTAGCAAGCTTCGCAGGACACCGACTGTTTTGATAACAACGCCACAACTTCTTTTTCCGAACAGCCCGCAAAACCTCCCGAGACATCCACATTGGCCAATTACGCCTACATACTTTCTTTAATGGGACAAAGCTATTCACACCCTCCAAAACTTTAGTTCGAAAAACACATTGACCGATTACGCCTACATACTTTCTTTAATGGGACAAAGCTATTCACACCTTCCAAAACTTTAGTTTGGAAAACATCCCATGGTTTAGAAGGATTTAAGTCACAGAGCAAAAAGTCCAAGAATAAAAAATTATAATGAAGTGCAGCAAAGTCAGCATTCTTAAAATCTAAAAACAGTTTATTAGCTTGAAAAACCTTTGTGAAACATTAAAGATCAAAACTAATGAGGTCATGATCACTACACCATACCTTACCGCTACTTAGCACATTTCTAAGCATACTTTCTTCACTACTGAAAATCAAATCAAGACAATTACTACCACGCGTGGGAAACAACACATGCTGGGTGAAAAAGCAGTCGGATACAACTTCTAGAAAATCTTTACCATTTGGACCACTAGTACAAAGATTCCAATCGATGTCTGGAAAATTAAGGTCCCAAAAACAATAATCCTCCTAGAAGCAACTTTCCTAAAGCAGTCAAACAATTTATGATTGTTCTCAGGACTAGAATTTGGTGATCTATATACAACACCAACAACCACTGAACTACCAACATAGCCATCAAAAATAAGTTCACAACATAGGCAATTTGAAAAAGTTAAGAAAACTGAGCAGCCCTATCTATGCAATTAAAACTGTCATTTACAAACAATAAAACACCACCTCCTCTACCATTGAGAGTATCTAATCTGTCTTGTCTGAAAACTAAGTAACCTGGAATGTGTATCTCTGAATCACTAATTTCACTATAAATCCAACTCTCAGTAATACCAATTATATTAGGTCTACTAATTGAAACTTCAGCCAGCAGCTCATCACGTTTATTCAAAATGCTACGAATATTTGAAAACATAACCGTAAAGGAATATTCCCATGGTTTTTTTTATAAAATTTCATTTGAAAGAGCATACTTTTAAAGCCAATTTGATACAAAAATCAGGTAAATATCATATTCCGTTCAGGAGATATTCTTACAAATTCTTACAGATTCTTTTATGGTAGAAGGCACCTCAGTTCCTCTTGTACCAGCTCTCCTACTGAATTATCTAATTCTGCTAAAAGATGTTGTCTAAATGATTTAATGCTTTCATTATACTGTACTTCATTGGCTGATTGATCCAAAATGTATCCAGCCATCTCTCGAAGGCCTGAATATTTGGTGATTTAATAACAGCACATGGTAAATTGTTCCATAAGTCCACCACCCGAAAACAGAAATTATTCTTTCTGATATTTAAGCTTGGTCTTCTCTTGAAGATTTTATGACTGTGACCACGAGTGAGAGAGCCTTGTATTAGAGGTAACAAATTAGATACCTCCTCATCATACCTGCCAGATAGTATCTTATAACTTTCAATCATATCCCCACGGACTTGTCGATAACTGAGTGTAGGTAAATCCAATTTTCATAATCTCTCTTAAAATAAGATAGTTCTCTTAATCCAGGAATTTGTTTTGTTGCTCTACGTTGTACGTTTTCAATCATATTAATGTGTTTTCTCAAAAAAGGATTCCATACCTGGTTGGCATATTCTAAATGATGACGTGCAAGACTTGTATACAAAATTTTGAATGTTGTCCAATCCAAGTACATGAAAGATCTTCTTATGACACCCATGACTGAGTTTGCTTTGTTTACTTCATCAGTGATGTGCTTTTCAGATGAGAGCTTGTCATCGATTGTAACTCCAATATCTTTTTCACTATTTGACTGTTCCATTGGATTACCATTTTCAAACATTTCATAATCATACCTATGGATTTTTTACGATTTCCCAATTGCATTTTACAGTTTTCGTACAGTATGATGAATTCATGAATGATGTTTGTACTAAATTGTTTCTAAAGTGTTCTCTTTCTTATGAAAGGTTATGAAAAAACATGGTAATATTACTTTAATTATACCACTAGAAGAACAAACCCTATTCCCAGAAACATGCCTGACAGGTGGGTTCAAACTCTCTCCCCCCCCCTAGTTTAAAGGACTCAGATTTCTTAAATGCCCTTTAGACACCCCTAGCAAGAACACGAGCACCTTTCCTACTTAAATGCAAACCATCTCTCATAAACCAATCAGCCCGAGATTCAAACAAAACAAAATTGACAAAACTGAACTCAAACGACGACAAATACTCTCTAGCCAACTATTGATCAACATCATCTTATCTGTCATAAAGGAACTACTCCTACGCGACAACAGACTAAAAACTAGAACCTTACAACCTGTGTCCTTCAACTTGAATAACAAATCCATGAAAGTACGCCTAACAGAATCAACATTTCTTCTTGAAGTATCATTTCTACCTATTGAAACTACTACAATATCTTCACCCTTACATAAAGTCTTAACACGAGAACTCATGTCATAGCCTATGGAAGACACACCCTAATCCTGCTACTACGATTTACTCTAGAAAACTCTGTGTCAATATACCTAACAAGTGAATCCCCTATCCACAACACCTTATCCCTAACAGAATCTGCAGGCAATGTACCAGACGAATCAAAAACCTCATTACCAATGGCACCTGTACAACTACAGACAATCCAACATGAGGCCTGTCAACAGAATCTGATCCAAGACTATCTACCCGAACAGAAACCCTCTCAACTTCTTCACCCAAAAACTATCTACATTCACACGTTCTTTTAGATCAAGTCTGTTTGTTTTACGTGTGATGTGACTAAGCTGTGTGAATATCAGACGCGTGAAATACTCAACGCGCAAATCTCTACCATATAAAATGGCTTCCAGTTGAGTTAGAGTCACGTGATGAAATCCCTCTATGGGGGCACAGTGGTTGTGTGTTTGTTGAGAATTCCTCACATATTTTTTTTTTTTTGATGCATTCATGTGCCCAACAGTTTCAAGAGGTGGAAGTGTTTTGCCAGATTAAGATTCTCTAACCCATGTAACATTAAGATTGTATAGCCAACCTCAGTGAGAATATGGCTTCTTAAATTGTGATGGTGCCTACGTCATTAATACATTTATACGTCACGCTATTTTTCTTCACAGCTTTCAAAGAGGTGTTCGATCTGTTTGACAGCAATGGCGGTGGGACCATTGATGCTGATGAGCTGGAGCAGGCCTTGCAGTCCGTAGAAATCCACATCTCGAAGGAGGAAATCTATGACGTTTTTGAGACCATTGATAAGGATGGTAAGAAAACATTTTACTTAGGATTGTCACCAACCACCAGGACCGTAATTCCCCGGGGGACTGAACAGGGGGACATATCCCCCCACTTTTCTTTAGATTTGTAAAAATCAGCACATTTTGGGGAAATTTGCCTCTTGCACCACCCCTAATCTTTTTAATAAGAGGTCTTGCCCCCTCCTTCCTCCCTTTACTTTCAGGGTGAGAATTACGGCCCTGCCAAGCACCTGGTCTTTCAAACATTCTTGCATATAAGTTGCATTGAATTACCAATGTGTCTAATGGGAGACCTACCCAGGGCCATACACAAAAGGGACCCTATAGAGCCTACAATTTAATAACTCAAGTGTTATGTTCATAACTGTTACAGTAGTAATTTATCTCACCATTGTTGTATGATCACGGTAGCCAGGTTTAAACAGAAATAAAATTACAGTCATAAAGGGGCTTCACCATGATAATAATAGGCCTAGTCTTTAGCTGCTTATAAGACATTGGATTACATTGTTGTCGGGAAAGTGACAAAACTGGCGACATTTAGGTCGCATTGCATTTGACATATATATGTTGTTTCTTGTATCTGTAGGTTTAGAACTTTGAGGCGAGAGCCCCCTTCCCCTCCTTCCCGCCGTTTTGAGGATGAATATATCATTCCCTTTCATCGTATCCATGGTTATGAGGAGAACTGTAACATGCTCCTTATACAGGGACGTGGCGGCCCATGCACCAAGAAAGCTAATTGGCCTATTTATAGGCACCACTCCGTTCTTCTCAACAAGTTATATCAATCCCTTGATTTGAATCCCCCTCCTCCCTCACCCTCACGTTCCTCTTCTCCCTCATCCTGACCTTCCTCTCCTCCCTCATCATCACCTTCCTCTCCTCCCTTATCATCACCTTCCTCTCCTCCCTCATCATTACGTTCCTCTCCTCTTCATCTTCACCTTCCTCTCCTCTTCATCATCACGTGCCTCTCTTCTCTCATCATCACGTTCCTCTCCTCCCCCACCCTCACGTTCCTCTTCTCCCTCATCCTCACGTTCCTCTTCTCTCTCACTATCACTATCATCTCTTCCCTCATCCCCACGTTCTTCTCCCCCCCCCCTCATCATTACGTTCCTCTCCTCCCTCATCATTACCTTCCTCTCCTCTTCATCATCACGTTCCTCTCCTCTCTCATCATCACGTTCCTCTCCTCCCCTACTCTTACGTTCCTCTTCTCCCTCATCCTCACGTTCCTCTTTGCCCTCATCATCACGTTTTTCTCCTCCCTCATCCTCGCGTTCCTCTCCGGCCTCATCCTCACGTTCATTTCCTCCCTCATTCTCACGTTCCTCTCCTCCCTCAACATCACGTTCCTCTCTTCCCTCACCATCACGTTATTTAGTTTAATTTCAAAGATTTCCATTTTCAATTTTGTCATACTATTGTTCGTATGTTTTAATTAGCCGTCATGAAATTCTGTTCAATGCAGAATCATTAAGCACACACAACTTGATATCGACTTTTTATCGATCTCTCGCGTCAACAGGTAGTGGAGAAATTGATTTTGAAGAATTCTTAACTATGATGACAAATACGGAGAAATTTATCGAGATGTTCGGTAAGTGTTTGCATTGAGAAATATGTATGAGTTTATTCTATATCAAGCATCGGTATGGGTTCAGATTATGGTGTGTTATAGGCATGTGTGAGAGAGTATTACAACTATTGAACTGTTTAACTATTTTTGATAAAAGATGTGTGTGTGTGTGTGTGTGTGTGTGTAAGCTAAATATTGCTGATAATCCTATTTGTTATCATTTACACATGTTCAATGCTACCTTTCCAATTCATAATAGGCATATACGTTTCATTTATGAGGAAATGATTGAGTGAAATGTTAATAACAGTCCCCTTCAACACAATTATTTGGGGACATGCAGCCCCGGGATCCCCGCCTAGCTATATTGCAGTACCTTGTATCATGGTTAATATACATGTGACACAGTCAACAGAGGAGAACAAGGGCCTCCACTTAACAAAAACGGGTGCCTCAAAATGAGCCAAGAGGTCCCAGACACCGGTCACTTCATCGGTTTAAGTTCATTGACGTTCTTTTCTTTCAAGCTGCACGTCATGAAAACGGAACAGAAAAAGCATGTGAAGAAGGAAGAGAAACGGTCCTATTTGACGCCCTGACGCAGTTTATGAAGACCTCCGCTCTTAAGCAAATGGATGAACTTGTAGGGTAAAACACTTCCGTGATTTTATATCTATTCATAGCAATTTTATGTTGTAAGCATGGACGCCTAGCTGCACGCGTTTTTTTTTTTTAAAGGGGGTTGGGGGGTTGGTAGGGGGTTATGGGCGAACAAAATCCACTAAGAGGGTATCTTCTATGACGTCAGTTGAAACATAACATGGTGAGCAACAATTGGGTACGCAATGACGTGGTAATGACACTTTGTATGACGAAACGTATTCATTAAATGAATTTTTTAAGAGTAGATTGGTATGCCCCCTATGCACTTGCCCCCCCCCCCCTCCTGAAAATATTGTAACGTGACATATTTTGTCCAATTTAAAGGCTTTTTCCCCAAGAGACAAAGTTTCCTCCACCAAGTTTCCCCACCCCTGCCAATGACCACAATCCTGGCGCCGTCACTGTATAAACTACTGACGTAGATGCGGTGCAATCCAGTTCAAATACATTTCAGGGCCGATGTTTCAGTTTTAGTCCGTGTAAAACCTTCACGTTCGTCGAATCATCACATTGACTCAAAATTTGTAGCTACATAAAATGTTTAACTGTTTCTTCCGTCAAGGTATTACAACACCAAGTACACGCGTGTCCAAGCACCTCATGTTGTCATGCATTATGCAGCTGGAGCTCGTCTTATCGGCCTGACTGAAAAACAGCTCGCAGAACACCTGAAACAACTACAAGCCAGCAACAAGGGTATGTATTCCTAAATTTATGTTGTTATAAGGGTCGCAACAGTGGGGTGATACGGCCAGCCCCGGCGTGGGAAACATCCATAGCTTCCCCTCCAAAGGAAGCTGTCATAGAGCAAGGAAAATATTGAGGTGTTTAGTGACTAATATTCTGGGTGACGCCCGTCGGGAGGGTATAACCTCCTGTAGGTCAGATTCTGTGTCAATCGATCCTATGTTTGTCCTCGCAAAAAAAAGCTTACAGGAATAGTTAAGCGGTCAGGCATATATCTTGTGTGATTGAGGACAAAGCACAGAAGAAAAAGACAGGTCGTATCGCATATAACACATAAAAAGATACATCTTCAAAGGGATATTTACGTGTCCCAAATGCTCAGAACTAGGTAGTGGACAATACACAACTGGGTACGGTTGAAATTGATCTGTTAATTCATTTCAATTAGATTCATTTATTTATTCACATCATTTACAATATAGAAATTAAGTGATCAATAGCAAAGTTTGTGTAACAAGCAAGGGCGGATCCAGCATTCCAGGGGTGTTCTTTATGGCCATAATTGGTCACACCATCACACGATGGCGCCGTAAAACGGTACTGTGCAAGCGATGCGTGCGTTTAACGACGTTGGGTCCAGGAAGATCTGCGATTTGGGGCATGTTGTAGGTCCAAAATGTTCCATTTTCATATTTTGTATATTTTTTATTATACTTTACCCCACGCCATCCACTCTGCCAACCACTAGAGATAGTATGAAAAGTCCATTTTCTAGTCTAGTTTTAAAAAATAAGAAGAACTTGCTATGGGGTTTGATATAAAAGATAATTTAACTATAGGCCACTATGGTTGAAATGGCAACCATGTGGATCATTAGTATTAACCTGCAGAGAAAATACCTCACATTTTGTTGAATTTTGATTCTCATTTAGACACTCTTGTATCCCTGGTCATGAAACTCTGATTGCAGGACGAATTCCTTAGTAATCCATTCCCTGAAAAAAATGTTTTCTTTTCTCCTTAGGTGTAAAATTGGGGAAAATTAAATGCATTCTAAAAGCCATATGAGACTTAAAACAGCCGTTTCTTTGCAGCCTCTATTAAATTAATTGAGATAACTATTCAAAATATAACAGTCAACATATGTTTGAAAGTGTATTTTCACCCTAAATATCAGATTTTTTCATGATCTATTGTAGTTAGTTTGATTTAAACTTTATTTTGCTAATAAAAACGACTGGAATTTCATTTCTAACAATCTAAGGCACATGTGTTCACAAAAAGTGCCTAAAAGTTTCTCCGATTTTACACCCATCAAGCCCACGGAGGAAAGTTTTTACTATTTAATTTTTTTATTTTTTTTTGCAGAGAGTGGATAACTAAGGAATTTATCTTGCAATTTTTTAGGAGTTTCCTGACCTGATGACCAGGGATTCAAGAGTTTTTAAATAAGATGAAAAATCAACAAAATTTGACATTTTTCTATGCAGCCTAACACTAATGACCCCCTATGGCTGCCATTTCAAGTGTTGCCTGTATACAGATATAGGAAACTTTATAATTAATTCTACGAATATTCAAATAACAGAGGAAAATTGGATGAAAAACCGTTGTCCTGAACTCTAAACATGTATAATATACATACAAATCCATGGCCTACCTACGGATGTTTAGCAAACCTGGCCTGGCATATACCTTTACTATGGATTTATTTATTTATTAGATTTATTATTATTGATTGATTGATTGATTGATTTTATCTTATTTATTTATTTATTTATTCATCATTATTATTAATATTTGTGTGTAAATATATTATATATATATATATATCTATCTATCTATCTATCTATATATATATATATATATATATATATATATATATATATATATATATATATATATATATATATATATATATATATATATATATATATATATATATATATATATATATATATATATGTATATATATATATATGTATATATATATATATATATATATATATATATATATATATATATATATATATATATATATATATATATATATATATATATATATATATATATATATATATACATATATATATATATACATAATTATATATATATACATATATATATATATATATATATATATATATATATATATATATATATATATATATATATATATATATATATATATATATATATATATATATATATATATATATATATATATATATATATATATATATATATATATATAATTATTATTATCAATTTTTTTGGGGGGAGGTGGGGGAATAGTCCCCGTTTCTCCCTCCCTAAATCTAAATCTGCCCTTGGTAACAAGATTGCAACAAAGAAAGGTCAATTACGTCGGCTACAATGGCAATTTACAAGATAAAGAACAATCTTAATACAAATTTTAATCAAAAGATATGTTGTGAAAGGAAGTGCTCCAATGATTAAATGCATTAAACTTATAGCACGGCTATATTAATCATGGCAAATGAATGTATGTATGAGACATATTATTTTAAACATGAGATTAAAATCTTCTCGAAACCGATCAAAAGAAACTTTGACATTATGAAGTGATATTTTGAACCTAATCAGTTTCAGTGGCATATAGCTAACACCACAATTGTTTCATCTACGCAGTTTCATACGGGCAATAACCAATTGTAATTGATAACCAATTGTAATTAACAAATTTTATTAGACATCGATTTATATAGCGCCTTTTGCCAGGGTCTCAAAGCGCGAGACCCAATTAGCAAATCAACAGACTAATAGGTTTTCTTGCAGCCAGACGAATCGGCGCACAGTAACTTGAGCTTTACTGGGCAGGGCGGAGCCAGGATAGAATATCAAGGGGTGGGGGGCCAAATCAAACCAAACCAGGGATGATATGATAACGTGTGTTATGAGCAGTTTTGACATGATTAATGGAACATATTGGGACAAGGGGGCATGGTCTTAAAAACGGGAGCAGAGAGAAAGGAAGAAAGGTGCTCTCAGAGGTTTTCTTTCGATTGGGAAATTTTTAACAAAAATGGAAGAATTGGTAAAATTTGGCAACATTTCCCTATAATTGATGAAAATTTACCCAAAATTGAAGAAAGCTTGCCCCAAATGAAGAAACTGTTCCGATATTTGTAGGAAAATGCCATAAGAATGAAAGAAATTTCCCAAAAATTAAAACAGATATCCTAAACATTGAAAGAAATTTCCAAAAATTGTCCCAATATGGAAGAAAACTTATCGAAAATTTATGAGTATTTTTTTCAAATTTGAACAAATTTGTCCCTAAATAAAGGAAATTTTTGAAAATTGAACGATTATGAAAAACATTTCCCAAACATTGAAAGGGATATCACAAATATCGAAGAAAGTTCTCGAAAACTGAAGAAAATTAATCGATAATCAAAATAAACTTGCCCTAAAATTAAAGAAATGTCCCAAACATTGAAGGAAATTCCCCCAAAATTGAAGAAATATTACCTCAAAATAAAGGAAAATTGAATAAAATTGAGGATTAAGGAAATTGCCTAAAATTGTAAAACATTTCCCAAACATTGATGGAATTTAATCAAACGAAATCGAAGAAAACTTATCCAAACAAAAATAAGGAAATTTCCCAAACATTGAAGAAACTTGACCAAAAATGGAAAAAATAAATTTCTTCAAAATATAGGAAATTTTCCGAAAATTGAAGGAAAATGCACGAGAATTAAGAAAATTGTCCAAAATTGAAAAGACATTTCCCAAACATTGAAGGAAAATAACCCCACCAAATTTATCGAAAATCGAAGAAAAATTGCACGAAAATGAAAGAAATTTTCCGAAAATTGCACAAAAATGAGGAAAATTTCGCAAAGATTAAAAGAGATTTTCCAAAGATTGAATGAAATTTTCCAAAAATGTAAGAAACTTTTCGTGAACAGTGACAAGACGGGGAAGAGAATGAACATCCGCGTTTTCACGCTTCTCTTCTCCATAGTGTTCAGAGAACCAGGTAGGGTGTAACTGTCCTACCATCATCGGGACCGACGGCCAGCTTAACGTCCAGGCGAACGCCATTCAACCATTGTCACTTCTCTCAACAGCTGAATTTGGGAGCAGGAGCTGCAAACGACGTACTTTTGCTTTGGCTTATGTATAATGTCTGCATAGCTGTGGAAAAACGGGCCTAGACCTGACCGAGGCTTGAATCCGTTACCTCCAACATCTCAGTCATGCGCTCTACCAACAGAGCTACCTACTTTCTAAGTAGAAAGCTTTTTAGAAAGTCTGTTGGGGAAAGGTATTTTTCGCCGGAGGGGCGAGGGATGGGGAGGGGGGGGGGGGAGCGAAAGAGACTCATCTACTTGGGGCATTAGCCTTCATCCCCTCTGAATCCGCTGCTGACCAGCTTAATGTACATCTTCCTTTTGGCAGTTTGGAAAAAAAATTACGAAGAATCTCTATCAGTCAATATACCTGCTTTCTCCACAGGAAATAAGACAAACCCTTACGCGCAGCCACTTTATAACATCTTTTTCCAACCAAGAAAGAAGAAGAAAGTTAAAAAACCTCCCATCAAAAAGATCGCAAAGACAGACTCTTCACCGGAACGCCCCAGGGGTACAGGAAAAATACGCCTCAAAATACGCCTACCCAACTGCACGGACTCAGATAATGAGGGAAAGCAGGTAAAGATAGATAACTATGTTTTAATTCAAGGGAGATAGTAGCCTTAGGAGGATAGAAAACCCCCAAGGGCCTTATGCAGAGGCGTAGGAACGGAGTTGGGGGTGGCTGGGGGAAAGTTTCCCCCCTGAGCGGATTTCACCTTCCCGGTTGCATGCTTTCTGCCCGATTGGGAGGTGAAATTGGAAAATTATTAATATAAAATTGAAAAATGTGATAAAATTTCCCGAAAATTGACCAAAATGTTCTGAAAACTGGCCAAAATTTTCAGAAAACTGACCAAAACTTTACAGAAAACTTGCTAAAATTTCCCGAAAAATGTTAAAAATTTCACGAAAACTGGCCAAATGTTCCCGAAATTAAAAAGAAATTCTTAAAAACTAGCCAAAAATTTCCGAAAATGAAGGAAATTTTCTTAAAAGGAAGGAAATCTCCTTGATGGAAATTTGTTCATTTATTCCAGTGCAATTTTTCCATTTTGTCACCGGGAATATTTGGGTTCTTTTGTTCTCCTGAAAGGTGACCCTTCCTATGACTTGGCCTCGTGCAGGGGTGTAACTGTAGCTTTTGGGATTACGGGGTCGTAGAACAAAACAAATTGCTGATGGCGTAAAATTCCAACATTGTGTAAAAAAAAAAAAAACGGTCTTTAAGCTGTTGGAAGGCTAAATTCAACTAAAGATCAAAACAAGAAAGAAAAAAAAAGAAGGCCATTGCCTCAAAATCCAGATCTCTTAGTCATTTTTTTTTTACATTTTCGGGAGCCGTTGGGAGTGGGGTGGGGTATATAACACCCAGGCGGTGTAAAAACCGTCGTATTTAGGGGACCGTAACAATTAATATAACTTCATGACCATACTAGACCTTTTGTAAGGCCATTTTCCGAGTCATCAATTTCTCACTCCGTTCTCAAAAAAAATCAATGCATTTATAGCTGGGCGTTTGCACAGTCAGACAGTACTCTACAACTTTGTTGTGGTTACTAAAGTGATAAAGTAACTTTCGTTTCCTATATATGGTAATTTCAATAGTAAATAGAAGGGGAGGGGGGGGGGGGTTATGAGATTAGACCAACTCTATATACATACTCACTTAACCAACTTCTTACATCCATGCTTTTTGACATGTTAAAAAGAAAACAAACTGTTAAAGATCAAAGGGAATTAAATGCGTGAAAAGCAAGTAAAAAACAGGAGCTTGAAATTTGGCTGTAGGTTGCCAGACTTGGTAAACAAATCTTGAAAAATATTCTTAGAGAGTTAAAAATCGGGCAAACTTATCCTGCCTCCTTCACTTTTGGGTCCGTACACATGTGGTGATAAAGAGGATTTTTTACTTTTCTTTTCTTTCCAAATTGCAGATAGCAGAGAAAAGCCGCAAAACTCTTGATCCCTGGGGAGATAAGAAATCTCCGATTTTCAGACCTCGGATTGGATGGTCTACCTCGCACGTACGCAGCATTACCGCAAAACTACCAAGCAACCTAAATAAGGAACTGACTACAGAGGACCTTCCTATCATTCGACAGACAGTAAGATGCCCCTTTATTGTTCTTTAGCCTAATTGGTTGATGCGATCAAAGAGCTTTGATGTGATGCAAGTTGAAAGAGAATGTTAGAAACGAAACGTTGTTCATTTAATCAGAAGTATTCCCAATAAATATAATACGCACTAGTCAAAACGTCAATAGTTCCGAACTGCAGAAGTAGTCAATCGGTATTTTCGTCAAATTAATATTTTTTTAAACAAATTGTTTGATTGGTTGTCGGTCCGAAATTAACATAATCGACTCATGAATATCTGGAGCTTCACATATATTGTTGTCTGAGGTCGCCAAAAGGACCACATTTGATGATGATGTAGAAGCATACATCTATTATGAAGTGATTTGATAATAATGACATAACAATAAAATCAGTTGATAACGTCATCAAAAAATTGACAAATAATTTGATACCTTCACGATATAAATTGATACCGTCATGGTATAAGTTAATACCTTCATCATATAAGTTGATACCTTCATGAAATGTGTTGACAACCCCATCACATATGGCCCTTTTGGCGTTTTATACCTCCGTTGGTCAAAGGTTGACGTACGTACAGTACGTTGGTATATGTTTGGTTGGCATGCTAACGTTGAACCAATGCTGGCTATATGCACGTTGGCCCTACGGTTGGCTTCATCGCTACTACGAACGCCCAACCTTCAGCCATCCATTTTCCAACGTTGGACCAACGTGAACTCAACCTTTTGTTTTAAGCTATAGCACATAATTAGTATAAGTGAAGGGTATTCACTGCACGCAGGACCTCCATATTTCACAAATGGGAGAATATCCCTGGTTTTATTTTGACTATGGCAATGGTGTATGTTCGATGGAGATTTGAGTTGCATTTACACTGCTGCCTGTGAAGATCGTATGAAGTTGAACACTGGAAGAATACTAATACACTGGGAACTTGGGAAGACTTATGGCGCCAAAAGCGTAGGAAGCGAGGGGCAGGGGGGAAACTGCCCCTGAGAAGAGGATTTCACGTTTCCGTTTGCATGCTTTCTTCCCAGTTGGGAGATGAAATTGGGAAATTATTAACCTTAAATTGAAAAATGTGGTGAAGTTATTGAATATATAGGGGAAAACTGGCCAAAATGTTTCGAAAACTGGCCAAAATTTCCCGAAAATTAGCCAAAATTTCCCGAAATTGAAGAAAAATTTCGAAAAATTGGCCAAAATTTCCCGAAATTGAAGAAAAATTCCCGAAAATTAAAAGAGAATTTCAGCAGCAACTATTGATGGAAACTCCGTGCAATTTTTTTCACTTGTCCCCGAGAACATTTTGGAGGTTTTACCCCTCTGAGAGGTGACCCTTCCTACGCCCCTGGATGGCGCGTCCCAATGTTATTACCCTTGGTCATAATTGTGTAATTTTCGTCACGCCAGCCCAGTGCGTTACAATTTGCTTTATACGCATATCTATGTGCGTATCGCATTATGCGTCTAAACTACATTTTCACCTAGAAACCCTAAGCCTGCCGCACACGAGAGTAAATGGCAGACGTCAACCGCTACTTGCAGTTGACGTTTGCCATGTACTCTCGTGTGCGGGCAATTTTCTTGAAGTAAATGGCATCATATACCCGAAAGTAAAATATTCAACGTGTTTGATATCCAGGACCACGGCCACTCGTGTCATTTTACTCCTCGTGTGCGCCGGGCCGATGCCATTTACTTTCGTCTTTATGTCAGTGCGCATGCGTGAAAATTACGTAATATCAGGGACCTGTCTTCCTGGGCACTTCTGAGGGCATTTTTTGTTTTATTTTTAAGCAAAAGAAAAAATATATTTATAAAAACAAAGATTATCCCAATTTTTGAAAATTTCCCCGAAAAAGTGGCTGGTCCGGACCCCCATTTCCAATGCCCTATGTCGCACAGATGCCGCCAAAATGACGTAACTTATTTGATATATTCTGAATGATCTTCTCTTTTTTAGATCAGAAATGCAAATCGTGAGTACATCAAAGAGAGGAATGCTGCAAAACATAAGGAGAACCTCCGCCACTGGAGACATCTTGGAGTCCACCATATTCCTTCTAAGACACTCAAGGATAACTTCAAAAAGTCGTTTCGTGCCTACATCGCCGCTGGGATGTGAAAGCATTGTTCACATTGTCATCATTACACAACTTTTGTTATGCCTTCAGAAATGTATATTAGCAGATTAGAGATTAGTCTATTATTCGTAAGGAATGTAAAACATCCGATATTGATTTCTTTCATAGAATTATCTTTTTTTCTAAATTGATTATTTATCACACAATTTTTCCTATAACAGTAACTTTTCATGCATACAATACCAATAATAATTGACAATCAAAAATCTTCAAAACAAATTTACTTGTCATATTTTTTTCTCTTCCGAATCCATTGTAATTTCTTCAACTGCGTTAAAATAATAAGTTTTACAAAGAGTTTTAAAATCTGCGCGTCTCTAATATACATAATCGTAGGTTTTGAACAGTCGTTTGAGTAGTTGAGTATGTATCAAACACTCCAGTAATAACTTTGAGGAAATTTGTTTATGTATGTGCTGTCTTTTTTTTTGTATAACTGTATAGTCTGACGTGAAAACGTTTTTACGTGAAATGAATAACAAATATTGACTTCAGTAACTTAATTGATTTTCAGGTACCTTGATGTTTCTAAAAGTGGGGTCCAAAGGACCTTCTTAACGTTGTTACCAACAAATGTGGTGGAAAAATACACTCCACCCAGCCCGTGGTCATGCTGCGGAAAGTTGGGCACAACGATCCTTGACAAACCTGGAGTAGAGTTGATAACAAAAGATTGTTGACCAAAGTGCAATTTTGAAGATATTTTTAAGATTTATACCCACCCATCTGACCCTCTAAATAGAAGAAGGTGCAAATAGAACGATAGAACAATTTGAACCGCTTCCGCAGTTGATAATTGGAGTCAAAAGTCAATTACGTAGCATTATTTCAATGAATTCTGCTTATCAGTTTTTCACCATCTTTACTGACAGACCGACTTCCTTGTTGGTCTAACATATGCTGAAGTTGTTTGCTTTTCAAAACTAGAACAATGATGTAGTAGCTCAACATACATTTTGGAGGTGGGTATAAATATGTTTTTGTGAGTGGTTTGTTCATTTGAGCAGACGGGTTGTTATGAGTACACGTCAGTGTTGTCGGAAGTGTGGGGGAGGAGCGGAGGGGCTTCTGTCTACCCAATAATTTGCAGAACTGTAATAAAAATTGATGCCGTATTTCGCTTTTTGTCATTACAAATAAGACAAATTAACCAAAGTGCACCCCGGCTTGGCCCACCATACAACTGTACACGCATATTGCTAATGACTTCAGACCGAGTTTTAACTGGGCTCAGTGAATTCACACTGCGCTTAGTGCTTTTATTGCTACATACTGTGGAACAGATCCTAAACGGGATATTAAGCCGAATTAGCGCATGTGCCAGATCCCAAATGGGATATTAAGCCGAATTAGCGCATGTGTCAGACTATATTTTAAGGCTCGAACCAATGAAAACAGAGTTTACTTTCCATTGGTCCAGAGATAATCGGTGGTCTTTCCCACATATATTATATTATATTATATTATATTATATTATATTATATTATATTATATTATATTATATTATATTATATTATATTATATTATATTATATTATATTATATTATATTATATTATATTATATTATATTATATTATATTATATTATATTATATTATATTATATTATATTATATTATATTATATATATTATATTATATTATATTATATTATATTATATTATATTATATTATATTATATTATATTATATATATATTATATTATATTATATTATATTATATTATATTATATTATATTATATTATATTATATTATATTATATTATATTATATTATATTATATTATATTATATTATATTATATTATATTATATTATATTATATTATATTATATTATATTATATTATATTATATTTACATTATATTTACATTACATTACATTACATTACATTACATTACATTACATTACATCGTATATTATATTATATTATATTATATTATATTATTATATTATATTATATTATATTATATTATATTATATTATATTATATTATATTATATTATATTATATTATATTATATTATATTATATTATATTATATTATATTATATTATATTATATTATATTATATTTACATTATATTTACATTACATTACATTACATTACATTACATCGCATAGCATCGCATAGCATAGCATCGCATATTATATTATATTATATTATAATATTATATTATATTATATTATATTATATTATATTATATTATATTATATTATATTATATTATATTATATTATATTATATTATATTATATTATATTATATTATATTATATTATATTATATTATATTATATTATATTATATCATATCATATCATCATATCACATCACATCACATCACATCACATCACATCACATCACATCACATCACATCACATCACATCACATCACATTATATTATATTATATTATATTATTTTATATTATATTATATTATATTATATTATGCTATGTTATAGCATAGCATAGCATAGCATATTATATTATATTATATTATGCTATGTTATAGCATAGCATAGCATCGTATAGCATAGCATAGCATATTATAGCATAGCATCGCATATTATATTATTATATTATTATATTATATTATATTATATTATTATATTATATTATTATATTATATTATATTATATTATATTATATTATATTATATTATATTATATTATATTATATTATATTATATTATATTATATTATATTATATTATATTACATTATAATATATTATATTATATTATATTATATTATATTATATTATATTATATTATATCATATCATATCATATCATATCATATCATATCATATCATATTATATATAACATTTGAATTTAGTTCTATACCGGCAAAATTATATCCCTATTTAGAATAATTATCATATTTTAATTCAGTGTTCTTCGATCACAAAATGGTGCAGTGCCGCATTCAACACTGCAATTGACTTTAGGGGAGGGAAGAGGCGAGAAAGAGCGGGGGGGGGAGGGGTACGGGAAAAACATTACCCTGAGAGGATGTTACCTTCCCGGCGTTGCATGCTTTCTTCCTGGTTGCGAGATTTTTATTTTTTTAGATGTAAGCAAATAATTGAAAATTTGGGTACAATTTGGCAACATTTCTCGAAAATTTAGGAAAATTTCCCGAAGGAGATTTCCCGATATGCAGCAACCTTTGATGGAAACTTAATTTACCAGTGAAACTTTTCCGCTTGTAACCGGAAATTTTTGGAGGTTCTTTCTCCCTTGATAGGTGACCCTTCCTACGCCCATGATATCTCCCCGATCGGGAGACTCAAGCATGCGCACTGAACTTTCAGTGATATATGGAAGCCGCCGTTTTTATTGTGAAGTTTCAGTCATAGACGCTTAGCGGTCGTTTCATTGAAGGTTTGTAACAAAGTTTGCTTTATTCATGTTTAATTTCGCGAAAGTAAAACAACTTCGTTACTATCACGCAGTTATTGCTAAATAATTTTCACAAGTCCTCCAGTTTGTTCTCATAGTTTCAGAAAACCTTGTTAAAGTGCGACTGCCTAACAGCAACACATAAGAATTCATCACTTTTCTTCAAATTTCTCGGAAACCGCACGGTGAATTTTAAAAGTGTACAGTGAAAAGATAATTCATATCCCATTATTTCAAATCGTAAAGAAAAATTTAAACCCTTCGCAGTGGTTGAGTTCCCCGCGCTCGAAAGGGATCTGATTATTATGTTATTACTATATAAACTTTGAATTTGGATAGATGCATTGAGGGATAATTCTGTAAGGGTCCCTTGATCGGGAGAACAAAACTGTTCTCCCGATTGGCGGTACGAACCGGACTGTCGAGCTATCCATTAACATCCTCTAAAGGTTTGTATATGTATACGAATTGCAAGTTGGAACAGCATTCCAAGCAGCATTTCTGGTATACAAAACATCACATACAATCTTTGTGGATATCAACCGAAGGATAAGAGGGTAAAACATCAATAACTTTTATCGCTAACATTTCTAGAATTTCAATCGAAATTCATCCTGGATGAGAGCCTGTTTTAATTGTCGATAAGAAACATAACCCTGGCAGACTTTGTTTGTTGTCTCGTTCCTTGGGAAGAAAATTGTGCTTCTTTTTCATCACGCGAGAAACATTTCAAAGACTTCGACATAATCAATATAATTGTGAAAAGCTAAACACATTTAGTGCTTATCTCGAGTATGCACTGGGCATGACGTGGTGTCAAGTAGTTATACACACACTTTTCAGTTGTGTTCTTTTACATTGCAATATTGGATGTTTTATTCGTAATTTGTCTTTCTTGTAACCGGTTGTCTTAAAGTCAGGGACGTTTCTAGCTTTTAGATTGCCCCCAAAAAACATCTTATTAAAATATTCACTTCCTTGTCTTAGTCTGTTAGTCAAATATTTGAGGTTTTTGACCCTAAATTATCAATTTTAGTTCAAAATTTAGGATTATTGGTCCAAAATTGCAAATATTTACTCCAGAATTGAACTGTTGAAAATATTGTTTTGTTCCAAAAAATTGAAGCTTTTCGTTCCAAAAATTGAAGATTTTAGTTTGGGGATAAGCCCCAAAAGTTCCCCTTGGACTACGCCACACTGATCAAAGGTATGAAATGATGAGAGGATTTTTTAGATTCTAAGTTGGATATTATTCAGAATTTGTTTAGAAAATCTGCCCTGAACCATATCACCGCACAATTTTAGTTGGATAATCAACTTCTTGGAATTTTCTTGTAAACAAATACGAGGGGAGGCCCCACCTCTCTCATAACATACATACATCCAGATCAGTTTCAATTGGTCCAATTTGGCAGCATTAACAGATTTCTCTATTGCCAGATGTAGGCGTTCACTTTTACTAAACATTCTTTATAATTAAGATAGAATAGTCACAATAAAACCATTTCACATTAGCAGAGTCGACTAGAAACTAGATTTATCGTCAAATTCCGACCCTTTTTTTGTAAAGGATTAGTTCAGTGGTCAAGCAAGTCCATCAAGGGAGTAGTTTAGTGGTCAAGCATGTCCATCTTATATGAAAGAGGACTCTAAAAGAAACAAAATGGTAAAAAAAGCGTTTAAAAATCTTCTTCCGTTAAGAAGATATTTAAGTTTAAAGTCTGTCTAATTATTTGTGTAGAAATGACTGGTGTAGTAAGTCCACTATGAAAAGTTGTGTCTTCATCCACACATTTTGAATAATTGTTAACGTATTTTAAAGAATGTTTATTCAATCTTTCATTCTCTAAATCATTTTGCTTCGAACTTTCTTCAAGTGGTATATTATAAATACCCTTCCTAGATTTAGTTTTGCTACTTTTTGACAATCCCATGGTTTTGAGCCACAAAACCGCAGGACAAAATATGATAGAATACATAAAGACTTCGAGGAATCTAAAGTAATGACATCACAACTAGTCTGATTTCAGTCGTTTCTACATAAATGATACCAAACATTAAACTTAAATATCTCATTAAAGGAAAACGATTTTTGAATGATCTCTTAACTATTTTTTTCTTTTGAAGTCCTCTTTCATATACGATCATATAAGAACTAATCCGTTAAGAAAATAGTTTAAAACTGGTTTTTAACTTATATGCTAAAAACATAAAGGGTACTTAATGGCCAGTTGTCTTCTCTAACGTACGAGGTAAATGAAATTAAAATACTGTTTTAATTGGTCGAAACACAATTGTACAGTTTGCACTTACATTGATAGGCCAATCAGTATCGATTTGGAATAAATTGTACTCCGCCACATTTTAATCACGATAGATGGCCTTTAAAAAAACAAATAGGTTTTCATCAAATTTAGCCCATTAGGCAAACTCTATATCTGGAAGTTTTGTACCCTCTTTAAATCTTCCCGATGAATGGATGTGTTAGATTATTGATATGAAATAAATTTCCATAAATTTTCAGCAAGGCCTTATATAAATTCCATGCTTAAAGATTACATTACATAAATGTACTTAATGTCATTTCTCCATAACACAGATATATAAACAAAATACAGAATAACTTTGTAATTCTAAGATATATATTATTTTATATAACCTGCAATACATAATGTAAATTTATATAAAATTGAAAGAATATGATTAATTCTGTTTGTTCAAAAATACATCAAACATGACACAGAACGCATTGTATGAATATCGATTATGACCTAATCCACATACACCTAAAATGCATCATGGATCGCACAGATCTCCAACGAACTAACAATTGATTAATTAGTCACAAAATGACGCAAGACCTGTTGCATTGAACATTAACTTATCATTATTGTTTATATACTGTCAAATAAAGATATGCAAACATAGTCCTTATCAGGGTTGCCGAAAGAATTTCGAGGCCCCGGCAAACTAATTTTTGAGGCCCCTCATATCTCAGAAAAAGTCTGAAGAGCAAAAAAAAAAATGTTCAGCTATTTTTAGTCCAATTACACTGTTTTCGTCATTGTCAGACCTGGGTTTTCACCGATGTTTGCACCATGTTGCCATGGTTATGATTCGTATAGTCATGTTACATTTTCGGTTTCCCCGAAAATATACCCAGATACATTTAGGGGAAGGGGTAGGGTGGGGGCGGGCTGAGCCATGGGCCCCATCTCCCCTCGCGGCTGCACTGATAAGCATACCAGCCCAACATGCATGCCAACGGTATGCCATGTTTTTACCAATATTGGGCCAACGGTGTGTGCTCTATAGTCCTTATAGGAGTATACTCTGACGCACTGTATAGTAATCGTTACTATATGTGACGGAAATAAATGTTCACGTTTATACTATTATACATTTACATTATATATAACTTAATAAATATAGACCTAGTTGCATACATCTAAAACACGTAACTTATACAATGTTACCTTGAGATTGTGTGACGGTAAGAACAAAATGTTTATTGCTTGTAAAACTGCGCAAACTGTTGAATGAATATATATATATATATATATATATATATATATATATATATATATATATATATATATATATATATATATATATATATATATATATATATATATATATATATATATATATATATATATATATATATATATATATATATATATATATATATATATATATATATATATATATATATATATATATATATATATATATCTTAACAATGGTACTTAAATGTAACAAAACCAAATACTGACATACTTATAAAATCTGTTCTAAGATGCAGATTATGTTTTTCACGAAAAATGAGATCTATGAAATATCATTTGTCCATATATATAAACCTGTACTTTCAAAATTCATTAACTCATAATTTTGCGTTAATGTAAACGGACTGTTTATCAGTCCGATTCACGTCCCTGATCGGAAGGTCTCCCAATCAGGAGATTTCTTGTCAATATAACCCACAATGCATTTTTCAAATTCAAATCTCTTTAAAGAAATACATAACGGTAAAATAGGTTCAAGCCAAAGGTCGGAAACAAGCAAGCGAAATATTCAAATTAATACGATAAAATTGTTTTCTTTATTTTCACCAGCGCAAATTTGACTTTCACCAGGGAATTTTAACGTAATCTTTAAAAATTGATTTCACCAGCAAAAGCTCAAATGATTAAGAAATATTAATTCCAAATCATTTCTAAAATATACAACTGTAGAAATACAGAATTTGACAAGCAAAAATAAATTAACGGCTGAACTTATCAGCAACATTTTTAATTATGGTCACTGCGCATGTCTCGATCTCCCAATTGGGAGATCTCCCAATCGGGAGCGTGGACCGGAATGTTTATGTTACTCAATTCTTGATGCAAAAAGAAAGATAACAATTATACGTGCATTTCTCGTGTATGATGATGAAGAAAAATAATTACTAAGTTCCTTGGTGAATGTATAAATTCCTTCGTTGGATTCAAATATAGTTTCAAAATCTTATCCGTTAAGGTAATATAACAATCAATAAAGGGTTATTTGAGTCGTTTCAGGTTTTGTGAATTCACTTAAGTCCACATTATTCTCCTCAGGATTAAGATATTTCAAATTCAATTGGTAAATAGTAATTCTTAAAAAGGCTTCTAAACACTTTTGTAGTTTAACCTAACTTTTTTTTTGTACAGCGCCTCGAACAGTTATTTTTCTGGATGTCGCGCTATAAGCCTTTATTATCATTATAATTATTATTATTATTATTATTATTATTATTATTATTATTATTATTATTATTATTATTATTATTATTATTATTATTATTATTATTATTATTATTATTATTATTATTATTATTATTATTATTATTATTATTATTATCATTATTATCATTATTATTATTATTATTATTATTATTATTATTATTATCATTATTATCATTATTATTATCATCATTATCATTATTATCATCATCATTATTATTATTATTATTATTATTATTATTATTATTATTATTATTATTATTATTATTATTATTATTATTATTATTATTATTATTATTATTATTATTATTATTATTATTATTATCATTATCATTATCATCATCATCATTATTATTATTATTATCATTATTATTATTATTATTATTATTATTATTATTATTATTATTATTATTATTATTATTATTACTAATTATTATTAAAGGGCCCAACTGTATCTAAATGTTTATTATCACTATCATAACAGGTCACGATTATCAAACATTCAATCTATAAATCAAAATTAAAATTTATTTAATGCAAAAACTAAGAAAATCTTTCAGGCATCTTACTTTACGATTGTAAATTAACTAAATTGTTAGCCAGTAAATTGGCATATTACTGCTAATGAGGCAGCGTGCTAATACGGCGTCAACAAAATCGTTTTTAAAACTGTCCTAATAAAGGTATTGATGAAGGTGGTAAACTAAATTAAGAGGAATTAGTGTTTGTTTGTGTTGATTATCACCTATAGACCTTTTCAAATCTGAATCGGCAATTTCCGGATAACTAATTTAAATAATGTCACATGGCCGAGATTCACGTATCCATAATGGACTAATGGTATACTGGAGGAATCTTATCGACCAATAAAATACTGGAGGAATTTTGCACAATTCACACATGATATGGGACCAAGCAGTCCGGGAGCATGCCTATTAATGGGAACATAAATGTTTCTTAAAATAGGAACATTTTGCTACATGATAGCCGCCATTTCGTGATAATTTCTCTTGATCCTTTGCAATTCTAACGTTAAAGCCTTATATAATGTTACATATTTCAAGTTTGAAATACGTCTTGAAAAATATCTTTGCTAGGGTAAACTTAAAACTTATAAAAATACCTTCATTACTGTCATGGCTTTTCTTCTCCCATTTGATATGTTCATCAAGTCATTTTCGAAATATTAGATAAAATAGACAATGGATCTGGGCTTTTAGGCACGAAACGGCTATTTTTAAAATTTAAATGATTTTTAACACAATGGTTTTTATTATTTCAAGTCCATAAATTAGAAACTATGACATTTTATCGCAACATCTGAATAATATGGCTGCATGACTTCATTATTCTAGTGTGATATAAATGTTCCTATTAAAAGGCATGCTTCCGGATTGCCAAGCGTATCAAACATGTTTTCAAGCGCACGTATCATACGTGCGTTATACATGAAGGAAATACGCTCGCGTATTGCTGCTTACATTTTTTCACTCAAACCTGCACCTGATTGGTCAGGAAACAAAGGAAAAGTTCCCCGGTATTTGATTGGTCGAATTACTGGAGAAATCACGTTCGGCTAAACTCGGTTTGAAAAAGTCTTATGCTACAATACGTTAGGCTCCAATGGAAAATCCTATCGCACACGGAGATTATTTAGAATATCTCAAAAACTACGAAAACACATATCTTTTAGCGCTTAGAATTTTTTTCTTTGTTATTCAAAAAATCGTTTTATACTTTTCTTCCAAAAAAAATCTTCTTCATAGATAGAAATCGAGCGGAAAAGCAAGTTGGTGACTGCAGAAGTTGTTGGCCATCTTTCCACAAAAATATTTATGAATATTCATGAGATTACACGAAGATCGATCAGTCGTTTTATTCATTTGCTGAATGTAAAAATATAATTGCGCAATCTAACCTGCAGATGAAATAACCGAAATTATTTTACGAAGCCCGAAGTTCATCTCATGAATATTCATTGTTAACTTGGATTCCTTAAAGCACTTTGGAACGTGAAAACTGCTCTCTTTTGAGAATGGATTTTGACTCAGGGTAAATATTGATAATTTTTTTCAATCATATTAAATTTCAGTTGAAAATAAAGTGGGTTTCGGATCATTTGCCAAAATTATGGTTTCCGATAGGTGGCCCTCCATGCATTTACTTGACACACGAAGCTACGCGGTAACTTCGAGAGTACACCTCCACGGAAGGCTACCGTATTGTCGCCTGTAGATGAAATCGACAATGATATCGATAGGGGTAAAACAAAGGAATGGAGTTGACGAAGTGAAAAGGAATCACTCTTCAATTGGGATGGTCATCTTTTAAATATGACATTGGTCCTGACATCCATTCACCGTTGAGGCGGAAATTATTTCAATCTACGCGATAATCTCTTTTCGCAACTATATGTAAAGAGTTTAAACAAAGAAATACTGCAAAATATACCACAATCAAGTCTTTTTTCCATGATTAAAAACAAAGGAAGTGATATTAATATCAAATTGATTTTGTTGACACCTTATTAGCATACTGATTGTACACAAGATGTGGAAGGACTAGCATTACAGACAGTATTCTATCAGTCTGCTGCTCAAAACTGGAACATAAAGAATAATTGAAAAACTCCCTCGTTTTACAACATTTAAAAACTTATATTTTGTACTTTAGGTATCCATTCTTTCGTTGGAGTTATATTTATGCAATGCTGAAGAAAGTTAATAAACATGGAACATAATATGGATTAAGATCGGTTGCTTAGTTACGAAGCGAAAAGCTAAGTAACGTAACTCAATCCATGAAAGTATTAGAAAAACGAATTGAAACGTTTATCCAAATATTCAACGCAAATTGGGATGTTTGCTTTTAGATGTTTGAAGTATTGGAACATGTTGAAAAGGAACAACTTATTGGAAGCAACCATAGCTATTTCTTATATACTTGTAAAGAAATGACCCAAATCAATTACTATTGTCATTGCAAGAAGTGACCTCGACCTATGTTTTATTACGCCTAATCTTTGCTACAAATTTGCAGTCTTTTCACCCGCAAGAACCTCCATCTCGGTGGGTTTAACATTTACGCTCTGCTATCAATTACGAAACCCACCACAGATAGTTCAGTGATTGTACGGCATCAGTAATTACGCTCCCAATCATCAATATGCACACAATGGAAGTGATTGTGAAGAGCCAGGTATTGTGGATTTGCTTACTGCAGGGCCAAGTCATGCGAGTAATGTGGGGCTCAGTATTCATTTTGACTTTTAAAAGGATGTTTTCATCAGTGAGTTATAAAAACTCTGGTGAGCTTATAAACACTCTGGTGAGTTATAAACATTCTGGTGAATTATAAACACTCTGGTGAGTTATAAACACTCTAATGAGTTATAAACACTCTGGTGAGTTTGGATGTATTGGACTGAAAATTTATAGCCAGGGTTATTCATTATGCCATGTATTGTAGTACGTCATACCTTGAATAAAAACTACAAACACGTCTTTTGTTTTACTACCCAATCATTTAACATCACTTTGTCAAAAACTTGCGTAACTTCACTCATTGTTTCACTTCAGTTTTACCCTATCCTATTCTACCCTATCCTATCGTAGATCACACCAATAAACATAGCCTAACTTTCTTCTTCACCGTCTTATCAAATCATACCATGAATCATATCAAAAATGTATATCACACACAAACCTTCATGATACCTGTCAAATTACATCGTACTTTTATCTCATATCTTCATGTATCCCATATGTATTAAAAATCTCAAAATTACCCCGATACTAAACCTTTAATTCATTTCGTCCATATTCCTGCTTATGTCTTCTATACCTCGGAGTAGTTCGTCTTCCTCCGACTTATCACGATCTTTCTTTTCATTCAAACTCTCCGTGTCAACCGAATCAAAATCATTCATTCGTCCTTTTTCGGTAGACTCGAACTCGCTCTTCTCGGGTAAGCTTTCTTTTTCCCGCTGATCATCTTTACCTTTAATGGTTTCCTTCTTTTGTCTCTTTGCTTCTTTTTCCAATTGTTTTTCTCTCTTCTTTTTCTCTTTTTCCTCCTTTTTCTTTTGTTTTTTCTTCTCTTTCTCCTCATCTTCATCACCAAAATTGGTGATGTCTTCTGTTATATCGGCGCAATTCCAAATCTTGACCGAACCATCGTATGAGGATGTGTACAGTTTGCCTTCGATAACCTTCAGAAATACGATAAGAATAATGTTACACATTTGCTTGAAAGCTATCTTTAATGAACCACAACCATTAAATACGCCCATTCTTTTAAAGGACTCAAGAATTTAGCTGATCACTCTCTTTTCCTCATAAAAAGTACCTGTCATTTTAATATGAATTTTATTCCGTTAATAAGTTATCGTGTTTCAACTTGAAATTCCTTCAGTATATTGAAAAATGACTGATGCATTAATTCTAGTTTAACAGTGTGATGTCATAGCGTATTGGATACTTTGAAAATGAATAGCATTTTAGTTTATTTATTGAGATGGGGGTATAACATTCACTTAGAAATACATAAAAAGATGTGTTGGAAGTGCATTTAAACCTTCACACACCACACCGGCTGACCGGTCACTTTTAAACGCACTGGTGAAATCTTTGAAGTGCAATAACTCCTAAACTGAGTTTCCTGTAAAATAAAGTTCCTTTATAAAAAAATAGGTAAATTTTTTCAAAACCTTTAAGCACGAAGTGTAGACTTATCGTGGTCCATTAAGATTATAAAAAGTTATGAACACCTGCCAAGACTGACAGTTTTGAGAACGTTTTAATTCATCTTTTTTCGAAAGCCTCTTGTTTCTCAATACATCCTTGGTAGAACACTTACCTCTTTCGACCGCTATAGTGGGCCTGGTCACTTTAACATAACTATCAGATCTCATTGTGTATATATTGCCTTCAGCGTATCACATATCGATTGTTAAATTTGCTTTGTTATCGTTCGCTTTGTCTTGAATGTATTTTAATGCTGAAATTGTAGGAGGGTGTTGGGGGAGTTATTGGCAATGATGATCCAAGAAGTTTCGCAGTTTATTCCGTCGCTGATTTTGTTTTAAACTTCAACCTCTTTTGGTCAAGATCGGGCTCAAACATGAGAAATTGAGAAATGAACAATTATGAATCAGGTACTGGGAGAGAATAGGAGGGACTTGACAATTTTAAGCAAGAAGATTTGCGACGCTTCCAATACGACTGTGCTAATAAACTCAATTTCATGTGAAAATGATGACGATGCGATGTTAAATGTCACTTATATTTATCCCACACTGTACAAAAGCGTTTAATTCATAACAGTTTTCAGTTTGAAATTGAAAAAAAGAAAACCCTGTTAAAAAATTACATGTATTTGTATCGTTGTGGTGCCTTAAGAAAACTTTCATCTTACACTTACAACAACTTTATTTATTCTGAAAATATAAACAACTGGACAATTGATTAAATTTGATCAAACTGCAGTAAAAAACATTTTTTTTATAATCAAAATTCGGTTACAAAATAGCCATTTCACATGCAGCTTTGTGAAATCTTCAGTCTCATTATGCAGGTTTGAAACGTAAGAACAGGTCTACCTCTCTATTTATTATGATAATCCTTTGTTAATTATGTACCACAAGTGTTTGACAAAGAGAAGCGGATACTAACAAAATGTCTTTGATCTTAGCGTACAACCACACCCTTAACATACCTGGAAGTGAAAGAAAGCTACCTTCTTAATCATCCTAAAAAACAGGTCCATATTCATACATCTTGAAGTTTGAATATGTGAAAAATACGCAAACTTTTGAACCATGACTCGAAAATTAAATATGCGTTTTCCAAACTTAAACACTGTTGTTTTTAGAATTTCGTGTTCTATTTAATTTTAGAAATAAAATATTTTGTAGCTAAAAAGTCTTCTCTCTGATTATGAAAAGTAGAAAAGACAAATAAAAGTAAACTTACAATCATAGATGTAATGGCGTAATCGTGACCTTTGAATGTCCGTTTCAGAGCTCCTGACTTGGCATCGTACACCCTTGCATTTTTGTCTCCACAAGCGGTATATACTACAAAAAAAAAAAAAACATATCAAGTTAGGCTATATAAAAAAAAATACACTTTAATAAGTAGATAATTAACATTCTTCCTTTCAGTAAGAAATGATTCATTGCGCTAAAATTTTCCTAGAAACGGAAATTGGAATCATGGCAAATTATTTTTGCTCAATGAACATTTTCTAAGAAAATTTATCATTTTCAATTTGAATAATCAATAATCGTTCAAAAATACCGAAACATAAACAAATAAAGCAGTTCACTCATCCAAAGGTACAAAAACGTCATTTCGCCTTCAAATTGTTAAAAGAATATTCCGGGATTTTTCCTTTTCATATCTTTGATAAATAACTATATGGAAACCATGTTGATATCTTAATCTGTATTGGAGTTTTCAGATTTCAAATATTTTACCGGTGTGTTGAAAAAGTGACCGAGGCAGTGTACAGCTAGCGTAATGTCATACTTGCAGATTGCAAGATATTTTCATGCATTCATTTGATATTAAATGCCTCTTTCTACATTATTGGAATTTTTTTAATTGGGGTGTAACATGTACTTTATAAGACCATGCTTTGTCCATCTGCTTATGTACTTTATACACTGAATAAAAGACAAATAATTTTGTTTGTTTGTGGAAATACAGAAGACAAAATGTCTTAAATCTACAACTACGCCATCACCCTGTATACTGCACGGGCTGACGGGGTCACTTTTCAACACACTGTTGAAATCTTTGAAATACAATTTTTGAAATGCGATTAATGGCATAAGATATCTCTATTACTGTTGAGCGCTGTGTACGTGGGTGGCTCCAGTTATTTCTCCTGATATCTATTTATTAACATGGATTATTCACTAATTATTATCATCATTTTTTTACATAAATAAAAATGAAAAATCACGGGAAATTCATTTAAGCGACTTGATAATGAGATGGAGTGAATTTAGTGTTTGCTCATTAAATTAAGTATTTTTTTTTAATTATCTGTCTCACACGTGCTTACAACCCTTGGAACACATGTCTATCAAATCAAGATTACAGTAAAGAATGGAAATAAAGGTATTGTTAATGCATCAATATGGATAATCCAGATTTTTAAAGTATAAACAAGAGTTCAAAACTAAATGCCAGCTGAAAACGCAAACTTGTAAAGTCAAAAGATTTTGCAATCATTGTCCCAACCAAGACATATTTTTACCTTTCTGTCCATCCATTTTTCTAATGCTTTTTTTGTATACATACTTTTCCATTGCTAATCTGGATCGACTCCAGTTGTCAGGTATGCATCAGTGCGAGCGATCACCAAATTTGTCTTGTCAAAGATATCATGAAAAGGTTATCACCATTTTAACATTAACATTCTTATTTATGTAAAATGGCGTTTTTCGTTGGCATTTAAAACTAAAAGGTCATTTATCATGCTAAAGAAAGTACATGGCATCAAAGATGCTTTGAAACGGTCATTTAATCAATGACATTTACAATCAACATTATATAAGAACTTAATTTCTGTGAAATGACAATTCTCTGGAGATTGTCGTACGTAAATGAGAGATGTCATGTGTATATGTGTATTCTTTTCTAAGATCAGTGGTGGTAATTTTATCGTATCTTTCTTTTTCATGAAGATGCTTGATTTTTGCGCACAATTGCATTGTTTTCTCCGTATGGTAAAGAGTCCTATGAGTTTTACAATGTGAGACCTGTACATCTAAGTGATTGTTTAATCATTTTCATTTAACATGAATGAAAATCATCGCTTTATCTGTAGTGTATCTTTCATTCTTGATTTCTTTCTGTGTTTTTTAATACGTCTTTTATATATCTGCATGAGATCAAATATCAGGATCCTGAATGCACTGATCATCTCCATCTTTCTATACGCAAGCGAGTCCTCGACCTTTACAACGGATCTTCAAATAAAGATTAGTGCAGTACTACCGCAAGGTCTTGGGTATCACATACACAGACCACATCGCAATGATGAAGTCCTCAAGACAATTGAGTACCATACTGGCCCCTTTGAAGTTCTCCTTACAAAAATAAAAAGAAGAATGCTGATGTGGTATAAACATGTTGTGAGGTCTAACGGTTTAGCCAAAACCATCCTCCAGGGAACAGTTTAAGGAACGAGACGCAGAGGAAGACAACGTAAACGTTGGACTGACAACATTGGTGAGTGGACAGAAGGATTTTGCAGAAACGCAAGCCCTCGCCTACAACCGACAAAGCTGGAGAAGACTGGTGTTCCATAAATTTGCTGGCGCCCTAACGATTCTCCTGGGAATTAAAGGACCTTTGTCACTTGTGAATAGTATCAACAAAGAGCTTCCACATATCAAGCATGAATTTGATTAATTGTTTAGTTAGTGGAATTTACATCAAATTAAAATCCTCTTTTTGTAATTACACTGTCTTGTTGCTGTTTGTTTTTTGGATACCGTTCTTAATTTGAGTAAAATGATCTTGCCAACATTGGCATCATAATTCAAACAAGTGACGGCAGTTCTTAATGTGTAAAACAACGCATCAGCACATTTGAGTGAAGGTCGATTGCTGTTAGCAAACAAAAAGGTAGTGAATGTAATTTATACCAAATTCAAATCATAAAAGTTGAAATCTACTAGTAAACTTCTTTTATTCTTTTATTTTCTGTGATATTTCATTGTTTTCTTCATACGATATTATGATGATGTGAAGATGTTTACTCTGGGAAAAAGATTGTACTTTTCATTTTCGTCGTTTTCTCTTGGGAATTCAGTTATCAATGTCCTCACAGTACTTCTTTTCGAAATATGAGATATGTTTGAAATAATTGCTTCATCGTCAAATTTGAATGTTTAAAAGAAAATAAGCATAGCTTTAACTGCGGCAATTGTATTGTATTTTTCATTATTCGCTTGTTTTGTTTTCGAATTAGTCGTAAATTTTACAATATGATAATGTCTGTTGAAAACTGGACATGATGGTTAAGGTCACGTGTGTTGTGATGTAAAGCATATACTTTTTGCTAATCAATAGTATTTTTATCGAATGAAAATCGACTGTGTTAATTATGTTGTATTTTTTCCTTCTTCGATTTTTTGCGCCTGGACAGGCTGGAGTTTAAAAGCCTTTTGAACACGGATTCCAGACATATTTTCCATTTGCTGAATCTTTTTGATTAACTATGACCTAAAAGCTCGTAAAAATAATGATTTTAAAATCATATCATCGTTTCATTATTTTACATCATCACTGTTATATCGATTGCGTTCCTTTAATTGTCATTGTGTTATTAGAGGTCTAGTGACACGTAGCAGAATTCGTGATGTCATCAGATAAATACAGCTCAATATCCTTTTTTTAAAATAATTATTTGAAATGTGTTCTTCAATTTAAGCCATGCAGATTTAAATCGTATTTCTTTAATGCTGATTACCTGTTGCCGCAGAGGTATAATAAAGTTACAAAATACTCCAATGGAATAAGATATTTTTAAAGAGGATTGAAGAACAGAGGATTTACATAAACTATGAAATGTGTTCATCTGTCTATGTCTCAAAATGATTGCGCATTTAAGGCCGAAAAATTGAAAATGCTGTAAAATGGTCAGTTTTTAGCAGATTATGATTGGATTTTTTGCTGTATTAATGGTCCATTTTAAACTCTGAAGCAATAAAGCTCTAGTTGCCTCTAGATTTCACTAGTTCTTTAATGTACTTCACACTGTCATATGTGAGCCATGGGTTCATCAGGTTTACCAATACCTTTAATTTAATTCCAATTTTTGGTATGTGAAAAGTAGTTTAAAGGGTTACTTCAGTGGTCAAAAATCTTTTTCGTTAAGAAGATATTAAAGTTTAAAGTTTGGTATTATTTCTGTAGAAAATGAAGTTAGACTAGTTGTGACGTCACAGCCTCCGATTCCCAAAATCTATATGTATTTTAAGGAAGGTTTATTTAATTTTTCACTATTTAATTTATTTATCCTCAAACTTTCTTTAGGTGGTATATTATAAATACCCTTCTAGATTCAGTTTTACTACTTTTTTGATATCCCATGGTTTTTAAGCCGCAGAATCGCAGGACAAAATATGATACACTACATAAAGACTTTGAGGAATCTAAGGCAATGACATCACAACTAGTCTGATTTCAGTCGTTTCTACACAAATGATACTAAACCTTAAACTTAAATATCTCCTTAAGGGAATAAGATTTTTGAATGCTTTCTTCACCAATTTGTTTCTTTTGAAGTCCTCTTTCATAGAAGATGGACATGCTTGACCACTGAACTAATCCTTTAATATCTCCTGAACGGAGAAGATTTTTGAATGCTTTCTTCACCATTTTGTTTCTTTTGAAGTCCTCTTTCATATACGATGGACATGCTTCACCACTGAACTAATCCTTCAAGTATGATAGGAACAATATAGGAAAATCCGTCATTGATACCAAATTTAAATCATTGTTAAGACTAACAGTTACATCAGTTGATTAAAGTCCCCTTCTGTTCTCTTTTCATTATATCTTATTCGAAAAAGTATCGTCCCATGAATAAATTCAGAAGTGGGCGCCGTCGTGCTGGAAACGTCACTTCCGGTTTTCAAGTTTTGAGTTCCAGAGTTTGATCACCTGAACAAGATACGTCTTCTTACCATTTCATTGTACGCATGACATAATGAGATACAATTTTCTTATGTACTGACAACATTGATACCGCTGTTCCACTAAAATATAAATATGTTCTCAGTGAACCAATAACAAATATTTAAAAATAAGACACAGTAGCGATGCCATTTGAATGATTCTTAACAATTGTTAATGTGTGTACTATTTGAATAATTTTTCCTCAAACTTTCTCCAGGTGGTACCGGTGTATCATAATTACCCTTTCTTAGATTCTGTTTTACTACTTTCGTGACCGTCCATGGTGCTTAAGCTACGAAATCGGAGGACAAAATATGATAGAATACATGAAGACTTTGAGGAATCTGGGGATGCGACATCACAACTAGTCTTATTTTAGTCGTTTCTGTAAAAATTGTACCAAACTTTTAACTTCAATATCTCCTTAACGGAATAAGATTTTGTATGCCATTCTTCACTATTTTGTTTCTTTTGAAGTCCTCTTTTATATAACATGGAATTGGTTGACCCCTGAACTAATCCTTTGAATAATTGTTCAACCATTCGTTTAAATCCAATTAAAACGATTGTGGAAATTACATTCACATTTTCTTTCCGTCTCTTTTTGAATAATATTTGTTTTTATTTTCTCGATCCTTAATTTCTGTAGAAATAACATTTTGTATCATGAACAAAGATAGGAATCATGTCGTGCTATACTTGTATATTAAGCATGCTTTACTTTAACAGATAAACTCTCTTTGAAGAACTAAGTGTAACCATTAACCAATATTTGATTTCTATTAAAAGAAGAATTATGGCTTATACTTGTGCACTTGTGCTACTATGCATGTCCTTTGCCAGATCAGCATATTAGGCTATCCTCTCCAGAATACAAATGATAACGGGCACCACTGGCGTGGCCATGGGGGAAGGAGGGGAGGGGGAGGTCCGCTCCCACTTTTTCGAGGAAATTTTCAAAAATGGTGATAATCTTCTTCTTTTTATATATTTTTTGCTTAAAAAAACAAAATTGCCCTCAGAAATGGACTAAATTGATGACTTTAACTTGAGAGGGTGTCTAGGACATTCTCACACCCCTTACTTTTGAGAATGCTGGCTACGTCACTGACGGACATATTTGTTGTAGCAACGAAGTAACAATCTAATTCAATGCTTCAATTTTTGTTTTCTTAGTTGAAAATGATATCTTTCAAGCTTAATATGTCGGTATATGAACAGTATACACTAATCGATATGTGTTTCATGTCTAAACCCACTTTTTTTGTTCGCCTTGCTTATTGGTTCAATTTTCGCGGACAAAACTGATCAATATAAGAACTGCTGGGTTAGTATATTAAAATAATTTAAGAAATAGTTCAGAGATAAGAAGGTATTCTGCTTTGGAAAATGCTATAACACAAAATAGCTAGTATTTAAAGACATTTCTATTTTCGTTTTTTTGTCCTAATGAATGATGAAGGCAATATAATTATACTCGCTTTGCATGCATACTTGCAAATATGTTATGCGGAGATGGCTTTTAATGTTGAAATAATTATGACGAGCAATGACAGTCCCAATGTTCTGACTTCGCTTTAAAAATATTATTTCAACAATTGCCAAGAGAATGCCCAGGGCCGCCGAGGAGGAAGAGAGCATGTCCCAAATCTGAATTCTGACCCCCAAAACGTAAGAGGGTTAGATAAAAAAAAAAAAAAAAATGGCTAATACGAGCTGCGAACACTAATGTTCAAAATTTGTCAAAAAACAGCATCCTTTTTAGTTTAAGTTCTTAAAGTTTAATTCAACCTTCGATTTCACATTTAAAATGAATGTGTCTGTGTACATCCGCAATTTATGTTATTAAATTACCACTTTGTAGATTTTTGTCAATTTCACTACTTATTTTACCCAACTGACCAATCATGGCGATTTGTTTTCAAATTCAGGCGAAATATTAGAAATATATAGAATACTGAATTTGACTTACGCAGGCCATCCCGAAATCGAAGAGCGTTAATGGTATGTTTATGGCCGAGGTATGTCCGCGTGCAATCCCCAAACTCTGTCACCCAACACTTAGCATTGTTATCTGAGCCTCCTGTGTACATTAGT
>JAIGNY010000732.1:270000-385000 GCA_020152595.1 Chiridota heheva | reverse complement strand
AAATTCGGGAAATTATTCGGAGATTTTACTTTGTTTGTCCCCTCTGGAAAAAAAGTCTAGCTGTTCGCCACTGAATCATGCATGCTTAAGTTTATGATATGAAATATGTGATGCGGCTCGTTATTGGAAGAAAACGGACCTTTTCGTGGGTCAGCAGTATAAATATGGATTTTTTTTTCCATTTTTGCGGTATTACTGCAACATGAAAGGAGGGAAGTCCCTTTAGATTTTTTTAAATGATTTGTTTGGATCAGGGGCCCCACAAACGAGAATACCCTGAGCTCCACATTTATAAATCCGGCCCTGGGTATATCCTTTGTCTAAGACGTTATGGGCGCATACATGATTTAAGATGACGTTGTGTTCAACTTGAATCGAACAACACGCCAGAACCCCAGATCCCAATTTTGCTCAGTAAATTAGACCACTGCAAGGAGATATATATATATATATATATATATATATATATATATATATATATATATATATATATATATATATATATATATATATATATATATATATATATATATATATATATATATATATATATATATATATATATATATATATATATATATATATATATATATATATATATATATATATATATATATATATATATATATATATATATATATATATATATATATATATATATATATATATATATATATATATATATATATATATATATATATATATATATATATATATATATATATATATATATATATATATATATATATATATATATATATATATATATATATATATATATATATATATAAAATATATATATATATATATATATATATATATATATATATATATATATATATATATATATATATATATATATATATATATATATATATATATATATATATATATATATATATATATATATATATATATATATATATATATATATATATATATATATATATATATATATATATATATATATATATATATATATATATATATATATATATATATATATATATATATATATATATATATATAGCTCAACTCCAAATCTAAAAGATAAGTTCCATTGCATTGGCCAACAAAACAAAATAGAAAAAAATGACAATGTCTCTCTAACAGATTATTTTAAAATTAAATATTTCAAACTCCTGTTTCTTCTTCAGTATGAAGTTAACTTTTATACCACTGAAGAAGGAAACAGGAGTTTCAAATATTTGGTTTTTAAAATAATCTGTTGGCTAGAGACATTGTCATTTTTCCTATTTTGTTTTTTATATATATATATATATATATATATATATATATATATATATATATATATATATATATATATATATATATATATATATATATATATATATATATATATATATATATATATATATATATATATATATATATATATATATATATATATATATATATATATATATATTTATATATATATATATATATATATATATATATATATATATATATATATATATATATATATTTGTATATATATATATATATATATATATATATATATATATATATATAAATATATATATATATATCTATCTATATCTCTATATATATCTATATCTCTCTCTATATATATATATATATATATATATATATATATATATATATATATATATATATATATATATATATATATATATATATATATATATATATATATATATATATATATATATATATATATATATATATATATATATATATATATATATATATATATATATATATATATATATATATATATATATATATATATATATATATATATATATATATATATATATATATATATATATATATATATATATATATATATATATATATATATATATATATATATATATATATATATATATATATATATATATATATATATATATATATATATATATATATATATATATATATATATATATATATATATATATATATATATATATATATATATATATATATATATATATATATATATATATATATATATATATATATATATATATATATATATATATATATATATATATATATATATATATATATATATATATATATATATATATATATATATATATATATATATATATATTAAGGTGCATTTACCTCCACACCTCTTCCCAATCTATATGTTTTTGTGTGGAGATTTTTGTCCCATCGCTCCGCACTCATGCACACACTTTTGATAGGCAAATCCCGCCTATGAAATGAAACAAAGTTACACTCGTTTTTAGCTCACCTGAATGCAGATAATGGCGCCCTGATGACCCTCGAACACTTTGAATACTTCTCCATTTGCCAGGTTCCAGTTTCTTATGGTGCAATCGGTGCTACCTGTGTATAAGACACTCCCTGTGCTGTCAGCTGATAAACACAAGATACCTCCTTTGTGCCCGATAAACGTCACCAAACAGTCCCCAGAGTCCATGTCCCACGACCTGGCCGTCCCGTCAGCAGACCCCGTCACCAGTATATCCTTATTGCAATCTATATCCACAACATCATCCTTTAGAGCATCTTCTGCTGGTATGTACATTATAGGTGTGACACCCCTTTTATGACCGCGAAATATATGAAGTAATTCCCCGTCGTCGGGATCCCAACACATTGCAGTTCGATCGTAAGAACTAGTAAATAAGAAATCCCCCGTGCATATAAGTTTATTAATTGCAGCAGCATGGCCCTCTACAACCAGTTCACACTCACCCGACTTCATATTCCACTTTCGAACAGTTTTATCCGCGCTTCCCGTATATGCATATTTTTCTAAAATTTGGGCACAGTTAATATAACTAGTATGCCCTTTTAACACCCTAACACATTCCTCATAAGTCACGCTCCATATTCGAGCTGTGTGGTCTTCACTACCTGTAATGATGTATTTACCGTCTTCACTTAGTGACATACAATTTACTCCCTTCTTGTGTCCTACCATAGTTTTCAATAAATGTTCTTTATCTTTTTTCTTTTCTTTCGTCCCGTCTTCATTGGATTCCCTTCTCCGTCCTCTTCACCGTCTCTCATCTTGTTAGAATCAACTCCTTCTTGCTCGTCTTTATCAAATTTCAGACTGTCTGTTTCCTTTTTTTTAACCTCTTTTAATTTTTTAGAGGAACCACTTCCCATTTTGAACATGGCAATCTGACAAAATGATTGGCGGTTTTCTGCTCAGAAATTACTCCAAATCACTCAGCCTCGTGTGCATCCTTGGTATCTAACTTGTTAAAACCATTGAATTCATCGTCATCTCATTTCTACAATGATTAAAAAGGTATTCTTTAAACAATAATTGTACGAAAAACAATATTCACCCAGTGATTACTCCAAAAATAAAGCCCAATTATTATTTCTTCTATTATTAAATTCTGTCAAACACATTAGCGAAAATATATGTATAATCCATTTTTCTTTTTTTCTTTCCAGAGGCGAGTCTTCTGTAGCTGAGAAAGCCCACTATAGATTCGATGAGCCATTAATTAACTCCCGTGGATCACATTTTGAAGTCAAGAATACGAAGTCATGAATCCGAACAGTTGTTAACTGGCTAGAAGGTATTACAAATATTTTATAGCTTTAACACAACATGAGAAAACATGTTGACAACCATCTTGTAAGCTGGTTGCACCAGGCTTGGCGTAAAACACATATACAATTGATCTTGTTCTAAAATTACAGTAACACTTTAAAAGCTCTTGAAGAAGTTATTGATCTAAAGATAGCTGTCAGGAGTAGTTCTCCCATTTCAAATAACTTTAGTACAATTTTATCCAAAAAAGAAACAATACAACATTGTCACAATTACCACTGAAATACCAGATATAAAATGCATGAAAAATCTTGTAATCAGCGAAAAGGAAGTTTCCAAAATAATAATTTATTCGTTTTTTCACTGCGAACAAAAAAATGTATAATCGGAGCACTATTCTGTCCGTGGTGTAATTTAAATAACAATGGGTTGAACGATGTATTATCGAAGGAGGACTTTATTGATTGGTAAATCGATGTTTCTTGAAGGGAAATGACCGTCGTAGAATTAGGTTTCCATGGAAGGTGAATACGCAGATGGATAGGTTTTATTCTGAGACATTATTGTAGTACATAAGAAAACAGAACAGCTTCAATTTAGTAATTAAGAAACGATGAAATTCAAAAATCGGTTTTTAGATTTTATTAGAAGAATGAATATCAGTCAAAGTGAAAGCTTTTTGTATCTGGAATACAGACAGTGCAAAGACGTATGAAATTATCATTTTTTTAACGAAATGCCCATACATTTGTGAAAATTAAAAGTCTATATTAATTTGCGAAATGGGCACCAAGATTGATAAAGTATATGTGGTAGTACGCATGCCTTGATAAAAGACTACGGAATTATTAAACAGTAGTCAAATAAATTATTTTATATGAACGAGGACTTCAAAAGAAACAAATGGTGGAAAAAGCATTGTAAAATGTTATTCAGTTAAGGATATATTTAATTTCAATGTTCTTTCTCATTTGCATAGTCACGACTGAAATCGGACTAGCTGTGACGTCATTGAAGCTTTAGTCTTATATTTAATTTTCTCCGAGATTTTGTTCACCTTTAAACCATGGAATGTGTAAGGAAAGTCTAGAAAAAGAATATAGCAAGGAAATTATAGTTTAGCACCGGCAGCTGATGAAAGTTTGAAAAAATAAATTCAATCAGTATAAAAGCTCAAATAAATTTTTATCAAAGATATATTAATAATTATCAAGAAAGGTAAATATGAGGGCGCCAACCTTCTATAATTGACTTTTCACACTAAGTCAAATTCTACACAAATGGGACAAGTTTGAATTTTAAATCTTCTTAAACTGTAAAGGAATAAGATGTTGTAGTAGTTGTTCACCATTTTGTTTCTTTTAAAGTCCTCTTTTATCAGTCCGGTCTACGCTCCCGATCGGGAGATCGAGACATGCGCAGTGACCATGATTTAAAATCTTGCTAATAAGTTCAGCTGTTAATTTTGTTTTGCTTGTCAAATTCTGTAAATCTAAAGTTGTATACTTTGAAAATAATATTGGAATTAATATTTCTGTAAAATTTGAGCTTTTTCTGGTGATTAAATTATTAAAAACTGCTATTCAAAAATTAATGAAATAAATTTTTAAAATTAAAATTCGGGATAAAGTCAAAATTGCGCTGGTGAAAATTAAGAAAATAATTTCATCGTTCTGTTACACCAATAAAATTTGAATATTTCGCATGCATTTTCCCTTTTTTGGCTTACACCTACTTAGTTGTTATGTATTTTTTTAGAGCGATTTGAATTTGGAAAGATGCACTGTGGGTTACAAAGACAAAAACTCTTCCGATCGGGAGATCTCCCTTTAGGAAGCGTGAACCGGAATGTTCATATAAGACGAATTTGCATGACCACTAACATGACTAAACTAAACCTTTAAGATTGTTACGCTCTGTTATATGAAAAACAGGTGTCATCTTCAACAGTTCAAGGGCATCGTCAGGCGCAAGGCCGTAATTCCCCTCCAAATTGTGTGTAAGATGGGAGCGTTTGGGGAGAGGGGGAGGGGGAGGGGCTGGTGGCAAAGGGAGTTAGGACTTTACTTTACCCCCAAAAGAGGTTAACATTTAACCAAAATGTACATTCTAAATGCAAGCATTTCAAGACTTAAAAGTGTTTTAAACTATGCAGGCCTCATTTCATTTTTTAAATCACGCTAAAAAGTGAAGAATGTTCCCCTCTCCACCGAGAATTACGACCTGGTCACATTTTATAATTGGGAGGTACTTTAGCAAGTAATCAGCTTAGACTTCGTCAGCGATTTTGGGTTGGCGGCACAATAATCAAGAGAAAAAAATGGGGGCACTAAAATGTGTCGTCAACGGCGTTACTCTGAATATTCTTTGTTTTTGAAATCCCAAAATGATTTAAAATCAAACACAGAAAATTCAAAATTCATTTGATAAACAGAAAAGTTTAGATTATATAACGTTAGAAATATTATAAGGGCCTATACGGTGGCACATTAGAGGGACGTGCAAAAATCAAATTTGGAGGTGCTCATTAATATCAATTACGAATTCAATCCGTAAGTATGGATTTGTCAATAAATTGTTACGATACCGGTGTATTTAAATTCCAGTGTATTTAAAACATTCATAATGTTTTCTTAAGACCCCTAGATTTATTTGACTCCTTTTACCTAATACACAAATAGGTCTTCAGACATAGGCGGTGAAACCGCAGTACCTAGCAGGGCCGTAATTTTATACCGAAAGTAAGGGAGGGAGGGGGGACAGAGACAAATTTTCCCAAAATGTATTGATTTGTAAAGATTATACGAAAAATGGGGGGGATATCCCCTCCCCCCTCCTCCCGGCTGGGAACTATGGCCCTGGTACCTAGACAATCCCGTCCATAAATAGTGTGCTGTTATTCGTCAACTCAATAAATTACTGTTTATTATTTTCTTTTTGAACTCTACTTTTGTATTTGTTCCATATCTCTATATTTGTAAATTGGTTTATGTTGCAGAATTAGGAAAACATGGCTATTCTTATTTGTAGTGATTTGGTGTTGTACTTCCCTCAAGTGCTGCATTGTTTTCATGTGGTGTGTAGCTATTGTTCTATATCTTTGTTTTCCAGGCTCAGTTGAGTTATGTGTGTTGTAGAGTATGTTGATTGGTTCTTAGTCCTTTGCTTCTTTATCAGTTTGTTTGTATACATGCACATATGCGTTCTTCCCTCATTTCTGAGTGCAGCAGAATAGGGAGAGACATGTCTTGTCTTGGAGCTAGATTTTACTTTATCAAAATGCTTTACTTTATCAAAATGCCTTTATATTATCTAAGTTCCTTTATTTCAACTAAGTACCTTTGTCTCATCTATCAGCTTGAGCATCTAATTACCTTTGCTTTCTCTTGAGTGTATTTACTGATGGCTTATTATGTCTTAATTTTACCATGCACTTTTGCCTTGTTATCCTATTACTGTTGCAAGTTTTTACTTGTTATGTTTTCGCCTCTGTTTGTCCGTTTGTCTGTTTGCCATCAAGATATCTCAAGAAGTGACAATTGGATTTGGATTAGATTTGGTATGTAATTTTGCTACTGCTTAAGAAAGAAGTGATTAGAATTTGAGACATATTGAAACAAGCAAGGGTGAAAATGGGGGGTGGGGACATTTTGTCTGTCATTAGGATATTTTAAGAAATGTTTATTGGATTTGAATTGAATTTAGTGTGTGGTATTTCTACTACTTTAGAAAGAGGTGATTAAAATTTGGGACGTATTGGAGTAGAGGAAGGGCAAAATGGAGGGTGGAGATGTTTTGGGATGAGTTTGTTTGTCATCATCATATCTCAAGAAGTAGTCACTGGATTTTGATTAAATTTGGTGTGTGGTTTTGTTCCTGCTTAATGAAGAATGGTTAAGATTTGAGCGATATTGGAACAGGGGAAGAGTGAAAATGGGGAGGTGGGGGCGGTGAAATTTTGTCTGTCATCAAGATATCTGAAGAACTGATAACTAGATTTGAACTAAATTTAATGTGTGCTTTTGTTTCTGTTTTAGGAAGAACTGATTAAAATTTAGGACGTATTGGAATATAGGAAGGGCAAAAATGGAGGGTGCGGATATTTTAGGGCAATATTTATCAACACTTAGTTGAAACTTTCTAATTGAATGTGCTGAACAAAGCCATGAAAGTACAGCCATATAGTGGTCGTCTCTGGTATCAATGGAATCAAAACAATTTGTTTCTGCCATGAATGAAAATTATGGAACGTGAATCTACCCTCACGGTAAAGAGATCAAACAATGAATGCTTAGCCTGAATTACACCGAAAACAATTATCACAAGTGATGATCCTATGCTTAGAATGTAAATGGCAATACAGATTGACAGTGAAGATAGGTTGTTGGGGATTACAATTTGGTGGGTCGAGGGTTTCTGAGATAGATTGCAATCCGATGGGGAATGTAGAGGGCGGAGATATGCGCTCTGCAGAGTGCTATTATTCTAGTATTATGTATTGTTTTTCACATCAATCATTATGTACCATACACTATCTACAATATTAACGCATTGTGTGTACCTCACCTGTTGGTATACGTTAATTATCGCATTCATTACGTCCCGTGCTTTGGCTACGGAATTACTGCCTACGGTAAAGCCAATGCATATTATGTACCTAATTATTCACTGGGTATCTTCTGCCAGCACATGAGCATCACCTGCCCTGCCGACCACGCGGGTAGTCTTGTCTGCTCATTCGGTCTATCGACCAAACAAGAACACATTCCTAACTCACTTGGAATGTTCCTAACTCACTTGGATTCTTGCTGTGGTCATGTTGGTATATCCTATCAACCAGCTACCCCTATACTAGTGCAGGCACATCCAATTAGGTTTCACGTAGCTTAGGTATACCAACATACCCCCCCCTTTGTACTTATTTACCATTACATCTCCATTGTATGGTAGCGTGTTTTTTTTTATGCACACGCTTTATTTACATAGCTAGGCTTGTATTCATGAGGATCCTCATGTGATTTCATATACAGGACCTCCAGGGGTGACAGCAGCTTTCTATGCTACACCACAATATCTAAAACGGTGAACTATTAAAGTTAGTTCCCTTTTTGAACCCTACTTTTGTATTTTGTTCCATATCTCTATATTTTGGTTTATGTTGCAGAATTGGGAAAACATGTCAATTGTTATTAAATAGGATTCCTGGAGGGAAGGGGGGAAGGGTGGAGGGTCAAGATTCATCGAAATTTTCCGGTTACAAGCGAAAAAATTGCATTCGTAAATTAGTTTTGCATTAAACGTTGTTGTTGCTCAGGAAATCTCCCCGAGAAATCTGCAATTTTCGAGAAATAAATTCCTAAATTTCTCAATTTTCGGGTAATGTCCTCTACTTTTTAGAAAATGGCCTTCACTTTTTAGGAAATGTTGCCAAATTTTACCAAAGTTTTCATAATTTGACCAAAGTTTCCAACAATTTTACCATTTTTTTCAATTTCCAACTTGAATTGACATAGCTATGCGCATATAATAGCGATCTTTCATCATGTCAAGATATACATCTTTGCGAAAATTCTGAATTTGGAAAGGTGAAAAAAGGAGGAAAGAGCGTCGTTAACAACAACAACACTAATTGCCCAGAAGTTGAAATTTCTTCAAGATTTAAGTCGAGTAAGTTCTCTCAGGACTATTGTAAAATTTGGTTTTGCTAGTGGCGGAGCCATGAAGATAACACTAGGCCTAAGTGTTTTTCTCATTTGAGAAATAGGAATCCTAGCCAACATGTAAATCATAGTTTATTGGTTTCACGAAAACTTTCATCAAACGTTATCATCACTTACACAGGTGTTCCTAGCGTTTTGCCAACCTATATACTTACTACACATATAAAGAAAGGTAGGTCTCTTTCTAACGCGACTTTCGAACCGTATATGAAAATTCCTATTTTTTGGACCACCCGCAAATCCTAATTACATTTTTTACTCTACTCACATCTGCTGGAGACTCCTTTCTTCGTTTATATACTTAGCCACAGTATTTGTTAGTTTTTTTCCGATTAGATGTACAAATGATGAATTTTCTACCCCATTACCGTCAAGACAGTGTAGATGCCCAACAATTTGCTGCAAACTAAAGAAACTTTGCGATGACATCATGAAGAAGCAGCACTTCAGTATTATTTTGACAAGAACGAACCGCGTAGGCCTATGTATCATTCATTACCAGATGAAAATTCATGTTGATAATTGGTCCGGGATAAGGAAACATTGGTTTCCTAAAATTCAGACATTCAATACGGATGGAAGAGGGATTACATGTACAAAAAGTTAAAGACATATTGAAAGACATGTGCTTCTTTTTCAGGGAGTTATCAAAGGAATTTGTATAAATATGGACCAGCTTCATCTTGTACTAAATAAAAAAATAATTTTAAAGTAAGGCTACAAAGATAATCTCTTTTTTTCTATTTTTTATTGCTATATGGATATGCACAAAGGCAAACTAGCTTCTGGTCATCAATGGGTACAAGGAAACATAGGCAGGCCATGATAACAAGTCATTATTAATATGACATTAAATAACTTCTGTGGAAGTTTGTTAGATGTACTTACTAGGGCCCAAGATAATGATTTTAGAATATGTCATTTGTGCAGGCAGGGAAAGTACACTTTTGGGGTAAATTTGTCTCATTTGACCAAATGTTTGGATGAGTATTATGAGCCCATACCACCCCCATGCAGTTGGAGCATAAAATGCATATTAAACTGAGTGCAGCAACAAAGGTCATCAAACTTCATAATCCAATTGTATCTATTTCATTAATGTTAAAATAATTGGGGCAGAAAATGAAATGAGGGTACTTGATTGACATTAATTGAGGGACACTTCATTTTCAAAAATACTTTTAAAAAAGTAGGGGGGAGGGGGGGAAACGTTCCTCCTGGCTTCCTGTTCCTATATGCATATGGCTTAAGAATATATATATATAGGCAAGATTTTTCCCCCCACTTTTTTCCAAATGTATACTTTGATTTAAAGGTAGAATTTTGTATCTTAACGTGAATTTATAATTCCCCCCCTCCTCTACTTTTGACTCTTCCCCTGCTTTCAGAGGAAAAATCCCGCTATGTGTTTTAGAATTAAAAGTCAGGACCAATGTTAGCAATTGCCCATTGGGCGAATAGGTAAAAGGCCTAGGCCTAATTTTGAATTTTGAACGACCCATGGAAAATATCACTTTTTAATTCTTTCAAATAAATACTAAACGTATGTTACATCTTCTGAGTACTACGTGTATTTCTATTTGTTTTCAAACTTCAAGAATGACTTAGAATAATTTCTTAAAACTTTCAAAAGCGCACCTTTTGATGACGTTGCGATGCAGTCATGAAGAAGCAGCACTTCAATTGGTTTGCAGCAAATTGTTGGGCTTTTACACTGTCATGACTGTAATGTCGGTAGAAATTCCATTGTTTGTATATCTCATCAGAAAAAAAGAACAAATACTGTGGCTTATAAATGAAGGAGGGAGTCTCCAGCAAATGTGACTTGAGTCAAAAAATGTAATTAAGATTCGCGAGTGGTCAAAAAAAGGAATTTTCATTTACGGTTCGAAAGTTGCGTTAGAAAGTGACCTACCTTTTTTTAAATATGTTTTAAGTATATAGGTTGCCATCCGTGTACAGGCTCAGTATGGTTTTGCTAAGTTGCAGGAGAAACTTTATTATTACAGTCAATGGGATATTTTTAATGAATACTTTGTGTCGCCTCAACCAGTTACTGAAAATTATCGGTAGGGCCTACTTGTATAGGCCTATGTTGGAAAGTAATATCTAATACACATCACATTTGAAGAAAAATAAATTCTGTCCAGTATTTGTTAAAAAATGACAAAAAATAGGTTTTTCTCCCATTGACTGCAATGATAACTGACTGTTTTTTTTTCTTCTCCCTTTGACTTACGTTTGAGATCGTCAGAAAAGCATTGTTATCTCCGTGCACCAAAACATTCCTGGATGTCCGACTTCAAGAATTCTTGCGGCCGGATTCGATGTAGCCTAACTGTGTATGAGCTCAGTATGGTTTTGCCAACTTAAATGGGAAACTTTATCATTACAGTCAATATGATAATTTTTTATGAATACTTGTGTTGCCTCAGGCAGTCAGCGAAAATTAATGGTAGGCCTACTCATATATGTTGGAAACAATTAGGCCTTGTCTGTTAATACACATCATATGTGAAGAAAAATAAATTCTGTCCAGTATTTGTTGAGAAATGACAACAAATATGTTTTTCTTCCATTGGCTACAGTGATAACTTCCTTTTTTCCCCCTTTGACTGAAGTTTGAGATTGTCAAAAAAGCGTACGTGGAGAGTACGTAGCGATGTGATTCAGGTTTTTAAGTTCTTATCTGGTAGTGATGCTTTGACTTTCTGTTATTTCTTGCATGTTTTAGCTAATCCTCATGTGACATGTGGTAACAGTTTAAAGTTGACCTAAGACTTCTCACGGATAGATATTCAGAGTTTTAGCTTTTTGCAAAGGAGTTGTTAGTGAGTGAAATGGTTTGCCTGAGTGGTAGTTAGCTCCAATTCTGTTCACAATTTCAAAGTCAACATTGATAAGTTTACTAACTCTGGATGTCTTTATTTTTGTTTGTTTTGTGGTGTGGTGGTAGTGGTGTTAGTTTGGGCTTTTTATTAGGTGATTAACCTTTCTAAGCCAGTAATCTTGTTATGTTGAGCATTGTTATATTGCTGTGCACCACAACATTTCCGGATGTCCGACCTCGAGAATATCCCGTACGGGGTATATTATTCTGATCTAGGTGTAATACCTCGTTTTGATAAGAGTTGTTTTCTAGGTGCTATGCCTTGTTCGGGGTGGTCTCCAGGTAGCTGGAAAATGTTGATTAACCTTGTCAACATAAATGTAGAATGCGGGGGCAGGGAAAAGTGCCCTTGGGAGGACTTCACCTTGTGACGCCCCTCTGGGGGCTGGAATGAGCCTCACACCTCTGGGGGCTGGAGTAGGCCTATTGGGTTTATGAGTTGTTAAGGACAATTTTTGTTTTGTCCTGGCTGCTCAATTTCTAATATCTCCAGTCTGGGCCGTGGAGTGTTGGTTATCTCACCAGTTATCGCCCGTACAATTTTTAAGATCATTTGATCAGTTTCAGACATTTTTATCAGGTAATTTGGCAGATATAAGTGTAGATTGAACTTTTATATTACAAATGTACTTTTACAATGCATATATTGAATATGCACATTCAGATTCGCATAAATTTTTGTTTCCACGGTGAAATATTTTGATTGACGGTTAGAATTTAGATCATTACGTATACTTTCAATTTTATCAGAGTTTGCCAGTGTAAAATGAATTGCGCTGACTAGGTAGAAAATGACACACTCAACCCAAAAATTACAACAGATTTTATTAGAAAACACCTAGATCGGGGTATTTGCAATCAAGCAAGACACCAAGATCGAGGTGTGTTTAAAACTGCGCCACCTCGATTTAGGTGTAACTCCCCGATCAGGACATGCCTTGCAACTAAATATGCATTGTACCTTGATCTAGGTGCTACACCTGGATCAATGGTTTTCCCAGACTGTTTTAGGATTAGGATCTCTTGTATGAGTTTTAATCTTTGAATTGGCCATCAAAACACATTGCACAACAAAACTGTTTGGTATTTTAAGCACAAAATGTTTTTTTTTTGATTCCTCTTTAAAATTTGCAATAGTGTTTGACCACAATTTTATATGACAAAGAAAGTTTGATATTGTTGACATTGTTAAAATTTGTCTCCAAGTCTTTATTCAGCTTTATTTCTTTAATTTTGTTAAAATGGTTGAAAAGATTGCAAAATTTGTGAACCCGTGATTTATTATCTATTTTTAACGAAATTTGCATGAAAAGGTATAAATTTAATATTATTTTGGAATAATGGGAAGATAAAGAATAGTAAAAATGCTGAAAGAAAGTAAGACATTTTTCAAATGACTAATAGCTTAAGCATGATTTTCTTGAAGCCTCAATTTTTTTTTGCAAATTTTATTAAATTGTAATAGAAACAACTTTTTGCCCAAAATTTCTTGATTGTTGACTTAAAATTGATGTATTAAGATTTTCAATCTTTACTTTTTAAATCCTAAAAGTTTAAAAAATCAGTCATCTGCAGTATAAGTATTAAAATGTTGAAATTAATTCCTGTATGGCGTTTCAATACCGCTATACTTAGGATTTTTCCATTATATCTGTGGGAAGACTACAAGATCAATTTTTTCAGTTAATTGACGTTATTGATAGTGGTTTACTTTCGATTTGCTTTAAGAATGAAATTACCAATGTCATATTTAGGCCTAGTTTAGTAGTTATTACTATTAGTCATATACCCACAATACACTTTTTGACATACTGGTGGCGTGTGCAGTGGATTATTAAACTTTCCATACATAAATGTGAAGGTGCGATAAATGTTAGGCTACCAAACTTACTCCCATGGTCAATGGTGTGAAATTTGCTCCAAACTTGTGATCATACCATATTATGTATCTTTCTTGCTGTTATTCTTACACATAGTTCTTTGAAATTGTTTAAGTGTCATAATTTAATGATTAAATTAGAAGACCCTTTATGCTTGTTTTGGCAAAACATTTTACCTAGTTGGTCCTTCAAAGTTTCTATCACTCATACTGTTGATATCACATTACTTCTGTGGTTGTTGTACAACTGATTGGCTAACAACTCATGCACATTTAAGTATTTTCAAATAACAAGTTAACATTTTTATGGAACAAATAAACAAGTTAACATTTTTAGTTATAATAGTAACAATGCTAACCTCTTAATACAACCCGATTCATGAATAATCAAACAAAATTTATAACCCAGTTCTGGCTCAAAGCAATTGTCCTTGTGGTCTGTAGACAGGTATGATAACCGCTACACCACAGTTGGTAAAACTTTTTTTTTATCGAACCTTGACCTCATGATTAATCAACAAAATTTAGTTCTGCTCAAAGTAATGTCTGCTTGCATCACGAACAGAAAACTCACACATAATAGATAAATTCTTCCACAAAAATGAGGTGACTTTCTCTTATTGGCATATATAGGAACAACCATAACTTTCGTGTGGCCGCACGACAGCAATCAGCATACAGAAACGGTTTAAATGAAAGAAATTTTGCCAAACAATGGTAAATGGTTTATAACTAATTTAGGTCCTTGGCTAAGCTACCTATCTAGGCCTAGACTATTTAGTACTTGAGTGAATCCTTTTAAATACAACTTCTTTATTCTGATATGTAAGTGCTTATTGTCATTTTTGCCATTGGAAGAAAATTACTTAGTTTAAATTTTGTTTGCAGTTGGCAGAAGTGCTTTGATATATCTAAAGAACATTTTTTCTTAAATCATCAACATATTTATAATGATCAAGAAATAAAAAAGATAATGGAGAAAAGAAAAGAAGAAATAATTTGATAGCAATTATTTAGGCTATGTTGAAACAATGTAATGTTAATTATCATTGTTGTTTTAATTCTCATACAAACAGAAGAACAACAGGAGGTTGAAATGAGATGGAACAATGGAGAACTACATCCTCTATGACGAAATTAGAAAAGAGGAAAATAGCGTCATTTACAAAGGCAGAAAAAAAGGAAGTATAGAATTTGTTGCAGTTCATTGTGTGGACAAGGGGCACAGATCGCAAACAACCAATCGTGTGCGCTTAACCCACGAGCTCAATCACACCAATGTTGCGCAATTTCATGAATGGTATGAAACAACCAATCATTTGTGGCTTGTTGTGGAGCTATGTGCAGGTGAGAATGAAATGCATTTTATACATAGTATGTTCAGACTAAGATTTTATTGAGCTATGGTTCCAACTATTGTAAAAGCAAACCCATCAAAATATTTTTTTTTGTTGGATCTTGATAGGACCTCATATTAACATAGAGAAGAAGAGATGACAGTTAATCTTAAAAAAATGTAGAGTCAACTTTCAATTACTGGTACAGATAACAGAAAACAAAGGAATTGTTTGAATGAACTGAAGATAAAGCTATTTCCAGATTAACCTTAACTTCTTTCCCTTATTCACCTTCTCTCCTCCCTTCCCTTTATACCTCCTCTCCTTTCTCTCTGTCCTAACTCCATCTCCAACTACATCAACAAAACCTGGCAAAATTCCTGGAATTACGAAACCAGTAGTAAACATTGCGCCATCAAACCCAAATTCGGGACCAAGACCCCTCTGCATAGTTGCAACCGCAGGAAAGACATCGTTGTCACCCACATTCGCCTCGCCACTCCTCTTTTACTCACTCCCATCCGGCTCCCCTGCCCCTCTCTGCCCCACTTGCAACATCGATCTCTCCATCAAGCATATTTTCTTAACCTGTCCCGTATACCAGAACTCCAGATCTCTTCTCTCCTCACTCTCAGACCTATTCGAAAACAATTCTTCCTCAAACATCATCGACTTCCTCTGGAACAACAACCTCTTCCACTACATATAATCTCCTCCCTCCTCCCCATCTCCACCTGACCTTACACACCCCTTTCTTTTCACCTAACTTTTTCTCCCACATTCAGCTTTCCCCTTTATCTCCCTTACAAATCTTCCTTTCCTCACTATCCTTACTCTTGCACCATAATTTATTAACACCCTCTTGGCACATTTAACTCTGACTGTTGCGGTGTTGTTAAACATCAACAAACCAAAGCATTTCCAGATTAACTATTAAAGTTTTCAAAACCTTTTCAAAAAGCTTTACATTACTATTCTTGACTGATTATTTGTTCTGAAATTTTTTGCACACTTTTAATAATTTTGACTTCTTTGAAAATAACAGTGTAGCTCATGGATGTTCTTAAACTAGAAAGCACAAGACTGACAAGCTTTGGTTGAATATTTGTCTTAATATTAATTGGTATGACTTATCCTAGGGAGATGGAGGAAAAGTTCATTTCATGTCATGTGATACTATGTTTATACATAAAATAGTGATACTGTGACAGGTTTGATAAAATTTCCAAAGCACAAATAACCTCACTGAGTTAGATGATTGACAGCTTTTTCAACCAATCACGCTCGAATATGCCTAGTAACAAAATCTGCGTAACTAAGTGGGGCAAAAATCCTACGCGGTTACTGGTACAGTACAGCTAGCTAACAGTATAAGCAGTCAATGCACACACTGTACTGTACAAAACAAATTTCTGCACACACAGACTGAGTGACAACTAGATGGTGAACAAAAATTGCACCTAGGGGCCTGCTACGGGCTTTGTAAATCTGATTCCCATTACCCGGAAAGGTTAGCAAAGGCAATTTTGTTTATTCCTTCTGGTAAAAACTATAAAGATCCGGAGAAGTGCCATAAATTGATTAAAACCGATGAACATCTAAATGTCATCGCATTAGTTATGCATGATGGCGGATTTGAGGTTTGCTTGCCCCACCTAGTTACTGCTATGGTGGGTGTGGATTATTTCTTAACCCAGAGACATCAATTGAAACAGAACAAAGACCTGTGTTATTCAAAATTCCCAGGACTTTGCAAAAAGGACGCCTTCACTTGTAGGACACCCACAGATTAATAACTTATTGAAAAGAGCTTTAAATCCTAAGCGGAACCATCTTTAAAAAATCAAAAATCAAATTATGAGGTAGGGTGGATCAAATTTTTGAGGAATTTTCCAATATTCATGAAGCAATATCTTTCCTTAGCAGAAATGGTGCATCAATCATTCACAGTTAATGCACACATCACCTCAGGCATACAATACACAACTATTTTATTACCAATTTGCAAACAAATTTCTCCCACTAAGACAATTAGCACGGATGAGTGAGTTCAATCACAAAAGTGGCCTGATTACTCAGCACTGGCTTCTGCAATCTTATACACACAAATAACCTTGGGCTGCTTGACTGTGGTGTGCATGGGAATGGCATATAACAATCATTGTTTGGAGTGGAAACACAATACGCTGAACAGGAAGTCAGGATGGTAATTGTCATACCTGATTTTCAAGTTTAACTCGGGTGTCGGGTGCAGGTAGGCTTAAAGAGAAACTTTTTGGCATGTTTGCAAAATGTGTAATGTGTTGTAGGAAAGACAACTGAAAATCACAATATTTTAATTTGCAGATTTTAAATTTCAGTTATTAAAGGACTATTGACATCTAGAGGCAACATGGGCTATTAATTGGTTTAAAATATGTTCCATACCATTAAAACAAGCAAAATATTACATTAAAATTGGTTAAAAATTGACCAATTTATATCATTTTCAATTTTTAGCTGTTATTGTGCAATAATGTGTGACATCAATGGGGGAAGGACCCTTCATTTTTTTTTGTACAATCATTGTATTTTCTTCCTCTCTTAATGTTGTCTGAAATATAAAATTAGACTTCGGGCAAAATTTGATGGAATTTTGTCACACCCCGAATCATCATGTATCTAGAAAAGACATTCTGAAATTCACAAGTTGTTGAATTTGAAGAACAGAATTTAAAGAATTATATACAGATTTTTAGATTTGTTCCTCTTAGCATATCACAAATTCTGGACAAATTAACAAATCATGAAACTTTGTTTAGTCATAACTTGAAAACTAAATAATCTTTTTACAAATTTTAAAAACTATTCTACTCAGAATTCCATGCTCTTGCTCATATCTAAAATCTGTCCATAGTCCTTTTTAAGATGATTTAGATAAAGTAGCTTGATTCTATAGTTAAGATTCCCAAGCTGTTTGTCAGAATTTGCTGTTGTTCTTGAAAGAATGATGGCAGACTATTAAAAAACAAGACATAAACATACATCCCAAAAAGGCATATCAAGGCCTGAAAATTTGAACATGTTTTTGGCTCTAGTTTGACAGATTTTGATGTCAAAGCAATGTTACTTCTGCTGCATCTATGTCTCCATAGACCTGTAACATTTTCAAGTCACGGAATAAAACTTTAAAAAAATGTACAATATCGTACATGAATGTTCTTTTATTTTTTGGTTCTTTCATTTTTTGGCTAAATTGATGAATGAGCAACTGTATGTCCATTTTGCATCATATTGGCCATGTTAATTTTTTTGGTTCTTGTGTACATGCTTAGGTTATCCACAGATGTCATCATTATGCATGGTGGGCGTGGCTTAATGTGAAAGTGCTAAAAAATGATTGTAAACACCATATCTCATGAACGGTGTATTGTATTTATGTCATATATGGTACACAGATGGGTATGGTCTGTACATATGTTCTACTGTTGTGGTAGTGATGTCATGAATATTAATGAGTAGGCGGGGCTTACTGACAAATTATTGAAATAGGATAGATGAGCAATGGTTTTTGCATCATACTTGCTATAATAATGTTGCTAATTATTGTATACATGCTAAATGTTGTCAACATTTTTATTGATCTGCATGGTGGGTGTGGCTTATAGATAAATATCATGGAACAACTATTTCATGATATGCAATGACATGACAGTTAATACAAATTTTGCATATCAATCAGCTTATGAAAAAAGCATTGGAACCACAAAACCTTTTGCTTCTGGTTTTATTTAGGAGGCAGCTTGGAGCTCATTCTTTCACAAGATGGCAACCTCCCAGAGAGCTCCGTCTGCCAGTTTGGCGTTGATCTCGTAAAAGGACTGCATTACATTCATTCCTTGGGCCTTCTCTTTTGTGATCTAAAACCGTCAAAAGTAAGTCAAATTTTTGTCATTAATCATTTCACAGTAATTACTAGTATATCATTTCTATAAAGCAAATAATACACTGCATAAAACATAAATACTCACTGCAGGATATTTTTTCTCATAACTTGTGCAGTCATTGTCTTTAATCAATACGAATCACACAGGTGTATTTTTTTGGGGGTCTTATATTACAGTTTTGAGGCTAGAAATGTTATTCTTCATTTTATACAGACTATATCAAACTATTGATAATATTCAGCTACTGACCAAGTTTATTTTGCACACTTTTGTTCCCAGGCTCACAGAGACTTATTTGCTGTATTGCTTTTGGTTTGCAATTTTGATTCCATCTTTCTTTATTTTAGATTTTGGATGTGACATATCACAGAGTCACCCTGGCAATTCCATGGTGTCCCTCCAGGTCAATTTTAGGGTGATTCAATCAGGGTAGCAGATGTGACAGTCGAATCACATTTCTTAAACGACTATGGACATCTAAAGGCAACATCGGCTTAGCTTAATTGGTTTAAAATATGATCTACATGTATACCAGCAAAGCAGCAAAAAATTACATCAAAATTGGTTAGAAATTGACCAATTTACAGCATTTCTAATTCTTAGCTGTTATTGCACAATAATATGTGACATCAAAGGGGGAAGGGTCCTTTATCTCTTTTTGTGAAACCTTTGTTTTTTTATTCCTCTGTCAATGTTGTTTGAAATACAGCATTGGACATCGGGCAAATGTTTTCAGAACTTGGTCATACCCCGAATCATCATCATCATGTTCTAGAACAGACATTCTGAATTCACAAGTAGCTGTATTTGAAGAACAGAATTTAAAGAATTATATGAAGATTTTGAGATGTGTTCCTCTTAGTATATCACAAATTCTGCACAAATTAACAAATCATGAAACTTTGTTTAGTCATAACTTGAGAATTAAAATGGTTTTTTACAAATCTTAAAGACCGCTTTACTCAGAATTCCATGCTCTTTCACATATCTTAAATCTGCAAGAGGTCCATAATCCTTGAAAGTGTATCAAAAGCATATTAGCTGGTTAAACTATATAGTTAAAAGATTAATAGATAATCAGAAGGGAATATAAATAGGTTAAGAACCCTATGTTGGTTAACTTGTTTCTTTATTTTACTTTTCTATGTTTTGTAGTTTTAAAAGTGTTAAATGCAGTGATTGCTTTTATTCTTAGATCTTACTTGACAGCATGGGGATTCTGAAATATGATGACTTTGGTTTGGCTCGGGTAGAAGGCGAGGACTTGGATGAAATATTCAGTCTTTCTGCCAATGGAGCAAGTCTGGAGAATGGAAGTCAAGAAATTCCCAATGGGAGTCCAAAAGAAAGAAAATTGCTGGGTAATATTTATCGTTATGACTTCTGTGCTTTGTGAACAAATTTCAAGAAATACTTTTGTAGCCAGGCTTTTCTAACATGTTTAATTGCAGACAAAAAGACAAGCAGAACTGTGCAGCAAGTTCTTCAAAATACGATTCTGTTTAGGTTTCCACTTTTAAAGGATTAGTTTAGTTGTCAAGCAAGGATTAGTTCAGTGGTCAAACAAGGATTAGTTCAGTGTTTAAGCAAGGATAAGTTCAGTGGTCAAGCAAGGGTTAGTTCAGTGGTCAAGCAAGGATTAGTTCAATGGTCAAGCAAGGGTTAGTTCAGTGGTCATACAAGGATTAGTTCAGTGGTCATGCAAGCATTAGTTCAGTGGTCAAGCAAGGATTTTTTCAGTGGTCAAGCTAGGGTTAGTTCAGTGGTCAAGCAAGGATTAGTTCAGTGGTCAACCAAAGATTAGTTCAGTGGTCAAGCAAGGAATTGTTCAGTGGTGAAGCAAGGATTAGTTCAGTGGTCAAGCAAGGGTTAGTTCAGTGGTCAAGCAAGGATTAGTTCAGTGGTCAACCAAAGATTAGTTCAGTGGTCAAGCAAGGAATTGTTCAGTGGTCAAGCAAGGATTAGTTCAGTGGTCAAGCAAGAATTTGTTCAATGGTCAAGCAAGGATTAGAAATTGATTGGGCAAAAATTAGGAGCACTGATACTTTTTTATGATGTTTATTATCCACTCTTCATAGCATAGAAATATTTTGTATCAAAATCATTGTCTATAGCCAAGGGTTTGATAAATGTTTAAGTTCTATAATTTTAATACAAAATGAAGGGAATCTCGTAACAAAATTGAATGGGTTAACTGCGTCTGATCTGACTGCTGCAGCATGGAGACGTGATAGATTTAATCCACAATCCAATTCATTCCAATCCAAAAAACAACTCAACATTATCTGATAATATTAGGGATTGCGTCAACAAGCCACTAGGCTTATGGCGATGAAGGATGATGATGATGACGATGACGAATCTCTTGACACTTGCAATGGAAAGCACAAATCAAAGGTGTCTTATGTGTCACCTTTGACTTGATGCTCTTTCAACTAATAATGTCAAAATAATTTGTGCTAACCCCCTCCCATTGTCCCATGCAGTAAAGTGCAAGGGGAGATCGACTTGTATTTGTGTCCTCATTGGTTGACTTATTTTCCGTTTGTCTTGTAGGTACTCCTCAGTATGTAGCACCAGAGGTCTTGCAAGGTCAACCTCACTCAATGGCCAGTGACTTTTGGTCCCTTGGATGCTTGCTGTATGAATTATTCTCTGGTAATTTATTCTTTAAATCTCTTATATTCTGTATTTAAGAAATCGGGTAGCTCTGTTGGTAAAGCGCACGACTGAGATGCTGGAAGTAACCAGTTTAAGCCTCAGTCAGGTCTAACCCGTTTTTCCACAGCTATGCAGACAGATACACGGATCATCAAAGTGGAAGTTCATCATTTGCAGCTCCTGCTCCTCATTCAGCTGTTGAGAGAAGTGGCAATGGTTATAAGGTGCTCGGCGTCTTTCAGAGGGGACGGTAAGCCATCGATCCTGATGATAGGACAGTCACACCCTGCCTGCTTTTTCTGAACACTGTTGGAGAAGAGAAGCATGAAAACCTGGTATTCATTTACTTCCCTGGGCAAATGGATGGATGATGCGCCATTTGGACAGTTCTCTCCGATACTAAAGCTCTGATGTTTGTAAAGCGCTCTTGAATATACTTGTATAGAAAGGGCACTATATAAAATGATTATTATTACTATTACTATTCAAAGACAATCTGGAAAAGAAGAACTATTTGCATAATTGATGTAGAAATGGGTGAATTTGTTGAATAACAAAACTGTCCAACATGATAAGTATGAAATGGTAAATTTACAGTTTGGTGAAGTTTCGGTGATACAAGTCTGTTATTTATTTTTTACTCTGACTAATTTCCTCTCCTCTCTACCCTCTCTTCTCTTCTATCAAATTTATATTTTCTTCTTCCTCTTTTTATACTAGGACCATGAATTGTTAATACCCTCCTGACACAGTTGACTGTTGCAGTGCTGTTAAACCTCAACAAACAAACAAACAAATCGGTGATTTCGTGAGGGCATTAAATCTGTCAAATCTGTCTTTAAACATTAATTTAATTTAGTATGTCATCTTGCTATTTTTAGTATTTAGTTTTTAGTATTTAGTATGTATGACAAGTATGTCAGCATGTGCATATGTCTAAGACAACCTATGGTAATAATTTGGTTGTCCAATCGGCAGGCCCAACCATTGTGGTGGCCCATATTTGATTTTTGGTTGTTCTGTGCAGCGGAACGAGTGATTTGTCCATCCCTGTTAATGGCTATCGATGTATCCCATCCTAAAGTGCCTCCCAGATTTAGACAAAATCAATCTGCTTCATTTTGGTTGCCTTGTTAGCAATAATGTTAATCACACTAAGTTTGGTGACCTCTAATGATGTATTTGTGTTGTTACAGGTCATCCGCCTTTCGAATCAGAAGTGTTTTCTGATTTACTGGAACAAATTTTGACGAGTCCTCACCCTTCTCCAAAGGTCAAAGGTTAGTTTCACTTCTGGATGCGCTATTCTCTTTAGTGATAGCATGTGTATGAATTTATTTGAGTTTGTTTCTGTGTGTAGTAACTGTTTAGCTTTAGTTAGAGGACCGTAAGAGCCTATGATTAAAATCACCATGTCATTAGTAAAAAAACTTCTCTCTTTTTTGTCTACTGTAGATCCGTTGTTTTAAAAAAAGTGAAGAATTTTCATGTTTAAACTTACAGTACCTATTCTTCCAATCAACATTTAGCTTGAAAAGACATTCTGAATGTTATCAATTATACTTTGAGAAAAAAAAATAAAAAAAAATAATTAAGATTATGGGTGATACAAATTTGGATACATTAGTTAATCTTGATATGTTCATCAAGAGTATGCCATAAACTAGATGAGCGGTTCACAAAATTCAAATACCGCTGTTTTAAGGCTTTCATGATTTGTTCTGACTTAATCAAAAATTATAAGTCTAGGTGTTGCTAGTACTTGAAGCAATCTTTGTCTCAATGAAAGTTGATTTTGATTTCCTTTGATTTTGATATCAAGTGAGATTCTTTGTCCTTTTGATGCATCCATTGAATTATGCCTACAGTGGTAAACAAATTCATATTATTTTCAAATGTTTAATTTGTCACTTTGTATGTGGTGAGTTTAAATGGACTTTTTTTTTTTTTTACAGGGTCCAGGTTATCTGCCAAACCATCGCCAGATTTCTGTAGCCTCATAGATGGTCTTCTTGCCAAAGATGTAAAAGACAGGTTTGTACCACAAACCAGACTATTTAACAACATCACTTCTTAAAAAATATTCTCATGTTTTTTTTTTGTAACCTTTCAAAAGAAAGAGAAAAATGTTAGAAACAATTTAGTACAAAAATCATGTTCATATATTATTCCTACCAGGAGATATTCAAATATTAAGATTCACAAAAAATGTCAATAAACAAATAGAAAAAGGCTCAGTATGACATCACAGCAACACATTCTCCCACAAAGTTATTGTATTACATTAATATCTATATAAAAATGTTAGAAACAATTTAGTACAAAAATCATGTTCATATATTATTCCTACCAGGAGATATTCAAATTTAAGATTCAAAAAATGTCAATAAACAAATAGAAAAATGCTCAGTATGACATCACAGCAACACATTCTCCCACAAAGTTATTGTATTACAATAATATCTATCATTGTTTTTTTATTAGTAAAACCTGCTAGAAAAGTAAATTGATGAAAGTGAGGTATTTATATACATTGCCAAATATACCCTACTTCAATAACTTTTGGAAAATTGTTTCCAATCATAAAGAAATAAGCAATTACTGTTCAAAGAAATGCATTAACATTTGGTATAGAATTGCCTCTATGACATCAGCAAACACAAATTCATCATACTGTACAAAAACTTTAAAATGCAATTGGGAAATCTTTAAAAATCTATATGTCCTGAACAGAACATGATATCAACTTGATTTGTGTACCAAATTGGCTCTAAAAGTATGCTCTTTCAAATTTTGTTACAAAACACCATGGGAATATTCCTTTAATAACCTTCTGCGTCATAAGATGTATTGATTTCTGTAATGTTACAGCCCACGGAGAATGTCTGAAAAGTTATTGTTTTGATACCCTACTGAAAATTATTGCGTGATCTCACCAAGTAAATACAAAATCAAACCTTTGTTCCTTTAGAAACATTGACACCAACATTTTTACAAAAATATATATCAATATTATCACTTGCATCAAAGCGTATTCAAATATTCTAAATATCCCAGAATAATTTGCCCCGTCTATGGGTGCCCCGTCTTTGACACCGCCTCCCAGGCGCATTTAAAAAAAAGTGAAGGTAGAGTAAGAGTTAATCAACTCGCGACAAGTGTGGCAACTCAAAAATATATGCAGCATGGTCCCGGTGGGCGGCTCATTTACTGAGGCGGAACAAGCCCAACTCTGCTGCTCGAATGACAGAGGACCCTTCAATAATCAGCCTGTGCTTAACACTTACTCAACTACGCGGTGATATTATCACCGTTTTGGGTGCCCTATCTATGACTCCGCCTCTCAGGTACATTTTCAAAAAAGTGCTGGTAGAGTAGGGGTTACAGGATTCCTTAGTCAAATTATACGGGCAAATTATTCTGGGATCTTTAGAATATTTGAATACGCTTTGATGAAAAGCTAAACCGCTGAATATCTATCCGTAAAAACTCTTTGATCAACTTCAAACTATTACCACATGTCGCATGAGGATTAGCTGAAACATGCAAGAAAAAACAGGTAGTAATGTATATATAAGAATGGAACAGATTGCCGTCCAAGATCAAATGTATAACCTCTTTCCCCATTTTCAAAAAAGAAGAAACTTAAAACTCACATTTTTCACTTACCATTTAAATGATCACTCTGCTTGACTTTTTGCTTTTTATGTTGATTGTAAAGTGCCACTGATTATAGTTAGTACTGTAGAAGTGATCGTTATATAAATAGCACCTATTATTATTATTATATTATTATTATTATTGTTGTTGTTGTTGTTGTTGTTGTTGTTGGTGTTGGTGTTGGTGTTGGTGTTGGTGTTGGTGTTGGTGTTGGTGTTGTTGGTGGTGTTGGTGGTGGTGGTGGTGGTGTTGTTGTTGTTGTTGTTGTTGTTATAATTATTATTATTATTATTATTATTATTATTATTATTATTATTATTATTATTATTATTATTATTATTTTTATTATCATTAATATCATTATCATCATCATCATCATCATCATCATCATCATCATCATCATCATCATCATCATCATCATTATCATCATCATCATCATCACTACCACCACCACCACATGCTGAAAAATTCTTTAAAATTTAATTGATCAAACTAGATATGCTATTTCAATAATTTAAAGACATATCTGCATAGAATGGTATGCTCCTTTATATGAAATAAAACTCTCTACTGTGTCCCTATACCCTTAAGTTTTACAGAAAAGATTTTATAAAATGTTTTGAATTCAATAATTGATGATTTTTTACGCTGAACTACATATTCATCATTACTCATCGGCTTGTGCCGGAAGACAATGGATGCACCTGGGACAGATCATTTGATTAGTGATTTAACAGTGATGGCTATGACTGTAAAGCCCAATTCTTCAATGATAGTCTTTGCAACTTCATAATATATACAATGTTTAATTGATTACTCACTTAATTAAATTTAATTGATAATTTACTTCAATTAATTCTTATACAGAATAAGCTGGCAACAGTTGATCGCCCACCCATTCTGGAAGGGAGAGCTAAGCATGGACCAAAGCATCTTGGAGGAGAATGATATCAACAAGAGTTTGACTGACCCAATGACATCATCCACTGGCGGAGACGCCACTCATCAAAGCCAAAAAGCGCAATGAGTACCACCAGTAATTTAAAGGTTTTCACAAATATTTGATTAATATTGATATTTTTTTCTTAATTTAAAGACTAATGGACTTCTAATTATGCACAAAACAGTCTTAAGATTACGTCAAAAGCACCTGCATGTTCCAAGTTATGGCTGATAAAAGTTTAGAAGAACTTTTGATATGTGGAAAAGTTGTGTATGAAAGAAAAGACATCTCAAAATCCTTGCCTGTTTGACTTTTTAGCACCCCTGCACTTCGTTTCTCGATCCCAGCTTCCAGGCTATTAGTCCTTGTACTTCTCTCAGATTCCTCCTATTTTCTTTTCTTCCTACCTCTGGAATGATGTAACCTCTGAGGCACAATTTGACCTCGCTGTCATGGTGCCGTTAAGCCTTCATCAAACAAGAAACAAACAAACAAGCAAATCTGTAATGTACTTCTTTAAATTTATGTTCTAAACTGTTGTCACTGAAAATCATCTGACTGTTTTCTCCTGCAAGATCTTGTTTTAGATGGAGATTCCTCTTGTTTATATTTAACTGCTTCCATTCAAGTAACGTTGGTGGAGAATTAAAACCCCAAAAGATAGGAAATTCATAAGTTTCTCTTTGTGATGTCACGAAAATTCAATCAAATTTGAAAATGCTTAAAATGGTCAATTTCTAATTGTTTTTGTGAAACTTTATGCTGTTTTTATGGTTGATAGCATATTTTCTTTTATTATAAATCTTTAAGTTGTTGCTACCTGCCCATAGAACGGTTAATGCTGCATCGATCAAACAGAGGATTGAACGAAAGGCGTTTGTTTGCCCTGCTCTTCCGACCCTAACTCGCCAAAATATAACGGCATTGTTTAAAAGAATATATAAAATAACAAATCCCTACTCTTCATAAAAATCCCTGCAAAATGGCATGTCAACCATTTTGCCTGTTGACTGTTGCTGTCACTTTGGAGAAAATGAAGCCCACTGCCCACAAGAGCTTGTAGTATAATACAAAGTTGTCCTGCCTGTTTGTAACGAGTGGGTCAGGCAAGGGAAAGAAAATCTCAGATCACACAAAATGCAGCCGCCGCCGCCTGTTCTGGCCTCACCCTTTCCTCAAGGTTACCCGATGGCACCTCTATCTACTCTGCCGAGGCGAAGGCCATCCTCTTAGCCTTAAAACTTTATATAACTCTCTTTCCGCTTCCTCCCCTGTCCTTCCCCCACGTTTCGTCATCTTCTTTGACTCGAAATCTGTCCTCATTGGCATCCTCAACATGCTCTAGCCCAACCCTCTCATTCTACAAATCCTCAACAAACTCCACACTTTTTCCTCCCTAGGAAAGAAAATTATCTTTTTCTGGATTCCCAGCCACATCAGCGTCCCTGGCAACGAGAAAGCTGACAAAGTCGCCATCAAAGCTCTGTCAAATAACATCTCTCCTTTCCCTATTCCACACTCAGACCTCCGTCTCTCCATCTCCAACTACATAAAAAAAACTTGGCAAATCTCCTGGAATCACAAAACCAGTAACAAACTCCACACCATCAAACCTAAAGTTGGGACCAACACCTTTCTGCACAGTCGCAACCGCAGGAAAGACATTGTTGTCACCCGCATCTGTTTTGGCCACTCCTCTCTTACTCACTCCCATCTCTTTTCCGGCTGCCCTATCCCTCTCTGCCCCACTTGTAACACTGATCTCTCCATCAAGCATATTTTTGTAACCTGTCCCCTATACCAAAACTCCAGATCGCTTTTCTCCTCACTATCCTCAATCTCAGACCTTTTCGAAAACAATTCTTCCTCAAACATCAAGTTCCTCCGCAACAACAACCTCTTTCACCACATTAAACTCCCCCCTTCCCTCCCTTTCTATACACCTAACCTTACATACCCCTTTCTTTTCATCAAAAGTTTTTTTTTTTTCCACCCCACATTCTGCTTTTTTCCCTTATCTCCTTTACAAACCTTCCATCTTCTCACTATCCTAACTCTTACACCATAATTTATTAACACCCTCTTGGCACATTTGACTCTGACTGTCGCGGTGCTGTTAAACATCAACAAACCAAGCCAAACCAGTAATAAACTTTACACCATCAAACCCAAAGTCGGGACCAACATCCCTCTGCATAGTTGCAACCGCAGGGAAGACATCGTTGTCACCCGCATTCGCCTCGGCCACTCCTCTCTTACTCACTCACATCTCTAATCCGGACCCCTGCCCATCTCTGCCCCTTTGGCAACATCGATCTCTCCGTCAAGCATATTTTCTTGACCTGTCCTTTATGCCAGAACTCCAGATCTCTTCTCTCCTCACTATCCTCAATCTCGGACCTATTTGAAAACAATTATTCCTCAAACATCTTTAACTTTCTTCGGAACAACAACCTCTTCCACCACATATAATCTCCTCCCCTCCTCACCTTCTACACCTAACCTTACACACCCCATTCTTTTCACCTAACTTTTTTTTCAACATTAAGTTTTCCCCCTTTATCTCCCTTACAAACCTTCCATCTCCTCACTATCCTTACTCTTACACCATTATTTATTAATACCCTCTTGGCACATTTGACTTTGACTGGCGCGGTGCCATTAAACTTCAACAAACCAAACCAAATCACAAAATGCATAAGTGAGATATAAAAACTGAGCAAAGTAAAAGGAACCAACAACCTGAAAAATGTCGTATGAGTGTTCTTGACACCAAACCCTGAGTCGTGATCACAAGCGTCATGATGAAAGATTCCATTTCAATGATCTATGGAGAAAAACAAACTACCCCCCCTTCCCCCTCCTCTCCCTTACAATTTTCCACACAAAAGAGTAAACAAACAAGGTATTTTTTTAGGCCTAACTTATCTGACACACCTAGACGAGATCAATTTGGTGGCAAATCCAGTGCCAATTTGAGTTGTTTTCATTCACTAATGTATGATTTATGCAATCAGTTTAACCTAGTTTTAACCTAAATGGTTTTTCACATTGAGGTGGTGAAGTGGATTAAAATACTGTATTCAACATATTAAGCGCCCCGGCTGTAATAAGTGCCCACCCAACACTTTTTGAATGATAACATAATTTATTTGTTTGATTTAAAGATTTAAAATAAATTTTGTTACATTTTTTGCTTATTTTATGTCTGATGCTGATGATTTTTTTGTAGTGGTTATTGTGGGGCTGGTTTAGAACAAGTTCAGTCAATGCAGTTCTAATAGCAATCTGTATGCGGCCGTGGAACGTGGGTGCTTACAGTATTAGGAAAAAACTTTGGGCCTAAAATTGATTTTTGAAATTACTTTTGTAAGCGTCTGGGGCTTATTATGTCGAATATGGGAATGTGATTAATGTATAAATTAAAGCCATATTTCACAAAACATTAGAAGTTAAGCCAGTTTCATGATGATTGGTAGAACAATTTTTGTATTTTGTATTTGTCTATTACAGAAAAACTTTATTTTCCAATCATAATGCAAAGGGATGCTTGAATTCATACAATGAGCATTGGTGGAACATATTGACTGATTGAGTGTTTCCTTGTGAAATGTTCTCAAAGTAAGACAGAAACATAGTTTATTATGTCTGATACATAATATATAACTGTAGAAACATAAGTTATTATGTCTGATACATAATATATAACTGTAGAAACATAAGTTATTATGTCTGATACATAATATATAACTGTAGAAACATAAGTTATTATGTCTGATACATAATATATAACTGTAGAAACAAGTTATTATGTCTGATACATAATATATAACTGTAGAAACATAAGTTATTATGTCTAGTACATAATATATAACTGTAGAAACATAAGTTATTATGTCTGATACATAATATATAATCGTTGCTTAAATTGTTTCCCTCAATTTTCCAGCAAGTGATGCTTGTAACATTATCTCCAGACGGAAGACCGGTGTCAAGGCAGTCACTTTCAAATGATGCAACAGGGCACAAGAGTTTCTCTGATCAACATTACCATAGCAACCATCCTATGACCTCACCAGATACCAAGGAACAAACTGCAAGAGAAGCTCACTTTACTCTTAGGTGAGAATGCAGTCTTCTGGACAGGGTTTGGAAGGGGCTTTGTTTGTATTGGATACACTTTTATTGCAAATCACCTGAAGCTTTAAAAATGTCATTTTGGGTGGCCCTATGATGGCTTTATATGGGGCAAAATTCTTCAATGACGGTATTGAATGGGGACATATCGTGATCATTTAGCAGTAGAAACTGTCGATTCCATCTTTGACTCCATGCCTGCTTGATCAAAATGATTGGAGAGCCCCAGAATTGTTGCTTATTTTATTGTTTTCAAAATCAAATATTTTAATAAAAAATTTCTAGAAAGTTTAGGGTTCTTCTTAAACTCTATTTCACCAAAAGTCAAATTTACAACAGATAAATATGGTGAGATCTGAAGGGCACTGAAGGGGCTTCATTTGCTTGGATGAGCCCCTTGTGGCTGCTGGCGTGGAATGTGACTTACGTCATATTAGGTTTGAGTATTAAGTGATTCAGTATATGTCCCCGTTTCTTTTGAAAGTTTGTAATGACTCTTTTAAACTTATATGGATGAGTAGAGACAACATGTTCATGTACATTTGAGCTAAAGTTTCCGAACTTGGTTATAAAATATTGTTCCAATATTCAAGTACTTCTGTATGCACTGACAATTTTACTATTGTTGTTAGTTAGTTGTCTGTGAAAAGTTTTGAAAAAGTGTGAAAAAAAGAGAAATCTTCAGACTTTTTATATTATGACTTATGGTTGCTTAGAATTTCTAAATTTTCTATATCTATTTTCTTTATAAAGTTTCTATATTAGCTCATTTCTCTTTGTTACATTTTATCCTAATCTTAGTTTGGAGTTTAATTTTCAGTCGTTTTTTCCCATCTGACAACATTCAGCTCAAGGTCGTCTCCTGCCGTGAACAATGATGTGCCATCAGTCGAACCATCAACGCCCAGTAGAAAAGGGAGGATACACAATGGTGGTGAAGCAAAGGATGTTGATGAGGAGAACCAGGATGCCCAGGCTGCCAGTGACCTGGTGTACACGGTGTGGGATCTGATGGTAGCTCAGATTGTGGACAATCCTAAGGTACCCAAGGTTTTTAAGACACAAAGTGAAAGATGAGACAGGGATGTGTTTTAGTTTTAAAACAATCTTTTGTGATTTTTGGTTGTTAGGTTGAAGTCAGTTGAACAAGTCACCATGAACAAGTCACCATGTACATTTGAGTGAATCTGTGATGTAAAATTGAAGAAAAGCATCCACTTTATCCCCAAAGTGGTTCCTTTTCCCCCAAAGTGGTTTCTTTTCTTCTGTACGTATTCTGCCCATTCTGATTGAAAATAATGATTTTAAACATGCTGTAATTTGCTGACAATGATATCATGATCAAAGAATAGATAAGATATCATCATTCTTACAAAACTTGTATTTAAAGGTTGAATAATTGTGTTTCTTAGTTTTACAAGCTAATGATTTTTGTAAAATTTACAGATGAAAAATATGTCAGAAGCATGGCAATTGTAAAACATGTTTTATATGTATAAATATTGATTTCCCTTCTTTGTAGTCAAATTAAACCAAAAACAGACGAACATTGATAATTGAAATTCATATTTTTCAAGAAAAGAGCAAATTAAACAAAGACTTAAGTTTTTAAGACTTCAATGAATGAACTTGATTTATGGATTGCAGAAGTTGAGATAATTATTCCAGAATTAATTCACAACTCGTCAAAAAAGTACCAAGGTGTTTCTTTGAAGAAAATCAATTTTGTAGATTAATTATCTTTTCCAGGTTTTCAAATAAGCCATGGCCACCATAGCAATGCAGTAACTATGTGGGGCAAACAAACCTCAAATCCGCAATTGTGCATTACCAATACGTTCACATTTAGATGTTTGCGAGGCCTGACGGAAGCTTTGATTCATTTATGGCACTTCTCCGGATCTTTAGAGTATTTAGCAAATAGGATAAACAAAATTCAGTTTGCCAACTATTCTGGGTAACAGCAATCAGATTTACAAAGCCCGCAGCGGGCTCTTAAGCGTAATTTTTGTTCACCATTTTGCCGTCACTCAGTCTGTGTGTGCAGAAATTTGTTTTGTACAAATAAGTTGCATTGACTGCATGACACGTGCCATTAGCTAGCTGCACTGTACCAGTACCGTTTAGGATGTTTGCCCACACTTAGTTATGCAGATTTTGTTGCTAAGCAAATTTGTGGGGTGATTGGTTAAAACAAGCTGTCAATCATTAAACAGAGAAGGTTAATTGCTCCATAACCTTAAAGGATATTTTTTATTGAGTCCTAAAATTACCAAACACTTGTGGTCCATGAAATATTTCTGAAAGACTTTGTTGACTGGCATATATAATTTAAAATAAACATTCCTTTTTGTGCTATTAGTACTTGAAGCTTTGAGTTTATAAGGTCAGTTCAATATGAATTAGAGGATAAACGCAAGGGTGGTCAGCCTGAAATGCCATAAATAAAAGAAAATATAGAAAAAGGCAATTTTATTTCATCACTTTTGCATATTCATGTTTATTTATTTCTGAGAAAATCTATTGCCTCTGTAAGTTATTGGAAACATTTTTTGGTGTAATCATTGAGGTGGGGTATTGTAACATGCACTTTGCAAGAATATTTTTTGGCTATCTGTTCATGTACCTTACACTTCAAGTAAAAAACAAGAATTTTCAGTTAATGGAAATACATCAAGAATCGTCTTGGATCTGCGATTATGACATCACTGCAAGGTCATTCAACACACTGGTGAAATCTTTGAAATGCAATAATTCCTAGACGGAATGAGATATCCACATTTTTTTTTACCGATATCTTTTGCAATAGTCCTCTTATTATAGGATAGCCTTTTACCATGTACTGTATTCGTCGTAATCAGTGCCCATGCTCTATTGAGCCCCCACCCAACATTTTTTTTACTGCTAACATATCCCAATATCAATAAATGATAATTGCATGCACGTATGTCTTCAATATGCAAGTTCCGTGTCTTTCTTTTTTAGGTACGTTAGTAGTCATAGCTCAAGATTTTCAAAAAGTGATGGTTTTGTGTAGGTTATATGTAGAGCTAGAACCATGCAATTCCCATATATTTGTGTAATGCTAGTGCTAGTGCAGTGCTATTCGAACAGTTTGCGACTCCTGAGCATGGGTGCATATTAGAAAGAATCTTAGGCGGTAAAAAATGGCACTATTCTGGTTTTGTGGTACTTATTATGTCAAATACAGTAATAGACTCCTCTACCATATTAGTTGGAATATTCCTCTTAGTGTTAAAATGTTATTCCAACAATTTGCTTATTCTTCTTTTCTTCTATAGATCCAGAAACCAGCATCATTAAAGTTTGATTCCAAATCCCTCCCAATCTCAACACAATCCACGGACAAGCTTACAAAGCTGTCTTATGCTGACCTGCTGATATTCCTCAACACATTAGCAGATGCACTGCTGAAGATTAAAGATAAAACAGCAAGTGATCAGCGAATCAAGCTGCAGCTGCTGAATTATGCTGCTGTTATCTGCAGCAATGAGCAAGTGGCTGGTGCAGCTATCAAGTCTAAGCTGGTGAGTTGATATACTGTATATCAGAGGATAAGTTAAGGGTTAGTTCAGTGGTCAAGCAAGTTCATCAGAGGATAAGTTAAAGGATAGGTTCAGTGGTCAAGCAAGGTCATTAGAGGATAAGTTAAAGGATAAGTTTAGTGGTCAAGCAAGCTCATCAGAGGTAAAGTTAAAGGATTAGTTTAGTGGTCAAGCAAGTTCATCAGAGAATGAGTTAAAGGATAAGTTTAGTGGTCAAGCAAGCTCATCAGAGGATAAGTTAAATAATTAGTTCAGTGGTCAAGCAACTTCATCAAAGGATAAGTTAAACGATAAGTTCAGTGGTCAAGCAAGTTAATCAGAGGATAAGTTAAAGGATTAGTTCAATGGTCAAGCAAGTTCATCTTATATGAAAGAAGACCACTTTCGGCACCTTCTCCTGGCCCACTTTTCCTTCTTGGGCCAACCCCTCCCTTCTATCTACCTGGGCCTCTCCACTCATCACAAAACCCAAACCCACCCTAACCTTTTCGTCAATCTCCACAACCAAATCAAAGACCAACTCTCAAATTACACCTCCATCTATACTGATGGCTCCAAGGAAGGCAACAAGACAGCCGCTGCTGCCGTCATCCAAGACATTACCCTCAGTAGCAGACTTCCCGACTACTCATCCATCTTTTCAGCCGAGGCAAAGGCCATTCTTTTGCCCTCAACTGGAGTACTCCAGCCATTTTTCCGACTTGTTCTTACTTCTTTACTCAACCTTAAATGGGATAATTTCACATCCCACCTCCTCCCCTGGAAACTCCTTTCGCCCACCCTCTGCAGGAAAAGTGTTCTTATCTTCTGCAGCCATGTTGGCATCCCTGGCAATGACAGGGCTTGCCAGCTCAACTTGCCCTCAACCCCCTACCCCTTTTCTAAAACCTTCTCTGACTTCAAACCGCTTATCACTTCCCTTGTTCATGACCACTGGCAAACCTCATGGAATTACCAAATTGCTAACAAACTCCACGTCATCCAGCCCACCATTTCGATCAAACCCACCATCAATAACCTCTCACGTATTGACAACGTTCATATTACCCATCTTAGAATAGATCACACTCACCTCACTCACTCCCACCTCCTTATTGGCTCCCCCCAAGCCCTCTGCAACAATTGCCATTGCACCCTCAGAATCCATCACGTTCTCCTTGCTTGCTCCCTGAACAACCTTCCCAGAGCTTGCCTCGCTCCCCACAAGTCAATTGCTAAGTTCTTCCAGAAAAATCCTCTGGATAAAATGATCTCCTTCCTTCATCATGCTTCCCTCTACAACCATATTTAATTCTCCTCTTCAACCCCCTCTCTCTACTTTGTTTTTGTTTCACCCATGCACCTCCTCTCTCGATCACAGCTTTCTGAATTTTTGTTCTTGAATTAATCTCATTCTCTTCCTGTTTTCTTTCCTTCCTACCTCTAGAATGATCTGACCTCTCAGGAACAATTTGACCTTCGTTGTTGTGGTGCCGTTAAGCCCTCATCAAACAAACAAACAAACAATTAAAATGGTGAAGAAAACATTCACAAATCTTACTCCGTTAAGGAGATATTTATGGTCAAAGCTTGTCTTATCTTTGTAGAAATGACTGGTGTATTAAGTCAACTATGGAAAGTAGGCGCCCTCATCATCACATTCCTAACAATTGTTTATGTATTTTAAAGAAAATTTATTTAACTTTTTTACCATTTGAATTATATTTCTTTGAACTGTCTTCAGATGGAATATATATGCTTTGCTACTTTCCTGACAAATTTAATGGTTATTAAGCCTCAAAACTGCAGGACAAAATCAGAATCTGAGTATGTTACATCACAAGTAGTCTGATTTCAGTCGTTTTTACACGTTTTTTCACCATTTTGTTTCTACTGAAGTCTTCTTTTATATGAGATGGACTTACTTGACCCCTGAACTAATCCTTTAATATCTCTTTAACGGAATAAGATTTTTAATGCTTTCTGCACCATTTTGTTTCTATTGAAGTCTTCTTTTATATAAGATGGACTTACTTGACCACTGAACTAATCCTTTAAGGAGATAATTAACTTTAAAATGATGTCTTCATTTGTGTATAAATGACTGGTGTAGAAAGTCTACTGTAAAATGTTGTCGCCCTCATCCTCATTTTCTTCACTTATTAATGTATTTCAAAGAATTTTTTTTTTTTTTTTTTACCTTTTGATTTTTTTCCTTTTATATTTTCTTCAGGTGGCAAATTATAAAATCCTTACTAGACTCTCTTTTGCTACTTTTTTGACATATCCAATTGTTTTTAAGGCACAAAATCTCTTTCGAAGATGAACTTGCTTGACCACTGAAGTAATCCTTTCAACCATTAAATCACTTAAAGATTTTATGATAACATTTATACATTGCTGAAAACACAAAAGATTGATATGTTATGAATTGATGCAATGCTCTCTTTAGGGAAAAATCATTTGTTTTTAATCACATCAAACTACTTCATTAACTTTTTCCCCTTAAAGGACTGATAACATGTAGTAATTTTGGTAACAAATGATGTTTTTTTTTAAATTTTGAACAACTTTCTAATATTTATGCTGTTGAAAAAGTTCTCTTTTTTTACAATCTTAAAACTACAACAACAACCAACCACTTATATAAACGACTGAATATCGTTTTTGATTACTTTTATATCTAACATTATATGTTATGCTTAGCTTGTATGGGTAGTGTGTGTAGCTACGGTACGACAGTCAGTTAGACAGTATACAGTAACTTACGCTGAACATACACATACGATCATGGATCATGGTGGTCTAGATTTGAATCTCATCATAATCGCCAACATTTACAGGATTAATCTGGTTTTCTTCATACTTATTGCCAAATGTTCTGTGTCTCGCATTTGAATGTGAAAATGTGGCCATTTTTAATTCTAAGATAAACATTCAGCAAGTTCTTTGTCTGTGAAGCACTGAGTGAGTGGTAAATTCATTTGTTCATTTTATCTGTATTATAGGGACTAAAATCCCGGTTGCATTGCTGAGATGTATTTGTAAGATATTTTAGGCTATGTTCATGTCCTTTTATTCATTCAGCGATTTTCAACTTCATTTTGGAGGTAAAGCCAGCTATAGGTAGACCGAAAATGTGTTAAGAGTTCATATTGCTATGACAAGCTGTGCAGAACGTTAAGAGTTCATATCGCTATAACAAGCTGTGCAGAACGTTAAGAGTTCATATCGCTATAACAAGCTGTGCAGAACGTTAAGAGTTCATATCGCTATAACAAGCTGTGCAGAACGTTAAGAGTTCATATCGCTATAACAAGCTGTGCAGAACGTTAAGAGTTCATATCGCTATAACAAGCTGTGCAGAACGTTAAGAGTTCATATCGCTATAACAAGCTGTGCAGAACGTTAAGAGTTCATATCGCTATGACAAGCTGTGCAGAACGTTAAGAGTTCATATCGCTATGACAAGCTGTGCAGAACGTTAAGAGTTCATATTGCTATGACAAGCTGTGCAGAACGTTAAGAGTTCATATCGCTATAACAAGCTGTGCAGAACGTTAAGAGTTCATATCGCTATAACAAGCTGTGCAGAACGTTAAGAGTTCATATCGCTATAACAAGCTGTGCAGAACGTTAAGAGTTCATATCGCTATAACAAGCTGTGCAGAACGTTAAGAGTTCATATCGCTATAACAAGCTGTGCAGAACGTTAAGAGTTCATATCGCTATAACAAGCTGTGCAGAACGTTAAGAGTTCATATCGCTATAACAAGCTGTGCAGAACGTTAAGAGTTCATATCGCTATAACAAGCTGTGCAGAACGTTAAGAGTTCATATCGCTATAACAAGCTGTGCAGAACGTTAAGAGTTCATATCGCTATAACAAGCTGTGCAGAACGTTAAGAGTTCATATCGCTATGACAAGCTGTGCAGAACGTTAAGAGTTCATATCGCTATGACAAGCTGTGCAGAACGTTAAGAGTTCATATCGCTATGACAAGCTGTGCAGAACGTTAAGAGTTCATATCGCTATGACAAGCTGTGCAGAACGTTAAGAGTTCATATCGCTATGACAAGCTGTGCAGAACGTTAAGAGTTCATATCGCTATAACAAGCTGTGCAGAACGTTAAGAGTTCATATCGCTATAACAAGCTGTGCAGAACGTTAAGAGTTCATATCGCTATAACAAGCTGTGCAGAACGTTAAGAGTTCATATCGCTATAACAAGCTGTGCAGAACGTTAAGAGTTCATATCGCTATAACAAGCTGTGCAGAACGCGTTAAGAGTTCATATCGCTATAACAAGCTGTGCAGAACGTTAAGAGTTCATATCGCTATAACAAGCTGTGCAGAACGTTAAGAGTTCATATCGCTATAACAAGCTGTGCAGAACGTTAAGAGTTCATATCGCTATAACAAGCTGTGCAGAACGTTAAGAGTTCATATCGCTATAACAAGCTGTGCAGAACGTTAAGAGTTCATATCGCTATAACAAGCTGTGCAGAACGTTAAGAGTTCATATCGCTATAACAAGCTGTGCAGAACGTTAAGAGTTCATATCGCTATAACAAGCTGTGCAGAACGTTAAGAGTTCATATCGCTATAACAAGCTGTGCAGAACGTTAAGAGTTCATATCGCTATGACAAGCTGTGCAGAACGTTAAGAGTTCATATCGCTATGACAAGCTGTGCAGAACGTTAAGAGTTCATATCGCTATGACAAGCTGTGCAGAACGTTAAGAGTTCATATCGCTATGACAAGCTGTGCAGAACGTTAAGAGTTCATATCGCTATAACAAGCTGTGCAGAACGTTAAGAGTTCATATCGCTATAACAAGCTGTGCAGAACGTTAAGAGTTCATATCGCTATAACAAGCTGTGCGGAATGTTAAGAGTTCATATCGCTATAACAAGCTGTGCAGAACGTTAAGAGTTCATATCGCTATGACAACCTGTGCAGAACGTTAAGAGTTCATATCGCTATGACAAGCTGTGCAGAACGTTAAGAGTTCATATCGCTATAACAAGCTGTGCAGAACGTTAAGAGTTCATATCGCTATAACAACCTGTGCAGAACGTTAAGAGTTCATATCGCTATGACAAGCTGTGCAGAACGTTAAAAGTTCATATCGCTATAACAAGCTGTGCAGAACATTAAGAGTTCATATCGCTATAACAAGCTGTGCAGAACGTTAAGAGTTCATATCGCTATAACAACCTGTGCAGAACGTTAAGAGTTCATATCGCTATGACAAGCTGTGCAGAACGTTAAGAGTTCATATCGCTATAACAAGCTGTGCAGAACGTTAAGAGTTCATATCGCTATAACAAGCTGTGCAGAACGTTAAGAGTTCATATCGCTATGACAAGCTGTGCAGAACGTTAAGAGTTCATATCGCTATGACAAGCTGTGCAGAACGTTAAGAGTTCATATCACTATAACAAGCTGTGCAGAACGTTAAGAGTTCATATCGCTATAACAAGCTGTGCAGAACGTTAAGAGTTCATATCGCTATGACAAGCTGTGCAGAACGTTAAGAGTTCATATCGCTATAACAAGCTGTGCAGAACGTTAAGAGTTCATATCGCTATAACAAGCTGTGCAGAACGTTAAGAGTTCATATCGCTATAACAAGCTGTGCAGAACGTTAAGAGTTCATATCGCTATAACAAGCTGTGCAGAACGTTAAGAGTTCATATCGCTATAACAAGCTGTGCAGAACGTTAAGAGTTCATATCGCTATAACAAGCTGTGCAGAACGTTAAGAGTTCATATCGCTATGACAAGCTGTGCAGAACGTTAAGAGTTCATATCGCTATAACAAGCTGTGCAGAACGTTAAGAGTTCATATCGCTATGACAAGCTGTGCAGAACGTTAAGAGTTCATATCGCTATGACAAGCTGTGCAGAACGTTAAGAGTTCATATCGCTATAACAAGCTGTGCAGAACGTTAAGAGTTCATATCGCTATGACAAGCTGTGCAGAACGTTAAGAGTTCATATCGCTATAACAAGCTGTGCAGAACGTTAAGAGTTCATATCGCTATGACAAGCTGTGCAGAACGTTAAGAGTTCATATCGCTATAACAAGCTGTGCAGAACGTTAAGAGTTCATATCGCTATGACAAGCTGTGCAGAACGTTAAGAGTTCATATCGCTATAACAAGCTGTGCAGAACGTTAAGAGTTTATATCGCTATAAAAAGCTGTGCAGAACGTTAAGAGTTCATATTGCTATAACAAGCTGTGCAGAACGTTAAGAGTTCATATCGCTATGACAAGCTGTGCAGAACGTTAAGAGTTCATATCGCTATAACAAGCTGTGCAGAACGTTAAAAGTTCATATCGCTATAACAAGCTATGCAGAACGTTAAGAGTTTTTATCCTTCTACACTACAATGCAGAACATCACAGATTTAATCACAGCCAATGCTGTTTATGCACAGAGCACACAGTTTTCCCAAATTTCACCCTTTTTGAAATAAATTGATAGAGAGGGGGAGATCTTCATGCATTCAGTGTACCAATCATCTAATTTAAGCAAACTTGTTGCTGTAAATCATGACCTTTAAATATAATTTCAAGAGCTTCAAAAGAAACAAACCTTTCCGTCATATATGTCTAGTCTGTAATGTTGACCTATCCTTTAACCGTTTCATTTCATTGCCTTTGTACATGTTGAAATTGTGCATGGTTTACTGTGTACATGATCCCTATAAAAACAATGTTATTGTGTAATCTTCCTTTTATTACCTTAACTTCTTTCCCTTATCCACCATCTCTCCCTCCCCCTCTATTCCACCTCTCTTTCCTCTCTGTTCTAACTCAAGCACCTTAGTTTTTAACACCCTCTTGGCACATTTGACTGTTGTGGTGCTGTGGTGCTGTTTAACATCAACAAACCAACCATTATTGTATAAAAATTGACCATTTTACAGCCTTTTGAAATTGCAGGCATCAATATGCTGGATGTACTACAGGGTGACCTTGCTCGTTCCTTGGGTTAATAGCTTGTTTTTCATTTGCCTATCATAAATATTTGAAGTGGTGCAGCAAATTCTGATAAACGCGTTGGGGTCTTTACCATACTCTAATACTCTTTATTCTAATTCTAGGAGGAGAAGACTGTAATTATTTTTAGATTTAGGAAAGAAATTTAAGGAATTACGTTAAGATTTTAAGATGTCCGCCCACTTGATCACACTTAAATTGAAAATTGATAAAAGTTAGATCATTAATAGCTCAAGAACTAAAAGTGCTATTTTCAAAATTCAAAAACTTATCTTCCCAGATTTTAATATTCTATTAACCAATGTAGTAACTGCTACACATCCATAGATCTTCAACTATGAAATATTTATACCATTTTTGACGTACTGATATGAAAATAAAATTGAATCACTTTTTACCACTTAATTTTCTTACTTATAAGCACCAATGCTGAAACTTGTTTTGTTCCCTCATTCAAAGAATAATTGCTGTGCTGTATCAAGCATGGCTTGAATCATTCTTTGGATAGCTATACATGTGTCTGAAATGTAGGCTAGGGTGTTGTGTTTGAGGTTCATGCCTACATATGTCCACTAAAGTTAATTAAAATCCCCTATTGGTCTGCTGAGAATTATATGCCGGTTGAATCAGCCTGGTATTCACTGACTTCTATTGGCTTTTTACAGCTTACTACACACGATGTGTAACAAAAAGACATTAGCATAGTGAAGCAATGTAAACATCTTTGATTATGTTTTGATATTGGGATATATGTTATCAATCATTAAGTTTAAACCTCGCAATACATTCTTTAGAGGTCTTAAGTTCTGACATAAAGGTCTTAAGTTCTGACAAAACCTCAAATCTGTCAGGAAGGGGGAGGGTGGGCCTCTATTATTGCTCACAACAGAAACAACAATCCAGCACAAGCAATTACACCAGGGATTTCCACACACTTCACCTCACTTTTCATGGTCATAATCTGACATGGATAATAAACCAAATTTTACTGCAGCTGCCCTGATTTTCACTCTCAACACAAGGACAAAAGTATTCCCCTGTGGTCAATGTGTCTGGCTTGAAGTAATAATTTACAAATAGGATGGTATTTAACAGTAAAGGTTTTGTCTGTTTATTGATGAGTGATTTTAAGTGATGTTTTTGTCCAACCTTGTAGGCTTTAAGGATTTTTGGCTTAAAAATCTCTTGCAACAGATTTTCATTCTGTCAAACATTCAAAGAAAATTTTGGGTGGCGCTTATTAGAGCATGGGCGCTTATTACATCAAATACTGTATGTGGTTTCCAGTTATATTGTAATAGTGAGGATGTATTGTATCCACATTTTGAATAAGCTGAAAAAATCTTTTTATCATTTCAGATATCAAGTCTTCAGATGTGCTTGAAAGCTACTCAGGCATTAGAAATGTAAGTAAATATGACTATAAAAAGAAGAGAGCAAAGTTATGACTTTCAGAATTACTGTAGATCACATGTCACTCTTTAGACTCTTGCTATAATGATTGTCTGACATGTCCAATAGATATAAATCACAAATCTCAGAAAGCTTTTCAATAAAATACATTAAGACTTTCAAGGAATGTGATGTCACAACTAGTCTGATTTCAGTCATTTCTATACATGTCAAAATCTTTAAAGGAATATTTCCATGTTTTTTTCGTAACCTTCCACAAAAAAGAGAAAAAATTTAGAAACAATTTAGTACAAAAATCATGTTGATATGTTATTTTACCAGAAAATATTCCAATTTTAAGATTCACAAAAAAATGCCAATAAACAAATAGGAAAACACTCATTATGACATCACAGCAACACTTTCTCCCACAAATGATGTATTTCCTTAAAATCTATCATTTTATTAGAAAAACCTGCTAGAAAAATAGATTGATTGAAGTTAGGTATTTTTATACATTGCCAAATATACCCTACTTCAATAAGTTTGGGAAAATTGTTTCTGTCAGAAACAACCAATTAAAGTTCAAAGAAATACATAAACATTTGCAATGGAATTGTCTCTATGACATCATCAAATTTGAATTCATCATACTGTACAAAAACTTTAAATATGATATCAACCTGATTTTTGTACCATGGGAATATTCCTTAAATGCTATAAGGTATTATTTTAAAGACTTTCTTAACCAACGATTTTCTTCTTTCATAACAGATCTGTGTCCTTCAATATTTGCAAGTGATGGAAAGACTTTCAGTTTTTAAGAAAGTACAACTTACCTTTATTATTTTTTATGTATAAACTTGAATATGCAATAAATATTTTTATTTTTCAGTCGCTGTAGGGCTGGAAGGGTCATTGGCCTTCTAGCTCAGAATCTGGAGGAACTACCTGAAGATGTGACTCTCACTGAGGTATTTCCTTTTGCACTTCTTCTGTAAAATACAGCACTGTTTGATGAGTTCTTATAGTTGTTTATATTTATCGCTTCTGTAAAATACAGTACTGTTTGATGAGTTCTGATAGTTGTTTATATTCATCGCTTCCATAAATTACAGCGCTGTTTGATGAGTTCTGCTAGTTGTTTATATTCATCGCTTCTTCCATAAAATACAGCTCTGTTTGATGAGTTCTGCTAGTTGTTTATATTCATCGCTGCTTCTGTAAAATACAGCGCTGTTTGATGAGTTCTGATAGTTGTTTATATTCATCGCTTCTTCCATAAAATACAGCGCTGTTTGATGAGTTCTGCTAGTTGTTTATATTTATCACTTCTTCCATAAATTACAGCACTGTTTGATGAGTTCTGCTAGTTGTTTATATTCATTGCTTCTGTGAAATACAGCACTGTTTGATGAGTTCTGATAGTTGTTTATATTCATCGCTTCTTCCATAAAATACAGCGCTGTTTGATGAGTTCTGCTAGTTGTTTATATTCATCGCTTCTTCCATAAAATACAGCGCTGTTTGATGAGTTCCGATAGTTGTTTATATTCATCGCTTCTTCCATAAATTACAGCACTGTTTGATGAGTTCTGCTAGTTGTTTATATTCATCGCTTCTGTAAAATACAGCACTGTTTGATGAGTTCTGCTAGTTGTTTATATTCATCGCTTCTTCCATAAATTACAGCGCTGTTTGATGAGTTCTGCTAGTTGTTTATATTCATCGCTTCTTCCATAAATTACAGCGCTATTTGATGAGTTCTGATAGTTGTTTATATTCATCGCTTCTTCCATAAATTACAGCGCTGTTTGATGAGTTCTGCTAGTTGTTTAAATTCATCGCTTCTTCCATAAATTACAGCACTGTTTGATGAGTTCCGATACTTGTTGATATTCATCGCTTCTTCCATAAAATACAGCGCTGTTTGATGAGTTCTGATAGGTGTTTATATTCATCGCTTCTTCCATAAATTACAGCGCTGTTTGATGAGTTCTGATAGTTGTTTATATTCATCGCTGCTTCTGTAAAATACAGCGCTGTTTGATAAGTTCTTATAGTTGTTTATATTCATCGCTTCTTCCATAAAATACAGCGCTGTTTGAAGAGTTCTTATACTTGTTGATATTCATCGCTTCTTCCATAAAATACAGCGCTGTTTTATGAGTTCTGCTAGTTGTTTATATTCATCGCTTCTTCCATAAATTACAGCGCTGTTTGATGAGTTCTGATAGTTGTTTATATTCATTGCTTCTGTGAAATACAGCGCTGTTTGGTGAGTTCTGATAGGTGTTTATATTCATCGCTTCTTCCATAAAATACAGCGCTGTTTGAAGAGTTCTTATACTTGTTGATATTCATCGCTTCTTCCATAAAATACAGCGCTGTTTGAAGAGTTCTTATACTTGTTGATATTCATCGCTTCTTCCATAAAATACAGCGCTGTTTGATGAGTTCTGCTAGCTGTTTATATTCATCGCTTCTGTAAATTACAGCGCTGTTTGATGAGTTCTGATAGGTGTTTATATTCATCGCTTCTTCCATAAAATACAGTACTGTTTAAAGAGTTCTTATACTTGTTTATATTCATCGCTTCTGTAAAATACAGCGCTGTTTGATGAGTTCTGCTAGTTGTTTATATTCATCGCTTCTTCCATAAAATACAGCGCTGTTTGATGAGTTCTGATAGTTGTTTATATTCATCACTTCTTCCATAAAATACAGCGCTGTTTGATGAGTTCTGCTAGTTGTTTATATTCATCGCTTCTTCCATAAATTACAGCGCTGTGTGATGAGTTCTGATAGTTGTTTATATTCATCACTTCTTCCATAAAATACAGTGCTGTTTGATGAGTTCTGCTAGTTGTTTATATTCATCGCTTCTTCCATAAATTACAGCGCTGTTTGATGAGTTCTTATACTTGTTTATATTCATCGCTTCTTCCATAAATTACAGCACTGTTTGATGAGTTCTGATAGTTGTTTATATTCATCGCTTCTTCCATAAATTACAGCACTGTTTGATGAGTTCCGATGGTTGTTTATATTCATCGCTTCTTCCATAAATTACAGTACTGTTTGATGAGTTCTGCTAGTTGTTTATATTCATCGCTTCTTCCATAAATTACAGCACTGTTTGATGAGTTCTGATAGTTGTTTATATTCATCGCTTCTGTAAAATACAGCGCTGTTTGATGAGTTCTGATAGTTGTTTATATTCATCGCTTCTTCCATAAATTACAGTACTGTTTGATGAGTTCTGCTAGTTGTTTATATTCATCGCTTCTATAAAATACAGCGCTGTTTGATGAGTTCTTATACTGTAGTTGTTTATATTCATTGCTTCTTCCATAAATTACAGTACTGTTTGATGAGTTCTGATAGTTGAATTATATTGTTTTCTATTTTGATTTTAAGATATTGAGATGTATTTGGATTAGAATTATGGAATTGTTATTCATTTAAAAGCTTTTTCTCTGCTTTTGTTTGTCGATTGAATTTACCAAATTTGCTTTAATTTCAAACCTTTATCTCTGCTTTCTGTCTGGATTATTATTGAATTTGTTAACTTTTATTTAGTTTTAAAACTACTTCAAAACAACTTTCAATAAAGTGAAAATGAAATTGATTTGACCTAGGGTATTTCAAAGCAACCTTGTTTTGAGAAAAATCATTCAAGAAAATTCCACAAAAAAAAAAGGAGTTCTACCATCATTTGAATATTTCATCTTACTGCCACTCAAAATTTACTGTAGAGAATCATACAAAAAAGAAATCAGAGCCCTAGAAAGAACATTTTCTATGTAAAAGAAAATGAATCAAAGAAAATGAGTCAAAAGAAAAAAAATTATTTGGCAAAAAAATGGGATTTAAGAGAACAGGTGATGGACAAAATGAGAAAATTAATAAGAACTGAAGAATTTTAGATTAGAACATTATAATGAAATGAAGAACATTAGATTATGATAAAGAGAAACCGAAAGAACCGAGAATATTAAGAAAATGAAATTACATTAAATTATTATAATGAACTGAAGGAAGTTGATTGGGAACAAAATGTAAAGAATTACAGAGAACTTTATATTTAAGAGGTGCAGTGGTTAAGGAGTCTTGCTTGTATAGGAAAGGTACTGGGAAAGGTACCATGAGCTCTGCATTGTAGCCTTGAGTAAGACACTTCACTTCGCTTGTTCCAGTCCACTTAGCTGTAAAATGAGTACCAGCACTGTAGGGGAGTTGGCCTGCAATGGACTGGCTGCCTGTCCATGGGAGTCCTGTGAACTGGGGATAAGCACCAGCCTGATGGGCCTTCGGGCTCTAGTATGGATTTTTTTTACGAAAAACCACTCGGAACATTATATTGAGAACTGAATATGTTTTTTCATGAACAGTAAACTTGATGAGATGGTACATATGAGAATGGAGCTGTGGAAGTCATCGTTGGTCAGTGTCTATATAAGTTAATATTTCTGTTATATGTGTCTGATAAATGAGCATGATATATGAATGTTTTAAGAGAACATGCAAATCTATGTGCGAGTGTGTATCCATGTGCTTCATTCTTTTTCTTTGCATTCACTCAATCCAATCTCTCTCGCCAATCTCTCAAGATCAGTACCTTTTTATACAAACCTGTGACACTGATTGTATAATCGATACTGATTGATTGATATTGACCACTGAAGTTATTGTTCTGTACATCGAGAATTAATGTATCTGGTAATTTTTTCAGGTCATACTGACCCTTACGGAGGTCATCAGGGACAATACCAAGAATGCCAAGCTGAAGCAGGGGTTGTCCCTGCTCTGGGGGAACTTATGTTCCTGGTGGCTACGCAGGAGGAGCAGCGAGGCAGGGCAGTGGATGCATGGATGGTACCAGCAGTGTCATATACCATGTTGACTAGGTGCATCAGGGATGGGGTCAGTATTTTCATCAATAGTGGTACCATGCAGAACAAGCAGGGTGTAATGAAAATGGCTGAATTTTCTGAAGTTAATTGTTTTTGAATCCTTCACCAATGTTGTTTGAATGGGAGCAGTTGAATATAACCAAAACATTTTTAATCTCCATCATACTCTCTATCAAAATTTAGCAGAAGTAATGTCTGTTGATTTTAAGTGACTGAAATTTGGAAGAGAATCTAAAGAATTACATTAAGATTTTGAGCTTTCTTCTCTGAAAAACTGTTGCATACATAGCATAGCATAGCAAGGTTTAACGTCCTGAAAGCATCCAGTGCTGGACATTATATCAAGAAGGCCACGGCCTTTGATAACTACTTGTGAACTCACTGGTTGCAGACCCAACGGGATTTGAACCCGGGTTGTGAGGGTGAGAGGACAAAGTACTAACCACTACACCACGGAGGTCTTTGACCACTTTAAAAATTCTTCAAACTTTGATTAGCTATAGCTCAGATGTTGTAGGTGCTTTTAATGCACTTTAACCCTTACTCTACCAGAGGTTTGAAAAATGCAATCCCAATTTTTGTAACTTTTTTTCATATGCAGTTTTGACAACTTTCCTTTCATTTTCTTTCATTACAAATTTGATTTGAATGGAAGCTAAGAGATTGATCTTTTGAGTAATGAAAGTCAATTTAGGAAAAATTGGACAAAAATATGCAAATAAAGCAATTTTTGGCTAAATTTGATCAACAAATGGGTTAATCTTTGCATGAGTATAATTTCTTGTGAATATTGAAAAGAGAGATTTGTGTTACAAAGAGAGATTTGTGTTACATACAGAGATTTGTGTTACGTACAGAGATTTGTGTTACGTACAGAGATTTGTGTTACGTACAGAGATTTGTGTTACGTACAGAGATTTGTGTTACGTACAGAGATTTGTGTTACGTACAGAGATTTGTGTTACGTACAGAGATTTGTGTTACATACAGAGATTTGTGTTACATAGAGATTTGTGTTACGTGACAGAGATTTGTGTTACGTACAGAGATTTGTGTTACGTACAGAGATTTGTGTTACGTGCAGAGATTTGTGTTACGACAGAGATTTGTGTTACGTACAGAGATTTGTGTTACGTACAGAGATTTGTGTTACGTACAGAGATTTGTGTTACGTACAGAGATTTGTGTTACATACAGAGGTTTGTGTTACATACAGAGGTTTGTGCTACATACAGAGGTTTGTGCTACATACAGAGGTTTGTGCTACATACAGAGATTTGTGTTACATACAGAGATTTGTGCTACATACAGAGATTTGTGCTACATACAGAGGTTTGTGCTACATACAGAGGTTTGTGCTACATACAGAGATTTGTGTTACATACAGAGATTTGTGTTACATACAGAGATTTGTGTTACATACAGAGGTTTGTGTTACATACAGAGGTTTGTGCTACATACAGAGGTTTGTGCTACATACAGAGATTTGTGTTACATACAGAGATTTGTGTTACATACAGAGATTTGTGTTACATACAGAGGTTTGTGTTACATACAGAGGTTTGTGCTACATACAGAGGTTTGTGCTACATACAGAGGTTTGTGCTACATACAGAGATTTGTGCTACATACAGAGATTTGTGCTACATACAGAGATTTGTGCTACATACAGAGATTTGTGCCACATACAGAGATTTGTGCCACATACAGAGATTTGTGCCACATACAGAGATTTGTGTCACATACAGAGATTTGTGTCACATACAGAGATTTGTGTCACATACAGAGATTTGTGTCACATACAGAGATTTGTGTCACATACAGAGATTTGTGTCACATACAGAGATTTGTGTCACATACAGAGATTTGTGTCACATACAGAGATTTGTGTCACATACAGAGATTTGTGTCACATGCAGAGATTTGTGTCACATGCAGAGATTTGTGTCACATGCAGAGATTTGTGTCACATGCAGAGATTTGTGTCACATGCAGAGATTTGTGTCACATGCAGAGATTTGTGTCACATGCAGAGATTTGTGTCACATGCAGAGATTTGTGTCACATGCAGAGATTTGTGTCACATGCAGAGATTTGTGTCACATGCAGAGATTTGTGTCACATGCAGAGATTTGTGTCACATGCAGAGATTTGTGTCACATGCAGAGATTTGTGTCACATACAGAGATTTGTGTCACATACAGAGATTTGTGTCACATACAGAGATTTGTGTCACATACAGAGATTTGTGTCACATACAGAGATTTGTGTCACGTGTCACAGAGATTTGTGTCACGTGTCACAGAGATTTGTGTCACGTGTCACAGAGATTTGTGTCACGTGTCACATACAGAGATTTGTGTCACGTGTCACATACAGAGATTTGTGTCACGTGTCACATACAGAGATTTGTGTCACGTGTCACATACAGAGATTTGTGTCACGTGTCACATACAGAGATTTGTGTCACGTGTCACATACAGAGATTTGTGTCACGTGTCACATACAGAGATTTGTGTCACATACAGAGATTTGTGTCACATACAGAGATTTGTGTCACATACAGAGATTTGTGTCACATACAGAGATTTGTGTCACATACAGAGATTTGTGTCACATACAGAGATTTGTGTCACATACAGAGATTTGTGTCACATACAGAGATTTGTGTCACATACAGAGATTTGTGTCACATACAGAGATTTGTGTCACATACAGAGATTTGTGTCACATACAGAGATTTGTGTCACATACAGAGATTTGTGTCACATACAGAGATTTGTGTCACATACAGAGATTTGTGTCACATACAGAGATTTGTGTCACATACAGAGATTTGTGTCACATACAGAGATTTGTGTCACATACAGAGATTTGTGTCACATACAGAGATTTGTGTCACATACAGAGATTTGTGTCACATACAGAGATTTGTGTCACATACAGAGATTTGTGTCACATACAGAGATTTGTGTCACATACAGAGATTTGTGTCACATACAGAGATTTGTGTCACATACAGAGATTTGTGTCACATACAGAGATTTGTGTCACATACAGAGATTTGTGTCACATACAGAGATTTGTGTCACATACAGAGATTTGTGTCACATACAGAGATTTGTGTCACATACAGAGATTTGTGTCACATACAGAGATTTGTGTCACATACAGAGATTTGTGTCACATACAGAGATTTGTGTCACATACAGAGATTTGTGTCACATACAGCGATTTGTGTCACATACAGAGATTTGTGTCACATACAGAGATTTGTGTTACATACAGAATTTGTGTTACATAAAGAAATTTGTGTTACATACAGAAATTTGTGTCACATACAGAGATTTGTGTCACATACAGAGATTTGTGTCACATATTTAGATTCTTTATCAAATTTCCTTTCCAGTGATGCTCATCTACAATTTTTAGCAAGAAAGGAAAGATGAAAAAATACTACAAATGACTTTAGTAAGAAATTACAGTGCAGCACTCGAACCTGGTGCACTCGCCTGCTAGTCACGTTCACACCCACTAGACTAGACTATGTAATCAGGGAATATGATGTGGTGAAATTTGATTATTATAGCAATGGATCTAAATTGAGGGGGTATGTCTTTATTTATATATCAAATGCAAGAAAATTGCAAGCAGTTTTTAACGGCGGTTTTACGTTGCATGTACGGTTTTGGTACAGGAATGTTTGAAAAAATAGGGTCAAAAATGGCAAAAATTCATGAAATTTTAAAGAAATTTCTCTAGAACAAAAATTGCAGGTAGAGATTATAAAAAGACCAAAAATTAGACCAGAAATCATTTTGATAAAAAAAAATTAGATTTAAAAGAAGAAAGAAAAAAAATTTTGAATTTGATCCATTTTTCAAGCTACTTTTTCTCAAAAATCTGTAATATTATAAAATTGTTACATTTTGTGAAGGAAATATTCCAGTACTTTAAAATAATACCAAGATTACTCCTATATGACTTTGGTAAAGTCCCATTTTATTTTGAGAAAAAGGGTTTGAAAATGGTGATATTATAGCTGCGTGGTAGAGTAAGGGTTAAAGATTATTCTATTTATAATTTATAGGTGTTTTCTAATGAAGTTTTACTTGTCCACATACCTTCAAAGCTGTATGTCGTATACTACTTGGAAGATAGTGTGGAAAAATATCTTATTGACAGTCAGGATTATGAACATGCTGAAATTAGTTGAGCAAATGTATTTATTAAGTGGAACAATACTGCAATGTTCATGCAAAAACCATTTTGTGTATTGTTTGAATTTCTAGGAAGATGCAGTTGTTCAACATTATGCAACAAAAACAATTGAGAATGTGGCATCGACCAATGGGGTTCATAGTCAGAAGCTCTCAACCAATGAGAACGGTCATCTGCTCTGGCATTTATTCAATCATTCCACTGATTCATTGAGGATAGCAGCTGTATCGGTGAGTCAGAGTCTGTCATGTTAAGAAAAGTAATATTGATGATTTGTAATGATTTTCTAATAGGATTGAATGTAAATGGTAATGTTAAGTGTTTAACCCTTACTCTACCAGCACTTTTTTGAAAATGCACTTGGGAGGCAAGGTCAAAGATGGGCACCCAAAACGGCGATAATATCGCCACGTGGTAGAGTAAGGGTTAAGCACAGGCTGATTATTGAAGGGTCCTCTGTCTTCCGAGCAGCAGAGTTAAGGCTCGTTCCGCTTTAGTGACCCAGTGGCCCACCGGGACCATGCAGCATTTATTTTTGAGTTGGTGCACTTGTCGCGGGTTGATTAATCCATTACTCTACCAGCACTTTTTTGAAAACTCACTTGGGAGGCTGGGTCAAGATGGGACACCCAAAATGGTGATAATATCGCCATGTGGTTGATTAAGAGTTAATGTAAATAATAAATATTATAATATTTATTACTGAAACCTAGATAAATGCTCTAGATTGTTCATGATGAAGCAACTGTTGTTAAAGAAGACCCTATGATGAGAAAAGAAACAACATTTTTAGTTAAGGCCAAAATAAAGAATATCTTAGTTTCTGATTTTATTTTTCCCAAATTGTTATTCGGTACATAGGAAATAGGCTTGGGCGATATATTGATATTTCAATATTGACCCATATCGATATTTTCAAGGGTCATATCGATATTTTGACTTCATATGCTTTGTATCTTCTTTGAAGGATAAACCTCTTTAATATGGCTTGGAATTATATGAAAATGCTTGTCTCCTCCGCAGGCATTGTCAAGATTAGCGAAGCATTCCCCAGCTATTTTCCAAAGCGTGATAGAGAAAGTTGGACTCCCAGCAGTTCTAGATGGTCTCTCGGTCAACATATCGCGAGTTCAACAGGCAATGATTACAATGTTTGCATGGATATCCATGGAGGGTGTACATATACAGAGGCTCATGCAAGATAAGGTGTTTAACTTTTATAAAAACTTATTTCTTAATTACTTGTTATTATTATCCCCTTGCCAACCAAGTTGGTGAAGAGGGGATATAGCATCTTTACCGTCCGTCCGTCCACATCTATTGTCCGTCCGGCCTCATGCATTTTTCAGCTACTAAGGAACAAAAGACTGCTGCCCTAGGAAAGGAATTCCAACTCTTTTTATGAAAAGAAATTTATATAAAGGAGAACAAATGCCAAACTTGAATAGCAGCAATTAAAGGATTTGTTTTGGGATGAAAAAAAGTTGAATAATAGAACTGACGACTGAATCAATTTATAATGAAGTGTCTTGGAAATGAATAGGGGAAAAAATGAATAGGTTTCGCTAGAATAAGAGTGAAATTATAATAGACTTATGATAAACTCCAAGTTAATCTGCAATGAATTTTTATTCTGATTTGGAAGATAGAACAGCCCTATTTAGTTTATTAGGGGAAAAAAAGTTGAGCATTTTCTATTGGAAGTGTCAGATTTAAGTTAAAGCTGGGGGGGTTGGGGGGTGATGTAGTGCAATGAAGTGAGTGGAGGTTATAGTGAAGGTTGGAATGATGAGTTGGTTAAGAGTATATTTGGTAGATGAGTGGATGGCAAAAGGTGGGTTGGGGTAGTATAGGTGAATGGATGATGGTAGGTGAATAGGATGTTAAGTGAATGGGGGGAGGGGCGGGTGGTAGGTGAATGGGGCATGTTGAGGAATAGTAGGTGAATGGAGGATGGTAGATGAATGGAGGATGGCAGGTGAAGGGGGCATGTTGAGTTGATAGAAGTTGAGGGAGTTGAAAGAAGTGAATGGGGTGGAAGATGGGAGATTTAGAGGATAAAGAAATGGCATGTTGGGTTGAATATGAAATGTGTAGAATGATGGGTAGATGGCATGTGGGACAGGAATTCAGGATGGCAGGTGGGATGGCATGGGGACAGAATGGGATGAAATGATGGGGCATATAGGTGGGTGGGAGATGTGCATGTGGGATTTATGACAGGATGGCATGTGGGACAGGGGCATGTGGGACAGGGTGCCATGTGGGACAGGGTGGCATGTATGACAGGATGTCATGGCACATAGGACAGGGTGGGATAGCATGTGGGACAGGTTGGCATGGCATGTGAAACAAGGTAGTGTCATGGGATTTATGACAGGCTGGGATGGCATGTGGGACAAGGTGGGATGGCATGGGGACAGAGTGTAATGACATGTGAGACATGATGGCATGTTGTTTGAATTTCAAGTGGGATGGCACATGGGATGGTGGGATAGCATGTGGGATAGGATGGAATGGCCTGTAGGACTGGGTGGGATGGCATGTGGGATAGGACAGGGTGGGATGGCATGTGGTACATGGAAGGATTGGATGTTGGACAAGGTGGCATGGTATATGGGACAGGGAGGGATGGCATGTGGGACAGGGTGGCATGGGACAGGGTGGCAAGGCATATGGTGAGATGTCATCTTGATTGCAGGTGTGATGACATACAGGTCATGTTGTGGAATGATATCTGGATTTCATGTATGATTTCCTGTAGGGAGGATATAGGATGGGACATCATGCAGAACAGAGGGTGGGATGGCAGTTCTGACATAGGGTGGAAAGCATGTTATTAGCAGCGATTTGATATTTGTATCATCTATGATGTCTGGCCATTTAAGGGCTTTGGACATGTTGTTAATTTCTATAATGGTTGAAAGAACATTAGACTCTGAGCAAATCAGTTTTTTTTAATTTTTAAATAAGCAATTTTATTTTTTGAGTTAAGAGCTGATCAAAGATTGATCAGTTTTGTGATGTATGACTGGATGGACAGCTCAAAATATTTCTGTAATTCTTAAAATTTTTTTCTGAATCTTAGTTACTGAAGATCATAGGAATCATACAAATTAGGCTCAACAATTTAAATAATGTATTTGATGTTATTAATACAAAAATATTAATGCACCACTTTTTCAGCTGATGTCATGAGGTCACATAACTTTGTTTACATCACAATTTTGAAGGACAAAGAACACTTTCGTCTGCAGTTTACTTAGTTAAACTTACGTATGTTTGCATGTTGTTAAACAAGATTATTTTTGTAAGATAATTATGCTGGAATCTTGCTGTGCCGTTGCTTGCACTAATAGACATGTTTAAAATCCATTGATTAAGATTACTTGAAGTATTTGGAGGGTAGTTTTGTCCCTAAAGTAACTTTTTATATTGAAAAATTGACCAGTTTATTTTAACCAGCACATGTTTTATATGCCCAGCACGTGTTTTCATCACCACCGCTTGCTAGTGCATGTTTAGCAGTGTGATATGACTGAGCTGTATGAAGATCAGATGAGTGAAATGCATAACACGCAAACTCTTTTTCCTGCAAAATGGCTTCCAGTTGAATTTAGAGTCACGTGATGAAATCCCTCTATAAGTGTTGTTGCTGTTTTTCAAAATCATTGGGATGCAAAGCACTTAACAAATTAGTTCTTATTTTAATTGCAATATTTACATATGAATAAAAGCTTTTGAGGTCCATTGTCTTTTACTTAGACTAGACACTATTCTTTTGAAATAATCAACGTTAAGAGGAGAAATAAAGTCAATGTAAAACTTAAAATGATAAAGAATCTAAAAAAGAAACCTAATGCCAAAGCCCAATCTCAAAAAACGTATTTCATTCTTTCCATCTTAAAATTTGTAACATGGAGGTTGCCATTTTGTGTTGAAATGCTACCAATAATAACATCATTTGCCCTATGTGGTAGTACACAATTAATGTAATTCTTTAAAATTCTTCTTTAAATTTTCTATCAAATATAATTATAGATAACTTACAATCATTTTGTCCTGTTAGAAAGATTCAAAGGGTACATCTTTACTTGTCACAGTGATGATGATGACATTTTTAGAGGGTGGTATGAACAGAATGGCTGCTCTTATTTTTAATAGAATTAATGTTTCTCTTAATTGAAAAAGGTATGTAAGATTGCTTTGGAAGATGTGAAATTTGGGCAAATGACTTATTATTATTATTTTTTGTATCATAACAAAGGAAATTTTTTTAAATTTTTGTCTCCCTAAATCTTGATAATTATTTTCCATTTTATTTCAGGAGTTTGTCATAAGAATCATGAAACTGTTGGAGAGCCCTTCGCAACTTATCCGTTCTAAGGCCTTTCTTACCATCCTTCAGTTGGTTTGCAACAACCCTGACATGATCCCAATCTGCTGTCAAGCCCGGTTGGTCATGTATGTTGAACGAGATGGCAAAAGACAATTAGGGTCAGAGGTCAAAGGGGACCAACAAGGCCAAAGAGAATATCTGCTCAATTGCTTGGAAATGTTGACCAATCATCTTGTTGATATTGTACCCCAAATAACAAGTAAGATTTAAAAAAGTAATTTTAAATTTAATTATTGAAGATTTTATTTGTTGGGAAAAAGTTTAAAAGCTGTTTGCTTCCAAAATGATGAAACAAATCTACTTCATTTGTTGTGTATTGTAGACTGCTAGCCCATACTGTAGCTGCTTATCATGAGAATTTGAGGAGACAGTTTAACTGAATATTACAGTGAATTTTCATTTTCATATACATTGGCGATTGTTAATAGGTGGCCCACTGGCCAAATCTGGCCCGCCAATCCAATCTGGCCCGCGAATAATAGTCATTATATAATGCAATACAGTGTGTTGCATCTAAGATCAATCCAAATGGGATCGGTAAAAATCACAAAATATTCCTTAATTGTGTTTTTAATAGGCAGATCAGCTCACTAAAATAATGTGGCTTATCAATACAAAATCTTTAGTTCCGCTTTAATTGCTGCTTGTCAAAGGAAGGTGGATAAGGAACTGCCGACATCTGGCGTACATCCTTCAAATCGCGCATGCTCTCAACTTGTTTGTATTCAGGGATTGTTTTGACGGGTTTTGTTTGACACCTCATGCTGGGTTTGCCACATGATTGGCCCACAGCCTGAAGCTTCCAAAATTTAATTAAGAACCCTTAATGTATTTGATAGAGGACAGTATTAAAGAAACAAATTGGTGAAAAATTATGATGATCTCTTTTTCCATTGAAGTTATTACATTTGAAAGATTTTATCAGTGTGTTGAAAAGTGACCTCACAGTGTACAGTGTGATGTCATACTTGCATTATAAAATGTAATAACTCCTAAATGGAATAAGACATGAACATACTTTTCACAGATTTGTTTGGTTATTAGTCTGTTTGGTTAATAATCTTTTATCATATTCACGAAAATAAAAATTCTACCAGTCTTACATCACAAATTCTGCATAAATTAAAATATGCACAATCTTTGACAAGCCATAACTCAAAAACTGAAAGTGATATTTTCAAAATTCAAAAAGTTTAAATTTCAAAACTTTTTTCACCAATATGGTGATTGCTAGATGTCCACAGACATTTCATAAGATATTCTATTTGTAGGTGATGCCATTGCTGCCCTTAATGGTGTGTCCGGCAGAAAGCACCCATCCTCGTTACAAGCAAAGAGCCTGAAGACGAGCCTGCCTCTTATTGCTTTGCCGCATCATCTTATAACCAGCCAGGTGAAGGAGCAATTTGTATTTTACTTCTTCCCACATGCAGCATTACGGGGTGGCAAGGGGCTGCATTTACGCTCCCGATTTTTCTGAATTATATTTTTGTATGTTTTTTTTTTGACCTTAGTGATTTTGTCTACCTCTTTTGTAGGCAATATTGATTTTGGACTTTGCACCTCCACTTTTGGTAGGCAAATTCTGCCCATCCCTCTGCCAAGGAAGTTGGTCATGGGCTCTGTTTTGGCCCCCTTGTTTGTCTGTTTTGTTTTATCATCATCATATCAAGAAGAGGTGCAATGGCTCGGCAGTGGAGGAGTCATGCTCGTATGCAAAAGGTACCAGGTTCGATTCCTGTCATGAGCACTGCACTGTGTCCTTGAGCAAGATACTCTACTTGCTTCAGTCCACTCAGCTGTAAATGAGTACCAGCACTGCTGGGGAGTTAACCTGCAATGAACTGGCATCCCATCCAGGGGGAGTAGTCATGTGCTTGCACCATGGAACCGAAATAAAGCACCAGCCCGGCCCAATGGGCCAAATGGCTTGGATGGATTTAACTTTAACCTATCTCAAGAAGAGAATTTAGTCAAATTTAGTGGATGATTTTGATAATGCTTCAAGAAGAAGTGATTTAAATTTGAGGTACATTGGATCCGGGTAATGACAGTAATGGAAGGGTGTGAATTGGGGATAATTGTTGGTGGGGCTAAATTTACATATTCCAATAGAATGTGCTTAACACTGATTTTTAAGTCCCTGAAAATAAACCCAAACAAACAATTTCCTGGACCCTAAGACAATCAAATCAATTGGTTTCTGACATGAAAGGTAAATATTGGAATGTGAATTTTGCTTGAAAAGAACTCAAAACAATGAATGCTTTAGCTTGAATAAAACTAAAACCAATGATATGACCTTGCCAGAAATCAGTCAGAAGGTAGATAGTCCTGAAGTGTTTAGAATACAAGTGGTCAAAATAGCTTAAGATGTAGACAGAGATTTGGTCTCTATATTTTAAAGTTCTACCACTATCACTGTATTTTGTCAAACTTAAATCCTACAAAGGTCATAAATGCCTGAATATGGTTCTTTAATCAGACCTATCTTAGAATTTGATGCTCTATCACATGAGAATAAATACAATTGCATAAGAATACAAATAAACTTTGTAAACTAAATTTGATTGTCATTTTTAATTTTCAAGTTCTCATTTATAGTAATGTTTATGTTTTTCTGCAGGTGTTTAGACCAAGGATTACGTGTGAGCGGTTCTTGATTGACGTTGGTGACCTGCTGTTTCACGTCAAATCATTGGACTGTAACGAGACGAACATAGACTCGGCTGTCGGTATGTGAATTAATCACCCTGTTCTTATTAGTTGATTCCTGCAATTTAACAATTTTGAAAAAATCTTTGCTTGCTTTGTGTGTTCTGTGATATATTTACTTCTTGCGAACAATTTAAACCACAAAACAAATAACAAGATGAATTTATATAAATTGTGAAAAATTTAGCACTTTTTAAGTTTGCTTTTGTGAAACAAAATTAGCTGACATTGAAGATTTCTGACACTTTGTTCAACTATAACTTAAAACTAAACCAGTTCTTTCCAAAATTCAAAGACTGTTTTACCCAAATTTTCAAACTCTTTATAGATGGGCTATTCAACTCATCCATAGACATTTACAAACTTGTTTTGTCAGATTTAATACTCTTTTGTTTTGGTCAAATAGCAATAAACCTTAACACATAGAATGAAAAATTAGGCAAATAATGGTGCGTCAAAGTATATATCTGTAAGAGGATTTTTGCAACATTAAAAAAAAGATAATTTTGAAAGAATTTATGTCTCGCTATAAACAAAAAAAATATTTTCATGCTTTCATAGTTGTGGATAAATTTCTAACAAATATATATGCATATTCATGCACATCTAAGTATTTTCTGCAATGTGATTGGATGAGAGGTGACACGCCCTAATTTTCATTGTATATTATCCCTTGCCAAACAATGGTGTAATTATGATTCCATCATAGAAGGTTAAGTCTACTTTTTCTGGGGAATTTGCATATCTCATTTCGGTAGTTAAGTTGGCTTTAGATTTTTTAACTTTTAAAGATCAAACTGCAGTTCTTTTTTGAGGTATCAAAATTTTGAGGACAAAAGTCAGATACTTCATAAATTTTCAGGAAAACTTCAGAAATTTTGAGGAAAATGTTGGATATATTTAGGAAAAAAATGATTTTGTGGAAAATGTTTGTTATTTTAGCAAAAAGTTATGAAATTTTGAGGAAAATGATTCAAATTTACATAATTTTTTATTTTAAGGCTGTGTTATAATAAATTATGCAAGTTTTATTTCAATATTTTGACATCACAAAGAGAACAGTTTTGAATTTCCTTGTGTTAACTTTATATTGTTTTTCAATCCTTCACCAATGTTGCTTTGATGGGAGCAGTTGGATATAACCAAGAGGTTTTGAATCTACACCATACTCTTAATCAAAATCTAGGCAGATAATACAAGTCTGATATTTTGCAGTGATTGAAATTTAGGACTTAAATTGAAAGAATGACATTAAAGGTTTTTACCTGCCTTCTCTTTCATACATCACAAGTTTAAAAAATTGTTCAAACTTTGTTTTATAGCTGGAAACTACACATGCTTTTGCCGGATTTAAAAGAATTTTATTTTTAGTGAATATATACATTTAAAGGTTTATGGGCGGTACAAAAGTGTTCTGTTCAACACGAACAAGAGCATTAAATTCTGAGTTAAATAGTCTTTGATTTCTGAAAATAGCAGGTGTAGTTTTCAAGTTGATAAGTAATCAAAGTTTAATTTTTCTTAATATATTGAAGAAAAAAAGAAGAAGAAAAACCACCTTAAAATGCTTTTGTTTTTTTTATATTTCTTCCCTTATTTTCAGACTTTCAAAATTTTCAAAATATCTCTCCAGCTTGAGGTTGGTGGGGGTATGGTAAAGATCAAATCCACTTCATTGGTATTATCTTCTCTTTTTCAAAGTGAAATGGCAGAGAGATAAAAAAACACAATGGATTTACTTAATGAAATAGAGACTGTTTTATTCATACATCCCAAGAATAAGACAAAAATTTGCATATTTGCCCATTTAAAAAGTTGTAAAATAACCAATTGTTAAACCGATTTTGATGAATTTTTTGCTTTTTTTTTTTTTTTGTGGATTTTAAATGAATGTAACTAATGCTGTTCATCATATACCTTTAAATTCAAACAATTTCATGTGTATGTTTCTTCTTGGGAAGGTTCCTCAGGCACTCAGGAGTTCATTCAATCCATTCTGGGCATCTTGGAAGCAGTATCGCAGCATCCGGCCATCCTCATGGACTACCACACTGTCGTTGTAGAAAATATCCTCCATCCATTGGCGTCGCTCGTATCCAGTAACAACAGTGAGTTATATGCAATAAACTCGTTTGTGACATAAAAATATATGATTGAAAATGTTAAATGTTATGCTCGAGCACAGAAAGAAAGGTCTTACAGAGAGAATTGTTTATACTTACATGGAAAAATGGTTAAATTGCTGTTGTACATGCATTTTAAGTTCTGTAGATGAGTAGAAGTTCATTGATATGTGAAAATTGTCTTGTATGCAAAATACTTGTCTTATTAAATTTGTCATGCCATTTTCAATGCCTCTTTTGTGCACTTTTTTCTTTGAAGTAAGAGGCCAAGTTTTCTTTGTGTCCATTTCATTTCATTTTTTGAAATATTTGCCCTTTTATGTCATACTGGGTAGGTTATAGCCTTCACTGCTATAGAGGTATCAATTCCCAGACATGCCTCATATTTGGCTACTGTATTTTGAAAGGCAAACCTTAAGTTTTACATTAAATATGAAAACACAAGTTGCTGAAAACTAGTAGTCTCTTTTGATGCAGTACTTCCATGTTTATGAACAGTTAGATTGAATTAAATTGCCTAAAAACAAATGAAAAGCCATAAAAAAAAAGTGCAATAAGAATATTTGAATTTTCATATACAAATTTGCATCTTAAAAGAATATTCCCACGGTTTTTTGTAAATTTTTTATTTGAAAGAGCATACTTTTAGAGCCAATTTGGTACAAAAATCAGGTTGGTATCATATTCCGTTCAGGAGATATGGATTTTTAAAGATTTCCCAATTGCATTTTAAAGATTTTGTACAGTATGATAAATTCGTGTTTGATGATGTCATAGAGGAAATTCCATTGCAAATGTTTATGTATTTCTTTGAACGTTAATCTGTTGTTTCTGTATGATTAGAGACAATTTTCCAAAAGTTATTGAAGTAGCTTATATTTGGCAATGTATATAAATACCTAACTTTCATCAATTTATTTTTCTAGCAGGTTTTAGTAATGAAAAAGGATGATGGATTTTAATGAAATACATCAACTTTGTGGGAGAATGTGTTGCTGTGTTGTCATACTGAGCCTTTTCCTATTCGTTTATTGACATTTTTTGTGAATCTAAAAATTTGAATATCTCCTGGTAGGAATAACATATCAAAATGATTTTTGTACTAAATTGTTTCTAAAATTGTTCTCTTTCTTCTGAAAGGTTACAGAAAACATGGGAATATAAATCTTAACCACACCATCAACTTGCATCATTTTCGAAGATTAAGACCAGGAAAGATATAGGACAATTTGCATATCAGATTTTGAGTTGTTTGAATTTTCATTGCAATTTTTGTTTTGTTTTTTGTAACAGTAAAGAAACACTCCTCAATCTCTGCTCAGCACTAATTGATAAACTAAAAATGTTTTTTTTAGATTCAAAAAATATTTTCAATCAAAATTTCATGCTTTTTTTAAACTGGAAGCATTGTAAGTGTCTTATACTAGAAACGTCAGTTTTATGTTTTTCAGTAAATCTCAACTTTTTAAGTACATGACACTACTGTAGATTGTTCTCCTCAGTAAATAGGATTTTATCAATCAAGATGCCTAAGAAGTAGCTTTGAGAAGACTGAATACATTTTTTGATTTTTATTTCAACAATTTATTTCCCCTGTTTTGCAATCAAAAATTAATACTCAAGAGGATAGTGATAATTCTCAACTTGAGTATTTTTCAAAAACATGTGCACAATATAATCCGAGATAATAGCACTTGGTTATTCAAGGTAAAGCAAAGCACACTGCAAAAGACGGATAGTACTTGTAAATCAATGAGATATCTATTAAATACGGCACTTTAAAATGCTCGCATTTCGCCTGTTAATTATTCTTAAGTGCGATACACCTCTCAACATCCAGAATAGTCATCAATTTATGTTTGCAATTATATGTTCTGGATTTTACAAGAATAATGATGGTACTTTGCATGCATTAACAGGAATTTGTAAGAACTGTCAATATCGTTATCTATAAAACAGAAAGACACCACTGTATAGGATAAATGTAAAAGGAAGATGAAATGAACACCATGTGCTTTGTACTAGTATTCAAATCTTCAGAGATTGTAGTCTCTAAGCATCAACTTGAATAGCATTGAATTGGTCTTAAATTGAAATAAATTTTAAGTAAATGGTTATTAATCAATTTTAAATATCGGAGACCTTTAATTAATCTGCATTTATTTTGATTGTGGAATAACTTATTTGATCATACAGAACTTTCAATCAAATCAATCTGATTGAATGATTGGTCAGTGTAATTGATGAGCAATTTACTTCAAATTATATCTTACCTTCCATGCTATAGATTTATATCTGATCCCATGACCTGATTCTAATGCACTTCTAACCGACCTTAAAAATGTAGTTACCTACCCAGCCCTGACCTCCAGTTTACCTCTCTAATCCCTTGCTTTTTCTTTAGCGTGTAGATGACTCAGCACAGCTAAGAAATGGTGTGGAAATTCAACTCGAATTTCTCCTTTTTCTATACCACTTTCTCTTAGCAGCTCCATCCATGAAGGTTTCCTGCTGGTTTTGCTTTTTATACAAGTTTATCTAGTCATCTGAGGTGAGATGAGGTGGCCTTAGGCCCAAGGAATAATTGCTGTCCGACTTGCAGGACTTCTCCATACAGTTTACTCTAGTGATGGATAGAATTTTCTTTGCCCTTGTACTAAAGGAGCTCTAGAGTCGGGTGTTTTGCACTCCTATGGCAAGAGGCTCTATGCCGCAGAGCTATTTTGGGCTAGGTTCTGGGGCCTCTTTCACACGGGTAGAGTTTATTTAACCTTAGGCCAACCGCCCACCACGGGGTGAGCCACGAATGTTATATGGTACATATTTGTTACATGTTAGGATATCTCCAGCAAAGGTTCTCCTATGCATTAGGCCACCAACCTCGATTAATGTCGGTGCATGCGCAAGAGCCCGATGTCACCACAGGATGACTGCAGAGTCGGCTGCAACACTCTCCAAGGAGTTACAGTTTGTACAAGAGGACCTACTATTTATTTGACGTTACTATGTACAATGTGAGGTAATAAGTCTAGTACCGTTTTAAGACTTTTTAAGTTTTTTATTTAAGTGCTCATTTGTGGGGAGCAGGAGGGACTCTGGTGAGGTCCCCTTTGCATCCCCTTTTAAAGAGAATTCACCTTTTCATTTTTTCTCCACAGACACCAAGGAGTAGTGGCTAGCGTTTTCCTATGCCCCTGAAATATGAAAATTTGCTTTTTTTACATATTTCATGGGTTTACAAAATAGCTTAGATTAAAATTATTTGAACACTTTCTGATGTTCTAAGTTGCTGTGGCTTTTCTCATACTAGTACTACCACTGTGGGCCACGGTTCCAAGCTGGGACGGGATGAACCAAGAGTAATGGCGGTTTTAAGTAGTCATAAGTGACCACGCCTCTCAGTTTGAGCCATAGACTTACACCCAAGGGTTTTTACGGTCCTGTGTTAAGGCTTTCACGGGTCCATATGGAGCCATAGCTTGGCCCTACTGGTCCATATGGCTCTATTGAATGGCTCAGTACAGGTCCATACGGCTCCATGTCACGGCTTTACTGGTTCCATACGGCTCCATTGATTGGCTTTGTATGGATCCATATGGCTCCATAGCACGGCTATACGGCTCCATTGAACCCCTCCGTACGGGCTCATACACCTCATAGCATGGCTTTACGGTTCCATATGGCTCCATTGAACAGCCCTGTACAGGGACATACGGCTCCATAGCTCGGCTTTACGGGTTCATACGCCTCCATTGATCGGCTTTGTATGGATCCATACGGCTCCATAGCACAGCTATACGGCTTCATTGAACCCCTCCGTACGGGTCCATACGGCTCATAGCATGGCTTTACGGTTCCATATGGCTCCATTGAACGGCCCCGTACGGGTACATACGGCTCCATAGCACAGCTTTACGGGTCCATAAGGCACAGAAGCAACTGACAGAGATACTGTCCTCATCTTCTTCCCTCTACTTCCACTCAAGATAAAACTGCGATGCCCCCTCCCAACAGGGAGGAGAGGTCCCCACCTGCACTGGGCAGAACCTATCATTCAGAACAGGCACACCATCTCGCGTATCCGTTCCCAAAGGGAGCTGTGGCCATGCCCGGCACCTCTCATGAATTTCATCCACTGGCCTGGCCTTTCCCCGAGCAGGGCAGGCCTTGGACACGAGACAGAGAACGAAGTAATAAGAAATGATATTACATACAGAGACGACGGAAGTGCCAGAAGGAAAATCATCTGGAGGACGATGCCTTCATGGATGCTCTGAAACTGAAGCTCCAGACTTGGTTATCACAAGCGGTGGAGGAGAGGCTGCCACCTCCCACACCACTGCCCAGCAGCAGAGACTGCAGAGGCACGGCTCTCCCCCGACCACACGAGTCTTGGGGATGATGCCCTAGACATTTACCCCTCTGAGGATGATGACTACCTCATGGATGAAACAGACCCCCCTCCGAGCCTCAGGCTACCCCTAGGGCAGCGCACCCTCCCACCTGAGAAGGGGATGCCTCTCATCACTACTAGCCAAGCCCACACTAGTGCCCCCTCGCTGGCGTAGGCAGCACTAGACAGGATGCCCGCAAGGGTGCAGGACGAGATCTTGTTCCTACAGCCCCCAGCGATGGACCTCCTCTTACAGGGGGAGAAGGTCCCACAGGTACTGCTGCAGGCTAAGCAGTTTCCCATTGACTCATCCTTGATTGCAAGGCTGCAACACTTGGCAAGGACCCTCAGCAAGGACTGGACCGCCCTCAACAAGGATGTTGACCAGGCCACACACGTCCAGTTCTCTGCTTACCAGGCACTGGTAACCACACCCCATATCCCGGACAGAGTGTAAGAATTCCTCTGCCATCCCGCGACAGCACTCCAGTGGTGTCCAGCTCCGGGACCAGGGTTAATAAGTTTATTAACTCTGTGTTCCAGCAAAGGGAGGAATACCTCAAGGCTGTGGACCAGGCCATACAAAGAGGCTACAAATATCAAGTCCTTGCTGTATGGGTGAGAGAGGGGCTGGACTCGGTCTTGCAGAAACGTCAGAGACCAAATCTTTGCTGGCTGGGTTGTCAGATCTGATCGAAGCGACAGTCGATTAACTGGCCTGAGCCTCCACAAAGGTGGCCACGGAGCAGCGCGAGAACGTTTTCCTGCTCATTGTCCTTCTAGGTGCCATGCAGGCTGACCTCCGATGGTTGCCGACGGAAGTCCTCGACCTCTTTGCAGGTCACTTTTAGGATGTACTGTCCTGCCAGGCTGGCTGACAGAATGATCTCAGGAAGACTAAGAAGCTGTTGGCAAAGGCGAAGCCTTTGTCTTCCCCCTCCCCATCAGCGCCGCCAGACTCAGAACCCATGAGGAGTCCACGCCGCATGAGGGGTCCACGCCGCCTGAGGGCAGAGCTTCTCCTGCCCACCAGGACTCCACACCATGGACCGGGCAGGTGCACATGGCAATCGACGGTCAATTGCTCCTTCCTCTATGCACGCAGAGCGTGAAACTCTTCCTCATGTGGTTGGGAAAGAGGCAAGGGGCAGTGCCTTTGACCCACCCCCGGTGTCATTGACATCACGTCAGGCTTGGGGTGTCTGGGTAAATTCTCAAAGGAGTGGGAAAAAGTCACCTCAGACAGGTGGGTGCTCCGGAACATCCGGGACCCCCTCCCCCCACCCCCCACATGGAGGTTTTTTGTTCCTTGGCTGGACAGCCACGCCAAGTTTTTAAGGACTGAGATCAGGGAGCTGCTGTTGAAAGACACAGTCATCCCGATCCCGAATCCACCCGGGAATCTTGTGATGTCCACGTTTTTCTGTCCCCTAAGAAAGGGAACAAGTGGCGTCCAATCATCATCCTAACACCACTCAACAAATCCATTTGTCTGTTGAAATTCAAGATGGAGACATTGCACTTCCATTCTCCCTCAGTTGACAGAAAGCCTTTGGGCGACTTCTGTTGATCTGGCAGATGCATATCTCCACGTGCCCATGCATGAGGAACACAGGTGCTTCCTGGCGTTCAAATTTGAGTGAATCACATACACGTTCAAGGCATTACCCTTCAGTCTGTCGACCAACCCTAGGGTATTCCCATGGATAACAAGGGTTCTCGTGACCTTTCTGCGGAAGCAAGGCAAAATAATCTTTATGTACCTAGACGACTGTCTCTTCATCACAATCTAGTTCCATCCCAAGCTCCCACCTTTCTAGAGTTGTTCTGGACCTCACACAAGGTCACATACGACTGACAGAAGAGTGGATCCTGACCATGAAGGCAGGAGTCGACGCTTTCTTCTTGTAGCCAACTTCTCCAGCGAGAGCAAGGCTGGTATTCTTAGGATACCTAGCCAGTCTGGTAGAAGTAGTTCCTATGTGTAGGTTTCACATGTGGGATCTACACTTTCACCTACTGGACTGTTTCTTCTCATCCAGGAGGGACCTCAGTATTCTGGTACCCTGCGTACAGCCGGTGGTTCCTCACATATTCCTTACATATTATTAGAACAACCACTCCCACCTGTCACAGGGATCAAAGTTGTTGGAACTTGAGAGGCACTTATTTTTTTGCCACAAGCACGGAAAAAAAGAAGTTCTGAACACACTGACAACACCACCATGGTGGCGTATGTCAACAGACAGGGAGGCACGAGGTCCAGGAGCTCTGGACCCTCGCCAGATCCTTCTATCTTGGTGCATGACAAATAAAGTCATGCCTTCAGGCGTCCACCTTCCAAGCAAGGAGAATATGATTGCAGATCTGTTATCTCATCTACAGAAAGCACCCACAGAGTGGGCACTCCTGCCGCAGGTGGCCAGTGCGATCTGGATGACTTTTGGCCTTCCAGACGTAGATCTGTTCACGTTTGTGGACAATCACAAGCTACCAATCTTCTGCGCTCTGACTCCTGACGCCAAGGGTCTGAAAGTTCACACTATCCCACTTCGTGGGATATGCCTTCTTCCATTCCCATTAGTACTGAGAGTGCTTAACAAGATGAAGGAGGATCAGTGTCACATGTTATTTCTGGTAGCCCCAATTGGCTTGGACCAACTGCTCAATCTAATTGCAGGATATCTGTAAGAGCTTCCAGCCAGGGAGAATCTAGTCTCAATACCGGAGTCCGCCAAGCTGCACCACAATCCAAAAGCATTCCATTTGACTGTATGGCCTCTATCCACCAATCATTAGTGTCACAGGGCCTTTTGAAAAGCTGCCCAAATGGCAGCCCAAAGTCGGAGATCTCCACTTTGGGGATGTATTCTGCCAGACTTGGAATGTTCTGAGACTGATGTCAGAGTAGATCGGTTTTCCACATTTGGCGTCTCTTGGTGACAGCAGGTTCTTATTATATCAGTTTAATCTATATTAGTCCATCAGTACTGTCAAGGGTTTTTGACAGCTATAGCAGCTATGCACCTGAGCTTCCCAGATGGGTTGACTGTCATTGACGTGCAACCACTGGAAAGATTAGTGAAAAAATGTTCTTAGAAAGACCTTCAGTCAGAAACCTTGCCCCTCTGTGGGACATGCAAGTAGTTATCACAGACACTGGGAAAGGCTCCGTTAGAGCACCAGGACACATGTCCATTGAAGGAATTGATGCTCAAAACATTTTTTCTGCTCTCTGCAGCCTCTGCTAGACGTAGAGTTCATGCACTTTCCCTCAAGGATGGTCATATTAGCTTTGAGTCTGAGGGTGCACGGCTTGTGCCCGACCTGGCCTTTTTGGCCAAGAACCAGACTCTAAAATTTCTTCCGGAACTTATATTCCTTCCGTTGCTCTCTACATTTTCTGATACATCAGAAGACAGGGTCTGGTGCCCTGTTCAATATCTCAAGAATTATATTTAGCATACACAATTCTTACGTGACGACGTTAAAGCTCGTTTTGAGTCTTAACAAAACCCCATTGCGCTGTTTCATGCGACACTATTTTGCGCGACACTATTTTGCAGTGGATTGTTCAGGTAATCCCATACTATCAATCGGCATTGTTTACGGAACAACCAGATAAGGCCCACCAAGTGTGAGGCATAACCACATCAATTGCATTGTTCGGGGGTTCCCCTAAACAAAATACTTCGTGCCACCATTTGAAAAATGCCTGCCACTTTCATGTCCGCCTATCTGAAAGATATGCCAGACTATCAGAGCAGAGCTGCAAGGGTCATTTTTTTCAGAAGAGGACTGTCCTTTCATAAGGTGAATATCATTGTCTTTTATTCACGTTGTTTCGCTTGGTTTATGAAACATTTGTTAATTCATTATTTCAGCCATTGTTTGGGCATGTTTTAATTTGTTTCTATTAAATAGTGGTTTGTTTTCCTTGTATTATAACTAAACCACCCCGGTCTGCCGACGAGCCTCATGAGTTCTCGTCGCGACGTACTGGATATCGTTTACAGTTCGTTCTCTGTATACTAACACTTTTATTTACTCATTCATGCTCTCTTGGGCTACTAATCCATGTGCATGCTACGTTGACCTCAGTCATTACTAACAGGTGTTCTTTGTTCTGTTTTTTATAACTAAAAGTAACTTACTATAATCTAGTAATTACTAGAAGAGGTTTTATGTTCTTAGGAGGATAGGGAAGCTAGTCCTTTAAGTAGGAAAACTGGTTTGGGTAGTAGGGCCAGCCCTGGTAGGCTCTGGACCTGAATTTCCCTCCTTTCGATCCTCGGTTGCAGTCTGATTGCATATTTCTGGCATGGAAGATAAGATGTAACTTGAAGTAAACTTACCCGCTTTGAGTAGCGGGGATATTTACAAGAGTTTTGCTTACCTTCCATTCATCCCGCCCACCTCCCCTCTTGTTCAGGCCTCGGTGGAATGTTAAGTGAGGGATGAAAGGTAAAGTGGAGGTCAGGGTTGGGTAGATAACTACGTTTTTAAGGTTGGTTAGAAGTCTGATTAATATATTAATTTGATTGATTGATCAATTTGATATTTTTTCATATACTTCCAATCATTGAGATATCTGTCGTCAATCAATCTCATTTATTGATCGGTGTGATTGATCAGTCTGATATTTGTTCATCTTCTTCCAATCATTGAGATATCTATCGTCAATCAATCTGATTTATTGATCCGTGTGATTGATCAGTCTGATATTTTATCATATATTTTCAATCATTGAGATATCTATCGTCAATCAATCTGATTGATTGATCCGTGTGATTGATCAGTCTGATATTTTATCATATATTTTCAATCATTGAAATATCTATCGTCAATCAATATGATTTATTGATCGGTGTGATTGATCAGTCTGATATTTTTTCATCTTCTTCCAATCATTGAGATATCTATCATCAATCAATCTGATTTATTGATCGGTGTGATTAATCAGTATGACATTTTCTTCCATTAGGTGATACTCGGCTCTTCTGTCTGGGCCTCTTTGCTGACATTGTCTCGTTGTACCTCAACCATGACAACTTGACAGAGGAGCAATCTATGCTCAATGATAAGTTTCTGACAAGCACCATCTCCAGCGAGCTCCTCCCACAGATGGAGCAGATCCTATTGGACGCAGACCCGCTTCCTCTTTACGGTCTCAAATTGCTTCTTGCCTTAGCCGAGAGTAGTCCATTGATAATCAGGTGATTCAGAAATTCTATAGCTGAAACTTCTTTTTGGAAGTCTCAATACTTGAGCAGCGTGTTATTTGAATTTTATGTGTTATCTTTTACTATGCTCTTTTTCTCAAATTAGAATAACTGACCAGCATAACCCTAAACTTCTATCTTAAAAACTACAATCGTGGAAAAAATTGTTGGGACAATACTACTCAAACATACAAAGCATCTCTGGCTCCCCCTTCAGTGTTTGCTCTTTGCACACTAAAATGCATTGATCAAGGGGAGTGGGGATTTGTGCCAACTGTTGTTGGCCATGACTGTTTCTTGTCTGTTTCTAGCTTTCCTTTTTACTCTCTGACACTAATGACTCACTGTCAAACTGTTACAATCCAAACATTAAACAAAAAATGAAACCGTTTCCATCAGAATTTAAATCTTGATGTTCATAAGCTGAAATCGCTTTAATGCTCGAAATGCTAACAAGGTATAAAATAGAATGATATTTAATTTTTATTTTCTTTATTTTTGTTATTTATAATTTTATGAAACTGATATAAAACTTTCTCATTTCAATACTGACAAAATAAATGACGAACACTTCCTGGTACCTTTACTGTTAAACTTTATTTCTATATAAATTTTTTTAATTTTTTATTGTACTATTTTGGACAAATCTTGGAACAATTCAACACCACAATAAGCTAAACTTATAATTCTTGATTATTTTCTTCCTCAATTTTTAACTTGCCACCCTCTCTCCCCTTTCCAGTGTTGGATGTTTTGTGTTTGAACCTAATTTGAAAATAAAACCTTATGAGAAATGGTCAACATTGAATGGAGTGGGAAGGTTTAAATTAAGGTAGGGGACACTGGGGATGTCAAAGAAAAATAATAATAATGCAAATGCCCTAAGAATAAAGTTTGTTAATAAAAATGAGAGAATATATATCAAAGGACAACTAAGAAAACTTGCCATCATTTATGATGTATGTATTTTGAATGATAAAGAATGGAAAAGAACGTTCACAGAAGCAGTACTTATTTCACGAAATGTTCCAACAAGTTTTGTCCAAGATTGTAGCATAGTTCATGATTTCTTGATGTTTTATTATTCATATCTGTTTAATAAAAATTGACACAAAAGCAAACTTGATGATGAAAGATTTAAAAACTGATAAAATTGTGAATTATCAAATAAACATTAGCAACTTAAAAATACATCAAATAGGTCAAATGTACCAATTCAAGGAACAACCGGGGGGGAGGGATGACCCGGGAAGGGACGAGAAGTCTTGCTTAAGGGGAAGGGACAACTGGGGAGGGACAACTGGGGAGGGACAACTGGGGAGGGATGACCGAGGGGGACGAGTCTTGCTTAAGGGGAAGGGACAACCGGGGAGGGACAAATGGGGAGGGACAACCGAGGGGACGAGTCTTGCTTTAGGGGGAAGGGACAACCGGGGAGGGACAACTGGGGAGGGATGACCCGGGGGAGGGACGACCAAGGGGGACGAGTCTTGCTTACGGGGGAAGGGACAACCGGGGGACAACTGGGGAGGGACAACTGGGCAGGGATGACCAGGGGGAGGGACAACTGGGGGGATGACCAGGGGAAGGGACGAGTCTTGCTTAAGGTCACAATTCAGCGCTCATGGCAGGAATCAAACCCATTACCTTTAGCATGCAAGCAAGACTCCTTATTGCACTGAGACACTACATCAGAAGGAATTGTATCCGTTTGGAAATGTTTTTCTTATTTATAGCTTAAAAGTAACATATTGATAGATGTATTGCATAAAACGAAGTTCTTACCTTTCCTTTCTTTCTTTCCCTCATGTTTATTGAAGTAAATTGCCAGGAGTCTGTTAAGAACTCCCATCTTTGAAAGACATTTTTGCTCATTAGAAATGACAAGAAAGTAAATTATTTTGAAAACTTTTTTCAATCAAATATATTCTATTCATTTGGTTTTCTCTTTTGTGTGAGACGTGGGTATTGAATGTAATTGAATGTGATTAAGATTCATGAAGTTTACGTGCATGTCTAAAATTGCATGTTTTCATTTTAAATGTTTGTGGAAATGGATTCTTCCATGTTTTCAAGTGTCATGAACTTCCAAAACTGGAAAACTTGTAACTTAGCTTAAATGTTGCCAAAATTTCCAAAGTTAATATTATTAGTTTATCACTCTTGCGTGCATCAATTTTGAGAGAAAGCCAGATTTTATTTATTGATTTATTTTGCTTTGAAAAAGTACATTATTTTTACTCGGATCAGTCATTAATTGTCCGTACCTCCGTTTCTTTCTACTTGCTACGGAAATATGAACAACTGCTTCCAATAGTTTTCAATATTTATGATGCCTAATATGGTTAACCTGATCTGGAATGCTGCAAATCACCAAAATTAATTGGCTTGGAAAAAAACAACTCAAGATCCAGATTTTTAAAAGGGCTTTGCAGAATTATTAATTGAAACATTTGCCAATACTCTTGTACCACCTTCTCTTTGCAGTAAAATTCAAGAATTGGAGCTGATCCCAGTTTTGTTACAAGTTCTGGTGGATCATCAAGCAAGCCCTGTCAGCAGCGTCATTCGTCAGTTTGTCAGCTTACTTGCCTGCTTAGTGAATGCTAAAGAAATTCAAATTAGTTCCCTGTATGAGCAAGGTAATGAATTCTTTGTTAAGGTTTTTAAGCTATTTGTCCTAAAAAAAAGTAATAATAAGAAAGTACTGATAAAATAAAGTAATAATAACAAGATAATGATAAGAGTAATAATAAAATGTTGATAATAAAAACAAACCAACAACCCATCCCACCCTCAACCCTCCTCTCTAATACCTCTAACCAGGGGAATAAATACTTGGGGGTGGGGGTCTTACACCCCCCATTTTTGTTAAAGCTGTAAAATTGAAGACCTGTCGGTAAATTAAGGTCCATGTCGGTAAAACTTCCATCAAAGACGAAGAAAACTTTACCAAACATATTGAAAAAATAGTATTTATGGCACTCGTTCTGTGATTTTAAATCGATAACCTTTTTTTTTGCTTTTCAAAATTTTTGATGTTATGGTGGCCCTGAATGTGGAATATATTTTTGTCAGTAGCATCAAACTCTTTCATTTAAATTTGCAATTTTACACCCTCCCAATCAAAAGAGGGTCTACTGACACCACTGCCTCTAACACATGAATTATAACAACATTATGTTAAAACCATCCAAGCCATTAGGCTCATAGGGCTGGTGTTGATGCTCAGATTTCCATCGCACAAGCAGATGAGAGCACATTACTCCCCATGGATGGGACACCAGTTCATCACAGGTTAACTCCCCAGCAATGCACAGCCTGAGTGGAGCTGAGGCTAGTGAGATAAAATGCCTTGCCGATAAACACAACACAACTGCTCGGCTGGGAATCGAACATGGTATTTCTCATCCTATCCAGACCCCAACCACTTAGATAATTCCTTATATACAATATATATTATATGTTTATATATATATATATATATATATATATATATATATATATATATATTTATATATATATATATATGTATTTATATATATGTTTATATATATATTTATATATATATAAGAACATATTTATATATATATATTTATATATATATATTTATATATGTTACATACAAATATATATATATATATATTTATATATTTATATATATATTTATATATACAGGAACATTGTGTTACATACAAATCCCTGTACTACAACACAAATTTAAATGTCCCCTCCGCACCCAACCACCTCTACCAGCACCCAGCTCCTCTGATTCACGAGTTGTGCTTTTCGTCAACTACTGATTAAATCAAATATAAATGAATTTTAATTTTGATTTAATGCACCTCTTTGGCTTAATTTAACCAATGATGCAGAGATTTTATTAAATAAACCTTTATCAACCAAGCATCTATTGTTTGCCTTTTCTGTGTCCAGGAATTGTTGACCACGTTTGCAACCTATTTCAGACCGTGGTTCATCTATGCACCTCTTCAGGGGAGGGTAACGAGAACAAACCAGCTCTTGTTGTGATGGCCTCGTTGCTGGAAGTCGTGCATTCTCTACTCAAGTATGTAGCTGGTGTTGTCCGCAGTGTTTTACAGGTAAGAAAACACATATAAATGAATTAGCACCAAACTATCTTTGTAAATGTTTTAAGCATTTTGACTTAGCTGTTCAGTTGACAGGCAAACCGAGGGCCAATTGCTCAGACTTTCATCTTGTAAAACCGATATATAGAAGAAATCTTTCGATTTAGAGGAAGTAAATTATGGAACAATTTAGCTAAGGATTTGAAATGTTGTCATTTCTCAGCCATTTTTGAGAGCCAAATCAAACAATTGATACTTACCTTATCCAATTAAAGCTTTCATTTTTAGTCTTATTATTTGATTTCTTTTAGCGCAAATTTTTTATTATTTTTACTTTGATAATTTTGAGATATTTTTCACATTTTCACATTTTGGTTACAATTTGACAAGTTTTTACTTTGTTGTATGTTGTTTTCTTTTCATGCCATTTGCAAACTTATTCTTTGTTTGATATTCTATTGTTTTATTATTCTTTCTTAAATTTTTGAATTTGTACAGTTTTATATTGCTCAGGGCCTGTAAAGACAAGTCTTGGGGCTGAACAGGTTACCCTGATAAAAGAGCTGAAATAGATAAATAAATAGTTAGCCAATAGTGTGGTGGCAAACTGTTACCAGCCAAAGAGTTTTAGCGGTAAATCCTAGTATAGCGATAGCGTTTCATTGGCATACAAAATTTTGTGGTTTTCCCTCTTGATTTTGATTTAGATATTTAATTTGTGCTTTTATCAATTTCTTAGGCCCCTTGTGGCATCAGGATTTTTCCATTTTAGCTTAAAGGACTAAAAAAAGTTAAATTTCATGCCAGAAACTAGGAATAATTTAATCTAGAAAACATTTCTTCAAGAACTTTGAAAATTGAAGATTGTTATGGAGGGAATTGTTATAAGACTTCCAATATACTAGCCAAAATTACTTTGTTGGCCCTTTTTATCCCCTTGCCAATGAAGTTGGTGAAGAGGGGATATGTTCTTCCGTTCGTCCGTCTGTCCACATCTATTATCTGTTTGGCTTCATGCATTGTTCAGCTACTGGGGAACAAAAGATTGCTGCTCTAGGAAAGAAATTCCAACTATTTTTATGAAAAGAAATTTATATAAAGGAAAATCTTGCCTTGAAAAAAACTTGAAACAAATGCTTTCCAGACTTGAATAGCAAGTTTTGGGATGAAAGAAAATTGATTAATAGAAGTGATGACTGAATGGAATTTATATTTAAGTTTGTTGGACATGAATAACTGCAATAAACAATAAGTGCTCAGGTGAATTGATTGGAAACATAATAGACTTCTGATAATGTCCAAATTAATCTGCAATGAATTTTCATTCTGATTTGGTAGATAGATCAGCCTTATCTGGTTCATAAGGGCAAATATCAAGTTGAGCATGTTTTTATGGGAAGTTTTAGATTTAAGCTAAGGGTTAATATTGTTCTGTCCCTTGTTGGTGACTGCTGACAAACCTCATGGGGCTCCCAAATTGACAACAAACTCCACAACATCCAGCCCACCATTCAGATCAAACCCACCATTTACAATCCTCCCGTATTGACAATGTCCATATTACCTGCCTTAGAATAGGTCACACCACCTCACTCACTCCCACCTCCTGACTGGCTCTCCCCACCCCTCTGCAACAATTGTCATTGCACCCTCACAGTCCACCACATCCTCCTTGCCTTCCCACTGTACAACCTTCCCAGAGCTTTCCTCAACCCTCACAACTCCATAGCTGAGCTCTTCTAAAAAAAATATCTCCTTTCTTCATCATGCCTCCTTCTGCAACCTTTTTTCGTTCTCCACTCCCATCCCCCTCTATCTACTTTTGCTTTTTTAGCACCCCTGCACTTCCTCTCTCGATCCCAGCTTCCTGGCTTATAGTCTTCGTACTTCTCTCAGACTCCTCCCATTGTCTTTTCTTTACTTCTGGAATGATCTAACCTCTCAGGCACATTTAGACCCTCACTGCTGTGGTGCCGTTAAGCCCTCATCAAACAAACAAACATACTGTTGATGTAAATTAACAGGAGATAATGGGAAGGGAGCTGTGATGCAATGTGGTGAGTGAAGGTTGGAATAGTTTGTTAAGAGCATATGTGGTAGATGAATGGGTGGCAAAATGTGGGTAGGGATGGGTTGGAATGGTAGGTGAATGGAGGATTGTAGGTGGATGGAGGATGGTAGGTGAATGGAGGATGGTAGGTGAATGGTAGGTGAATGGAGGATGGTAGGTGAATGGAAGATGGTAGGTGAATGGAGGATGGTAGGTGAATGGAGGATGGTACTGAATGGTAGGTGAATGGAGGATGGTAGGTGAATGGAAGATGGTAGGTGAATGGGTAGGTGAATGGAGGATGGTACATGTAAGTGAATGTAGGATGGTAGGTGAATGGAGGATGGTATATGTAAGTGAATGTAGGATGGTAGGTGAATGGAGAATGGTAGGTGAATGGCGGATCGTTGATGAATATGGAATGATAGGTCAATGTGGCATGTTTGGTTGATAGAGGTGAAGGGATGGGAGTTAAAGGAAAGAATTTGTGTGGAAGATGGCATAATGATTGGTAGATGTTAGAATTGGGATGAGGGTGTGATGGCATGGACACAGGATGGGATGGCATTTGGGACAGGGTGGGATGGCATGTGGGACATGGTGGCATGGCATGTGGGGCAGGATGGCATGGCATGTGTGACAGGGTATGTGGTGGGATGTCATCTTCATTGCAAGTGTGATGGCAAATGGGTCAATTGTAGAATGGCATCTGGATTTCATGTATGATTTCCTGTTTGGAAGGATGTACAATGGAATGGCATGTAGAACAGAGGGTTGGAATAGATAGCATGTGGAACAGAGGATGAGATGGCATGTGCGACAGAGGGTGGGATGGCATGTGAGACAAAGGGTGGGATGGCATGTGGGACAGAGGGTGGGATGGCATGTGGGACAGAGGGTGGGATGGCATGTGAGACAGAGGTGGGATGGCAGACAGAGGTGGGATGGCATGTGGACAAAGGTGGGATGGCATGTGAGACAGAGGGTGGGATGGCATGTGAGACAGAGGGTGGGATGGCATGTGGGACAGAGGGTGGGATGGCATGTGGGACAGAGGGTGGGATGGCATGTGAGACAGAGGGTGGAAGGTGTTTTATTAGCAGCGAGGAGATTTGTATCGTTTGCGATATCTGGTTTTAAAGATTTCCTTCTCTTTGAAAGTGTTCTCTACATTTCAACTCTTGCTGTTTTAATTCAATTTTTTGAGCAAATGTATTTGAGAAGAATGATCTTTCTCATTGCTGGGATTAAAGGTCAGGCATTGTAAAGAAACCTACAATTTTTTTTATCTTATGTTTATTTATAGATTTCCTTATTGGACATTGCTGTAATTCTATAAATTGAGAGTGAAGCAATTTGGCATGGAAAAGGGCCAGATAAGTTGTCTTGGAATCTTAATTGAAAAGTGACTGCCTGTAAAATTAACTGATATGTATTTTCTTATGACTTTTGAAGCGGAATCTTACATTCTTAAAACACAAGAGATTAATTGTGTCCGAATTTGTGTTTCCAAGATTCTGTTATGATGATAATTACCCCCTGGGCTTCCTGAGAAACCCGTACTGAGTGATATTGGGTTGGTACTTGGTGGGTTGGTGTAAGGCTTGTGTGTCGCACAAAATGGGACATATTACAAGAAGGTTACTGGTCATAGGTCAAATAATTGATTTAATAATGGTAAATTTTGTTCAATCGCGTGTCATGGAAAGACCAGTGCAATTGTGTTGCTGTTTGGTGGGTTGATGAAAGAAGATGTAAAGTTGTGTCTCGCAAAAAATGTGTTAGTTTAACTTAAAGATAATTTTTAAATCATATGCGATAGAGGTGATAAGGTCAGTAACTCCTTGGATTGCCATCTTGTTATAATGTTAGTCTTTCCCAGACCACATATATTATTTTTGTCAGGAACTCAACACTGTATCCATTTGTTTTTATTCCAGTCCAAAAAATCTGGAAGTAATGCAAGTGCACAGGCAGCGGAGTCGTTGTTACTGGTGAACCGGCCTTTCGTGAGCCTTACATCCCACATGACACAGATGGTGAGTCCAGTTAGATTTTTGCAATTTTATTAAGTGGAGTACATTACGCTTATGACTTGATCCAGGCCTTGGCCTAAACATTTGACATTGACAGGTGATATATTACCACTGGTGAGTCTTTGTCAATTAAAAGGCACTCAGCTGGTGAGCCAGTTGAAATGAAAACTGTATCAATCTACAGCCTGAAAAAGTTTAACTTGACGCAGTTTTCTAAATACTGTATTTGACGTATTAAGTGCTCCTGCTCTGATAAGTGCTCCTGCTCTAATAGGTACTCCTGCTCTAATAAGTGCTCCTGCTCTAATAAGTGCTCCTGCTCTAATAAGTGCTTCTGCTCTAATAAGTGCTCCTGCTCTAATAAGTGCTCCTGCTCTAATAAGTGCTCCTGCTCTAATAAGTGCTCCTGCTCTAATAAGTGCTTCTGCTCTAATAAGTGCTCCTGCTCTAATAAGTGCTCCTGCTCTAATAAGTGTTCCTGCTCTAATAAGTGCTCCTGCTCTAATAAGTGCTCCTGCTCTAATAAGTGCTTCTGCTCTAATAAGTGCTCCTGCTCTAATAAGTGCTCCTGCTCTAATAAGTGCTTCTGCTCTAATAAGTGCTCCTGCTCTAATAAGTGCTCCTGCTCTATAAGTGCTCCTGCTCTAATAAGCACCCCAAACATTTTTTGACTCATAACATAATTTATTGGATTAATTTGAAAATAAGATTTGTTACATTATTTGCTTAATTTGCATCTGATGCTGGCGATGTTCTTGTCGTGGTTATTGTGGGGCTAGTATAGAACCAGTGCACAAAATGCAGTGCGAATAGGTGGAACATGGATGTTAATAGGAAGAATCTGTGGGCCTAAAAAGTGGTGCAATTCTTTTTTGGTAAGCATCCTGGGCACTTATAACGTCGAATACAGTAACTTAAACTGCCAGAAGCTGGGAATTGTGATGTTTTGGCAGCAGATAAAACAGTAACAAACTCAAAGTGAATTGTTTATGGTTAAAACCATACAAAATCCATACTCGAGTCATGAAGGTCGGAACGAGCCATGAAAGTCGGTGCTTATCCCCGTTTACCTTGGCATAAGCAGATAAGAGCACATGACTCTTATTGGACAGGAAGGTAGTGCATCGTAGGTCAACTCCCCATTGGACAGGAAGGTAGTGCATCGTAGGTCAACTCCCCATTGGACAGGAAGGTAGTGCATAGTAGGTCAACTCCCCATTGGACAGGAAGGTAGTGCATCGTAGGTCAACTCCCCATTATACAGGAAGGTAGTGCATTGTAGGTCAACTCCCCATTGGACAGGACGGTAGTGCATCGTAGGTCAACTCCCCAGCAGTGCTGGTACTCATTTTACAATTGAGTGGTTTGGAGCAAGTAGAATAATTCAGCATTTGCACAGGATGTTTTGACCCCTTAACCTTTGAGCCACAGCACCTTCAAATTGTTTATGTGTATAGGAATGATAGATGATTTGTTGAACTGTGAATGAATAATGTACTCATGGTGCAGTATGTGGGTCATTTCATGAACTGAATGAATAATGTACTCATGGTGCAGTATGTGGGTCATTTCATGAACTGTGAATGAATAATGTACTCATGGTGCAGTATGTGGGTCATTTCATGAACTGAATGAATAATGTACTCATGGTGCAGTATGTGGGTCATTTCATGAACTGTTAATGAATAATGTACTCATGGTGCAGTATGTGGGTCATTTCATGAACTGTGAATGAATAATGTACCCATGGTGCAGTATGTGGTCATTTCATGAACTGTGAATGAATAATGTACTCATGGTGCAGTATGTGGGTCATTTCATGAACTGTGAATGAATAATGTACTCATGGTGCAGTATGTGGGTCATTTTATGAGCTGTGAATGAATAATGTACTCATGGTGCAGTATGTGGGTCATTTCATGAACTGTGAATGAATAATGTACTCATGGTGCAGTATGTGGTCATTTCATGAACAGTGAATGAATAATGTACTCATGGTGCAGTATGTGGTCATTTCATGAAGTGTGAATGAATAATGTACTCATGGTGCAGTATGTGGGTCATTTTATGAACTGTGAATGAATAATGTACTCATGGTGCAGTATGTGGGTCATTTCATGAAGTGTGAATGAATAATGTACTCATGGTGCAGTATGTAGGTCATTTTATGAACTGTGAATGAATAATGTACTCATGGTGCAGTATGTGGGTCATTTCATGAACTGTGAATGAACAATGTACTCATGGTGCAGTATGTGGGTCATTTCATGAACTGTGAACGAATAATGTACTCATGGTGCAGTATGTGGGTCATTTCATGAACTGTGAATGAATAATGTACTCATGGTGCAGTATGTGGTCATTTTATGAGCTGTGAATGAATAATGTACTCATGGTGCAGTATGTAGGTCATTTCGTGAACTGAATGAATAATGTACTCATGGTGCAGTATGTGGGTCATTTCATGAATTGTGAATGAATAATGTACTCATGGTGCAGTATGTGGGTCATTTCATGAACTGTGAATGAATAATGTACTCATGGTGCAGTATGTGGGTCATTTCATGAACTGTGAATGAATAATGTACTCATGGTGCAGTATGTGGGTCATTTCATGAACTGTGAATGAATAATGTACTCATGGTGTAGTATGTGAATCATTTTATGAACTGTGAATGAATAATGTACTCATGGTGCAGTATGTGGGTCATTTTATGAACTGTGAATGAATAATGTACTCATGGTGCAGTATGTGGGTCATTTCATGAACAGTGAATGAATAATGTACTCATGGTGCAGTATGTGGGTCATTTCATGAAGTGTGAATGAATAATGTACTCATGGTGCAGTATGTGGGTCATTTTATGAACTGTGAATGAATAATGTACTCATGGTGCAGTATGTGGGTCATTTCATGAACTGTGAACGAATAATGTACTCATGGTGCAGTATGTGGGTCATTTCATGAACTGTGAATGAATAATGTACTCATGGTGCAGTATGTGGGTCATTTTATGAGCTGTGAATGAATAATGTACTCATGGTGCAGTATGTGGGTCATTTCGTGAACTGAATGAATAATGTACTCATGGTGCAGTATGTGGGTCATTTCATGAATTGTGAATGAATAATCTACTCATGGTGCAGTATGTGGGTCATTTCGTGAACTGTGAATGAATAATGTACTCATGGTGCAGTATGTGGGTCATTTCATGAACTGTGAACGAATAATGTACTCATGGTGCAGTATGTGGGTCATTTCGTGAACTGTGAATGAATAATGTACTCATGGTGTAGTATGTGAATCATTTTATGAACTGTGAATGAATAATGTACTCATGGTGCAGTATGTGGGTCATTTTATGAACTGTGAATGAATAATGTACTCATGGTGCAGTATGTGGGTCATTTCATGAACAGTGAATGAATAATGTACTCATGGTGCAGTATGTGGGTCATTTCATGAAGTGTGAATGAATAATGTACTCATGGTGCAGTATGTGGGTCATTTTATGAACTGTGAATGAATAATGTACTCATGGTGCAGTATGTGGGTCATTTCATGAACTGTGAATGAACAATGTACTCATGGTGCAGTATGTGGGTCATTTCATGAACTGTGAACGAATAATGTACTCATGGTGCAGTATGTGGGTCATTTCGTGAACTGTGAATGAATAATGTTCTCATGGTGCAGTATGTGGGTCATTTTATGAGCTGTGAATGAATAATGTACTCATGGTGCAGTATGTGGGTCATTTCGTGAACTGTGAATGAATAATGTACTCATGGTGCAGTATGTGGGTCATTTCATGAATTGTGAATGAATAATCTACTCATGGTGCAGTATGTGGGTCATTTCGTGGACTGTGAATGAATAATGTACTCATGGTGCAGTATGTGGGTCATTTCATGAACTGTGAACGAATAATGTACTCATGGTGCAGTATGTGGGTCATTTCGTGAACTGTGAATGAATAATGTACTCATGGTGTAGTATGTGAATCATTTCATGAACTGTGAATGAATAATGTACTCATTGTGCAGTATGTGGGTCATTTTATGAACTGTGAATGAATAATGTACTCATGGTGCAGTATGTGGGTCATTTTATGAACTGAATGAATAATGTACTCATGGTGCAGTATGTGGGTCATTTCATGAACTGTGAATGAATAATGTACTCATGGTGCAGTATGTGGGTCATTTCATGAACTGTTAATGAATAATGTACTCATGGTGAGTATGTGGGTCATTTCATGAACTGTGAATGAATAATGTACTCATGGTGCAGTATGTGGGTCATTTTATGAACTGAATGAATAATGTACTCATGGTGCAGTATGTGGGTCATTTCATGAACTGTGAATGAATAATGTACTCATGGTGCAGTATGTGGGTCATTTCATGAACTGTGAATGAATAATGTACTCATGGTGCAGTATGTGGGTCATTTCATGAACAGTGAATGAATAATGTACTCATGGTGCAGTATGTGGGTCATTTCGTGAACTGTGAATGAATAATGTACTCATGGTGCAGTATGTGGGTCATTTCGTGAACTGTGAATGAATAATGTACTCATGGTGTAGTATGTGGGTCATTTCATGAAGTGTGAATGAATAATGTACTCATGGTGCAGTATGTGGGTCATTTTATGAACTGTGAACGAATAATGTACTCATGGTGCAGTATGTGGGTCATTTTATGAACTGTTAATGAATAATGTACTCATGGTGAGTATGTGGGTCATTTCATGAAGTGTGAATGAATAATGTACTCATGGTGCAGTATGTGGGTCATTTTATGAACTGAATGAATAATGTACTCATGGTGCAGTATGTGGGTCATTTCATGAACTGTGAATGAATAATGTACTTATGGTGCAGTATGTGGGTCATTTCATGAACAGTTGAAACTGGGTTCAAACATTTGTCATTTATTCTGGCTTTGCAAAGTGTGTGACTCACATTTTGACTTATGGCGAGGATATACTTTTAACTGCCACCATGCAAAGTCACAAATACACGGCCGCTTGCCATTCACAGGTGAAATATTACTTCTGGCGAGTCTCTGTCAAAAGGCACTTAGTTGCCATGACAAAGCAGAGTATCAATCATTGCAATGACCTCAAATCCACTCGTCAATCCACTTGTCTTGACATGGAGGTGAAAATCCTGCCAATCAAAACTCATGTAATGGCCAAAGTAGCATATGGAGCATCCACATGGACACTGAAGAAGAATGACCTGGTAGCCCTTGATGAGCCTGGCAGAAGCATCTGGCAGCCCTCTCTTGGACTGACATGGACAGACAGAACCTCCAACAAACAACTTTCACAATTGATCAGAGACAAATGACTGTTTTTATCAGCCACTATCCCAGAACAGCAAGCTTGTTAGCATGGACACTGTGTCAGGAAAGGTCTTGCCCCCTGATGTGTGGGCTACCCTCAGGTACCAAAAGATCTACTGGTCCCTCCCCCCTCCCTTGTTGAAGATGCACTGACAGTTTAACAAAATAGAGTGGATTAATGTGCCAGATATAACAGCTGCGGCATGGAGTCATGTTAGACTCAATCCACAACCCAACACAACTCACTACCATCCAATGGTTTAAAGGATTATTTCCATTTTTTTGTAACCTTTCATAAGAAAGAGAACACTTTTAGAAATAATTTAGTACAAAAATCACATTGATATGTTATTCCTACTAGGAGATATTTAAATTTTAAGGTTCACAAAAAATGCCAATAAACGAATAGAAAAAGGCTCAGTATGACATCACAGCAACATATTCTCCCCAAAGTTGATGTATTTTATTAAAATCTATCATCCTTTTTGATTAGTAAAACCTGCTAGGATAAGAAATTGCTAAAAGTTAGGTATTTATATACATTGCCAAATATACCCTACTTCAATAACTTTTGGAAAAATGTTTCTAATCATACAGAAACAACCAATTACCATTCAAAGAAATACATAAACATTTGCATTAGAATTGTCTCTATGACATCATAAAACATGAATACATCATACTGTACAAAAACTTTAAAATGCACTTGGGAAATCTTACAAATCCATATCTCCTGAACAGAATATGATATCAACCTGATTTTTGTACCAAATTGGCTCTAAAAGTGGCACTCTTTCAAATCAAATTTAACAAAAAACCATGGGAATATTCCTTTGCGGAGTGCATCAACAAGCCATTAGGCTCATGGCGAAGAATGAATGAGTGCTAAAGTCAGCTTGCAAACCATAAAGTGGACAAAAAAAATAACTGTCAAGGACTAATGGTCTTGATTTTTTCTCGGAGGAAGCATAAATATAACTTCAAAGTTTGTATTCTGAAGAGAAGCCCCCTCAATGAAGTATATAACATGTATATTATTGATATTTTAAGTTTGAATAACTTCTAATCTATTGGAATAAGAATTGCAAATCACTTTAACAAAAAGTACATTATTGAAGCCTTAAGATATTGCATGAGTAATGAGAGTTCATTAAACTGTCAAATAGTCATCATTTGTCTGCCTTGCTTTCCACATACATTAAGTCTAAACCTCGCAATACATTTTGTGTCTTAAGCCCTGATGAGATCTAGGACTGTCATGGTCTATATTGCTTACAACAGAAACCACAATCCAGCACAAGCAATTACACCAAGGATTTTTACACACTTCACCTCACTTTCCAAGGTCATAATCTAACATTGATTTTAAACAAATTTCACTGCAGCTGCACTGACTTTCACACTCAACACATGGACAAAAGTATTCCCTTGTGGTCAATGTGTCTGGCTTGACTTGAAGTAATAATTTACAAATAGGATGGTATTTAACAGTGAAGGTTTTGTTTGTTTATTGATGAGTGATTTGAAGGTTTTTGTTCAACCGTGCAGGCTTTGAGGATTTTGGGACTGAAAATCCATTGCAACAGATATTCATCATGTACATACATAGGATGAACATCTTGTTCTGTGGTTCATAGATATCAAGCTTAATCATGTCGCTGGTTTTTAAGAAATGACTGGTGTTCAAAACCTGTTTACCCTCACTCAATAATAAACATATTTTATTGAAAGGTAATTCAAACTGGAATGAAAATTGAAAAACGATGTCACTAGGCTTTTATGAATGTCAGTGTTCACACTAAGGTTTAAAATTTTGGGGAATTTTCTCCTTGGGTATTTTTTTTTTTTTTGGGGTTGGGGCAAGGGGCATTTTGAAGAAATAAGAGAAATACCAAAAGAGAGCTAAAGAATACCACCGAAAATGCCAGAAATGGCAAACTATGGCTGGGAAATGCCAAATGTTGGTATTTTTTGGCATTTTCTTGATTTTGTATTTTATTTTTGCAGGAATCCCCACCACCACTTTTGAATGATTTTTTAGCAGGAATTTCATAATAAGTGCAGGTATCCCGCAATCCCGCACCTAATGTGAACACTGATGATTGGTTGGTCCCAATTCACAAAATTTGAGAAAATATTTCATTAAAATGCATGAAAACCTTTGAGGATGTGATGTCACAATGATTGCAGTTTACACAAATCAGACAGAGCTTTAAACTTAGTGAAATTGTTCTTCACCACTTTGTTCCTTTTATTGTCCTCGTTCATAACAGATGGATTTGCTTGATCACTGAACCCTTTAAAGGATCACTTCAGTAGTCAAACAAGTTAATCTTATATGAAAAAGGACTTCAAAAGAAACAAAATGGTGCAGAAACATTTAAAAATCTTATTCTGTTAAAAAGATATTGAATTGATAAGTTCTGAACCATTTGTGGAGAAACGACTGAAATCAGACTATTTGTGATGCCACAACCTCAGATTCCTTAAATTCTTTTCTGTTATATTTTGTCCTGTGAGTTTATGTCTTAAAAAGTTGGGAGTGTCAGGAAAGTAGAAAAACAGAATCTAGAAAGGATAAATATAATTAACCACCTGAAGAAAGTTCAAGATAATTTTTTTTTAATATGCATTGACAATTGTTAAGAATGTGAGGATGGGCCCCCAACTTTCCATAGTAGATTTACTACACCAGTCATTTAACACAGATAAGACAGAGCTTTAAATTGCATATCTCCTTAAAGAAATAAGATTTTTTTTTGAATGGTTTCTTCACCATTTTGTTTGTTAAAAGTTTGCTTAATCACTGAACTATTCTTTTAATATTCTTTGAATTTTGGAAAAAGAATGTAATATTCAAGTTATGAATATTTAAATTTTGAATGTTTTTAAATTTATTGCAAAAATGTAATGTATGCACAGAAAAAGATTTCTTCCCATAATTTCAGACCTTGGAGATGTTCAAAATGCCTTCTCCAGGGGGTATGGTAAAGATCAAATCTTCTTTATTAGGATTATCTTCCCCTTTTCAAAGAGAAATGGCAGAGGATTAAAAATAATGGATTTACATAAGAAAATAGAGACTACTGTATGTCCCATTCATACATCAACACAAAATTTGCATAAAAAGCTCAGAAATGGCCCAATTTTCAAGTAATTTTGATGAAATTGTTTGCTGTCCATGTTTTTAGTGGATTTTAAATCATCTTAGCCATGTTGCCTCTACTTGTCTGTAGAGGGATTTCATCACATGACCCTAAACTCATCTGGAAGCCATTTTGCAGGGTAGCGGCATTGTTGGGTTTCATGCGTCTTGACACAGCCAGTCACATCACACGTACAACAAACATACTACATGCTAACCTACCAGTACCAGTTCAGCAAATTTCACTAACTGTAATTTTTGGTTCGCTTCCGACTTTAATTTATATTTTCTTTAGTTTTATATTATCACCGGTATACGATAACGTTAACGCCAGCTGATTGTTCGTTATACTTAGATAAAGCCTACATACCTCATATAAAGTAATCACTGCAATTCCTTGTGTGAACCGTAGGTTGAAGTCGTTGATCAAAACCAGATGGAAATCAAGAAAATGTCTATCTATTCCCCCGCACACATCTATTAGTGCAACCAACGGCACAGCAAGATTCCAAGATAATTATCTTACAAAAATAATCTTAGATAACAACATGCAAATGTATGTAAGTCTAATTAAGTGTACAGCAGACAACAGTGGTATTGCCCGACAAAATGGCGATGTATACAAAATCGTGACCTCGTGACGTGAGAGAGAGAGAGAGAGTTGAACACACAATTACAATGACGGGGTCGTCGCCTGCGTATTCGGTTATGATAGTACAAATGCTATCACGAAACGCTTAATACGACCCGGACGAGAACACAGGTACGACGTACGGACAGACATAACATCGACAACCAAGTCAATGTCCACGGCCTTTGATAACCAGTTGTGGTGCACTGGCGTGTCTACCCACCCCAGGATTGAACCCAGGGCCTCGGGTCTGTAGACAGGTATGATAACCACTACACCACAGTAGGTAGATCCTCGTGACGTCAGCTGAAACATCCTTATATATCTCTGATGATGATGATGAAACAAGGTAAAATGATACCATCCTACAGGCTTGGTCACAATCATTATCCTTGTAGGTTACTAGATATTAAGCACTGTTACATCAATTCAAGGAAAACAGTACATATCTAGCAATGTGAAATATCATGTATTTCATTTATTGATTTGACTCTATATTGTAGAGAATGTTTTGGTGATGCAGCAATAAGAAAATCTCACTTCTGTCTGTCTCCTAAAGTGGCTATTTTAAGATGAGTGGGTGACCTCATCTGACCTCATCTGACAAATCCCAATATCTCAGCATTGGATTTTGATGAATAAGACAGCTAAAGGATAAGGTCAGGGGTCAAGCATGTCTTCTTATTTGAAATGGAACTTAGAAAAAATAAAAAATGGTGAATTAGCATTCAGAAATCTTATTCTGTTAAGGAAATATTTAAGTTTAAAGTTCTGTCTCATATGTGTAGAAATGACTGTACAAGGTTGCCATGGCACCCTCATCCTCACATTCTTAACAATCATTAATTATTTTGAAGAATATGTATTTACCTTTTTTTTACTAATTGAATAATTTTCCCTCAAAATTCCTTCTAGTGATAAATTATAAGTACCCTTGCAGGATTCTGTTTTACTACTTTCCTGACATATCCAATGGTTTCTGAGCCACAAAATTGCAAAAACAAATATGATAGAATACATAAAGGCTGAGGAATCTTGAGTCTGTGACATCACAATTAGTCTGATTTCAGTTGTTTTTACACAAATGATACCAAACTTTAAACCTAAATATCTCCTTAACGGCATAAGATTTTTGAATGCTTTCTTTACCAATTTGTTTCTTTTGAAGTCCTCTGTCACATAAGATGAATTTGCTTGACCCCTGAACTAATTCTTTAAATGAGTGGGTGATCTGATATGACAAATCTTAGGGTTGGATTGTGATGAATAAGACACTTAAGAAATAAACATTCTTCATAAAGTACCTACTAACTGACATCCTATGACAAGGAAAACTGAGATAATGGTAATTACTATCATTATTCATTACTGATGTGCATGTTTTGTAGCAGGAAGTGCAAATGCACTGTGTAACAGACAAATTGATCTTTGTGATAAGGTAGCACATAATTAAGTATTATTAAGTATTTCAAATGAGAACCTGCTGGTAAAAGATTGAATAAACAATATTGAGAGACTGCCATTTTTCAAAGAAACAAGCTTGAGACATGAAAGGAATATGTCTCGACAATAAATATAGAACTTGATTAGAATTGCCTTGAGAAATAGTTTTTTTGGTGGGAATCCTTTATCATGCTACAATACTGAATATGCTGCCATCAGATTAGGTTATTTACTACCTCTTGACTTCAGGCCCCTCCTCTTCTCCAAAGAAAAAAAAGACCAAAACCTCCAGTGAATCCCTATTGAAATAATTCCTCATCCAAAATTATTATGCTTTTTGGAAAACATGCATCACAAAATATCCCAAATTGCTCATGTTCTGATACGAAAAGAACCCGAACTTAATCAAAGGTTTTAATGGGACAAATAATTAATTTCATGCTTACCAACATGGTAGAAATCCATGGGATTTCCCAAATTACATTATAATATGGGAAGTGTGTTGTCTTAGCAGATAATTTTCCTCTTTATATACATTTTTTTTTATATTCATTTAATTGCATAGCCCTTAACCATACTACTCTCCTCTTGCTCAGTGTTGTCTTCACAAAGTTAAAGAACCTATGGACATCTAGAGGCAACATGGACTTATTAATATATTGAAAATATGATCTGAACCATTTAAACAGCAATAAATTCCATCAAAATTGGTTAAAAATTGACTAATTTACAGGATTTTTAATTTGTAGCTGTTATTGCACAATAATCTGTGACATCAATTCATGGTCCACTATATTTCCAACCCCTGTTGAAGAGGGTGCAAGGTGTCCTAATGGGTTTAATTTGTTCAAATTGTACGTAAATTATCAGTACTTTTGCAGCTATGATTTTGAATTTTAGACAAGCATCCTAACTATTTAAATTAAGCTTCTTTCTTTCCTTTGTTATGTGAAACAGGGATCGAGATTGAGGGGAAGGGAGAGGGGGAATGGCGGGCTACCCGCTCCCCACTTTTTTGCTGTGCAAAACTACAAAAATATAATATGGCCTAAGAGGAATTCACCTTTTTACAGTTTTCCAGGTTGGAAGGTAAAACTGCAAAATCATCAACATAAAATTGAAACAATTGGTAAAATTGGATAATGTGGTAAACTTATCTGAAATTTTGCCAGTGGTCAAATTTGTCAACAAATTTCTCCAAAATTGGCAAAAATTTCTTAAAATTCAAAAACAATACCTATAAATGTAGAACATTTCCCAATTAAAGGAACTTACCCCCAAAATAGCAAACATTCTCTAAAATTATCAAAATGTTAAGGAAAGTGCCGAAAATGAAGGAGTTTCCTGAAATGTAAAGGAGGTTATTTGATTAGCAGCAACATCAGTGATGGAACTTATTTTACCATTGCAATTTTTCCAATTGTGACCAAAAACTGTTTGGGTTCACCTTCACCCCCCCCCCTCTTCTCCCATGAAAGTTGACCCTTCCTATTCCTACTCACTAATATGTATTAATGTGGTTGGGAGTTAGTGTATAGGGTTTGATATGAATGTGATGGCACCTTTTATTTTTGACATTTACTTCTTGAACCCCCCCTTCTCCCACCCTTTACTTCTAAAATTGCTCCACGGTCCCTGAATATGGTATGTGAAAGTGTGAAATATTTTCAGCAGTGAAATGTGTAATAAGACATTTTGCTTCCTTGTGTGGTTTCAGCTGACTGTGGAAAATAAAGATATTCAATACTCGTCATGTGACTGTCTTTCGTTACTGGCCCAACTCTTCGGAGGAGAATTCCAGGATGCATTAAATGCAACCAATTCCCAAAACTTGGCTCAAGCTCTTGAAGCCCTGGACCCAAAGAGACAAAACTCCTCCTCAGGTACATCAAAAGGATGGTAAGTAACCAGCAGAGGAAATATTACTTACTGAATGAAATTTGAGTTTAAAGTTTGGTATCATTTGTATAGAAACGACTGAAATCAGACTAATTGTGATCTCATAGCCACATATTCCCCAAGGTCTTTATGTATTCTATCATATTTTGTTCTGCGATTTTGTGGCTTAAAAACCATGGGATATGTCAAAAAAGTAGTAAAACTGAATTTAGGAAGGGTATTTTTGATATACCACTTGAAAGAAAGTTTGAGGAAAAATAATGTCAATAATGGAAAAGTTTAATAAACCTGCTTTAAAATACATAATGACTTTAAGAAATTTGAGGCTGTGACATCACAACTAGTAGTCTGATTTCAGTCATTTCTACACAAATGATACCAACTTTAACTTGAATATCTACTTAACGGAATAAGATTTTTGAATACTTTCTTCACCATTTTGTCTTTTTGAAGTTCTCTTTCATATAAGATGAACTTGCTTGACCCATGAACTAATCATTTAAAGGGCTATTAAAGTAACAATTGGTGTAAAAATCATGTTAATATCTTTTTTCATTTAGGAGTTATTGCATTTCAAAGATTGCGTGAGTGTTGAAAAGTGATCTCAATAAATAAACAAAAAAGTGCTTCCAGATTTAAAAAATACACAAAACTTTATGTTTGCCTCTATGACATCACACTGTTTGCTTCTATGATATCACACTGGTTTGCCTTTATGACATCACACTGGTTTGCCTCAATGACATCACACTGTACACTGTGAGAATTCTCTTTGAAATTTTGTTTCCAAAATGCTTTGACAGTTCTAAGGGTTTGAATCAATATCATATACAAATAACATTTAAAATCTAGACCCATTCATGCAAAGGAAAAATTATTTTAAAATTTGAAATAGATTTAAAGAAATATTTTAAGATTCTAATCTGTACTGAGTGTATAACATCAGTTTTTAGAGGGCCTATAAACAAAATGGCCACACCCATGTGAATGTATATTTACAGGATAAATGTTTTAATAAATTAGAAAATATATGCTAAATTGTTTTTTTACAATGTGAAATTTATTCAGGTAGATTTATAATTATTATTTTCATCATATTAGATTAAGAAAAAGCCAGACTTCATGTCTCCTTTAAGGAAAGAAATATAAAGAATTAGATAAGAAATCTTAAGATGTCATCTTGATAATACCTCACAAATTTTGCACATGTCAAAACCCACACACTTTGATCGGCAGTATTTGAAACCTGAAAAGCCTGTTAACTCAGAATGCTACATTTGGTTTTACTACGAAATAAAGGAGACTATATTTGTCATATATACCTTCAAAGAATGTTCATTTGAATTTTCACGTGCATTTTATCATAGGGGACTAAAGAGGGATTTCATCATGTTACTCTAACTCAACTGGGAGCCATTTTGCAGGACAGAGCTTTCCGTTGAGCATTTCATGTGTCTGATCTTCACACAGCTCAGTCAATAAACTTAACAGAAAAAACACGCCTAGCAGCCATTGATGAAAACACGTGCGGGCATGTAAAACATGTGCTGGGCATGTAAAACACGTGCTGGGCAAAAACATGTGCTGGGCATGTAAAACATGTGCTGGGCATGTAAAACTGTAAAACACGTGCTGGGCATGTAAAACACGTGCTGGGCATGGTGCTGGGCATGTAAAACACGTGCTATAAAAAAAACATGCTGGTTAAAATGAACCTCAATATTAATTAATTTTTTAATGTAAACTGTTATTTTAAAGAAAAATTACCCTTCAAGTATTTCAAGTAATTTTAATCAGTGGATTCTAAACAAGTAATTAGTTAGTGCAACCAACAGCACAGCAAGATTTCGGCATACTACTTACAAAAGTAATCATATATAACAACATGCAAACGTATGTAAGTGTACAGCAGACGGCAGTCTGGCATACAAAATGGCGATGTAAATCAAATCATGTGACCTCATGACATCAGCTGAAATATTCTTATTAAAGAAACAAATTGGTGAAGAAGAAAAACATTTAACTATCTGTTTCTAATTAGGAGTTATTATATATCAGTGATTCTCCCAGTGTGTTGAAAAGTGACTAGTGCATTATACTTTATGATGTCACAATTGCACTTCCAAGACATTCAGTTCAGTTCACATTCAATACAATTTTATCAAAGACTGGTAGATAATACAAGTTAGTGTAAAACATTTCAGAAAATAAGTTGATATATAAAGCAGAAGAAAAGTTCTGGAGACTATAGAAAATGTAGAAAACTTGTAAATATAAAGCCCAAGAAATTCTAGAAACCAGAAACCCAATGTTCTGTCAAATCACATCTCTCCTTTTCCTATCCTGCATTCAGACTTCCGTTTCTCCACTTGCACCTACCTCAGTAAAACCTGGCAAGACTCCTGGAATCTCGAGACAGTAACAAACTTCACACATCAAACCAAAGTTGGGACCAAGTCCCCCTGCACAGTCGCAACCGCAGGGAGGATGTTGTTATCACTCGCATCCGCCTCGGCCACACCTTTCTCACCCACTCTCACCTACTTTCTGGTTCCCCTGCTCCTCTCTGCCCTACATGCAACACCGATCTCTCGATCAAACATATCTTCTTAAACCTGTTCCTTATACCCGACCTCTAGATCACATCTCTCCCTTTCCATCTCAATTTCCGATCTTTTCAAGAACAATCCTACCTCCAACTTCATCACCTTTTTCCACAACAGCAATTTATTCCACCTGATCTAAACCTCCCTTTCCTTCCCTTCTCTGCCTTACCTTCCTCACCTTCCTTTTATTACCTTAACCTCTTTCCCTTAATCACCTTATTTCCTCCTTCCCTCTATCCACCTCTCCTTCCTCTCTGTTCTAACTCAAAATACCTTAGTTTTGGCACATTTGACTCTGACTGTTGCATTGTTGTTAAACATCAACAAACCAAACCAGAAACCATAAGAATCATAAAAAGACAGATTCTTATGAAAAAATGGAAAAACCTGCATAAATTATCCTACCCCTTAACCTACCTTTTTTTGTCCATCCGCCAAGGAACTGTTCACACTTGGCCACCTACCCTCCCCCTGAATCCTAATTATAATACTTGATTTAAAATAAAGGATTTATATTATAGAACATAGTATATAGGTTTGCCTTTAATCAAATACAGTACCTAAGCTCAAGCCAACTATGTTGGAGTGCAAATTTCAACTCACATGGACTTTGATGTCATTTTTGTTCCAGAACAATTACTCCTCAGAAAGTTTGAAAATATTTTTTGAAAATATTATTTTGAAAAATATTATTTTATCAATTAATTTAAGTAAAAACAAATACAGTACCAAAACTTAAGCCAGCCATGTAGGGGTGCAATTTTCAGCCCCGCAGGTACCCACATGACATATTTGTAGTGGGACAAGGGGGACAATAATTACTCCCAGAAATTGTGAAAAGATATTTTTTATTTTTTTTATTTGTATATATCCATTAAGATAACAAATACAGTATCTAAACATAAGTCAACCATGTAGGAGTGCAAAGTTATACCAACAACACCCCTCCTCCCACCCCTCCCCACTAAAAGCACCCCTCCTCCCACCCCTCCCCACTAACACCTATAACTTTGAGATAATTACATCTTGTTTAAAGATAAAATGTGAACTTGGATAAAAGGTTTGACCCTTTTGCTGTGCTTTATGTACTGTACTATTTAGAAATCAACTTAAAATCTAGGTTTCTTTGCATATGTCATGATAAAATTTTCATTGCCTTGTCAGGTCTTAAGCAACTAGAGTATTAAATAGTATACAAAAACAAAAACACTCACATTTATTTGTGGTTCATTTGTATGAAGCCAGATGTCATTAAAATCATGTCATGCACAAACATGAATTTTGTCAGCTGTCATGTTATTCTTGTTATGTTCAATGATTGTCTGACTTCATCATCTACTGTACATGCTGTAATAGTTGTAACAATTATTACAGAAAGATGAACTCTTGAATTATAAAGGGTTAGTCAGTGGTCAAGCAAGTTTATCTCATATGAAGGAGGAGCTCAAAAGAAACAAAATGGTGCAGAAAGCATCCAAAAACCTTATTCCAATAAGGAGATTTCAAGTTTTTGTTTATTAAGTATAAGTTCTGTATCATTCTTGTAGAAACGACTGAAATCAGACTAGTTGTGCCATCACAGCCTTAAATTTCTCAAAGTCTTTATGTATTATATCATACTTTTTCTGCAATTTTGTGGCTTAAAAACCATTGGATATGTTAGGAAAGTAGTAAAACAGAATACACTAACAATTGTTAAAAGAATTTTCCCATGGATTTTTATTTTTTCATATATGATAGATAAAATTTGTAGAAACAAAGTGGTAAAAAACTATGTTAATATCTTGTTCTGTTAGAAGTTATAACAATTTAAAGAGTAGAAAAATATTCTTAAAAACACCTTGTACTGTACAGTATATATCCTTTAGCTTGATGATGTCATCAAGGCAATTCCAGCACAGTTCTTATATGTTTCTTATCAATTTAATCACACCTTTTTTAAATTATCGAACAGTATTTCTCGTTCATTATAGAGATAGAGTGGAATATATAATTTACAAGAAAACATTTTGTTTTTTTCTTGGTGTGCATCACATTTACAATGAGAAATAAATCCAAATTATTTTTAAAGAAATACAAAAGACGTTTTGTTGAAATTGTCTTTATGACATCACAGATGTTGCCAATTAGTCACTTTTGTCCACATTAAAAAATACTTATCAATACTAAAATTTTGTAACTTCAAAATGGAATAAGATATTAACAAAGTTTTTTCACCGATTTTCTCTATCATATATGAAAAAATGAAAATCCATGGGAATATTCATTTTAAAAATGTGAGGGTGAGGGTGACAACCTTCCATAGTAGACTTACTTCAGTCATTTCTACACAGACATAACTTTAAACTTGAATATCTCCATAACATACAAAGATATCAAAGTACTTTCTTCACCATTTTGTTTCTTTGAGTTCCTCTTCATATAAGATGAACTTGCTGGACCACTAAACCTTTAAGTCAGGAATTTTGATCAGCCAGCAGGCAAGTAGAAGTAGTCATTTATTTTGTATGATCTATTGCTACCTCTAATGTTATTGAGGTTATGCATTCATATCCATTACCTTGATATGACAAAATGGAAATTATATTCATATTTTGAAGTGGCACTGCTTTCTTGAGTGCACTCGTTGAAGTGGCACTGCTTTCTTGAGTGCACTCGTTGACAAAATCAGGACAACACTTGGGGGTTAGCTTTTCACAGTAATCGTAATTAAAACCACCAGTGGTTGCGATGAGTGTCGTTGAGACTGCCTTAATTGCCGCAGTGTTTAAGGTAATGACTTTCTTTCTGGTTCCGGGTAGGGAGAACCCAATATGAATCTTTGTGAATGGGATTTCATAGAACATATCTGGGGTGTCGTCAGTTGCCTTTGACTGAATGTGTGCTTGTCCTACTTCGTGATGTCATTTCTCTTTGTAATAGATCTCAGCTGATAAGCACCACAGTAAACAAGTGCAGTTGGAAGGACACGCTTTGATAGATGCGCTAAAAAACATCATTCACACTGCCAGTTCCCACGCAGACGTCACCATCTCTCATTAGCGGTGGACATTTTGAAAACACTCGGTATTTCTTCATGATGTCGCAACAATAACGCTGTCAACGTGCCATTAACCCTACCAACCACAAACAATTATAGAAGACAGGAAGTCTTGCTTTTTCTTCATTAAATATGATAGAAAAAATATAATTATAAATCAATCTGAACATACTTTACATGATACAAAACAATTTAGTATGTTTTCTAATATATTAAAACATTAATTCTGTGAATATAAACTTTCATGAAAGCAGCCATTTTGTTCAAACACCCTGTAAAAAATGATGTCATACACCCAGCACAAATTAGAATATTAATGTATTTCTTTACAATCTTATTTCAAATTTTCTAACTTGTAAGAAAAAATTGTTCCTTTGCATTGGTCAATGAATTTTTATTTTTATGATATTAATTATAAAAGCCCTTAGAACTTCATGTCAATGCATTTTGGAACACAATTTCAAAGAAAATTTTAAAGAAATTCGTTATGCGTGCTAGCATGTAGGGCAAATTATGTCATCATTGGCATGATTTCAACAGAACATTAGACAAAATGACAGCGTTTATGTTACAACTTTAAACTTGGATAACTTGAGAACTTGGGACCTAGTTTTTGTATCCCTATAAAAACTAAGCACCATAGGCATAAGGGAATGGTGAGACAAATGATCTGAAAAATTCTTGAAAATTTAGCCGAATCTAAGGTGGCAATTTTTGTGACAAATTTCAGTGGAAAACAGCATCAATTTGCAACAATTTAACTATCAATTATCATCCACATCATATGTTGGGCCACAGCAAATATTGTGCTACATCAAATGTTGGCCCCCTAGTATTGACATCCCTGACCACCATGAAATATTAAAGGTTGTGCTACATCAAATGTTGGCCCCCTAATATTGACATCGCTGACCACCATGAAATATTAAAGATTTAGAATTAATCTCTTGAGCTAATAAGGGTATTGTTTATGGGGGGTATTCACAGGGGTAGGAACTGGGAGCAGCACTTTTTGAAAAATGACAAAAGTGCCCCTTTTGCAAATGAAATGCCCCATGATTACTCACCTGCCTTGATGACTTACCTGCCCCATGATTACCTAAACTAGTGGGAAACTGGCAGCTTTTGTCAGTCCCATGTGTTCCCAGTGAAAAAGTGCCCTGCCCTTTCTAAAACTGAAGTGCCGCATTTACTTTACTTTATATTTTCTACAGACAGGGGGCAGACATATGCATATGATTTGAGAAGTTCCCCTAAGAGGTCATCGTCCCTCCCCCCCCCCCCTCTCTGCTTTTCAAAAGCTTCCTACACAATATGGTTGCATAATATGAGAGGTTCTTGTTAATAATTGTTCAATTATCAATTCAACAAATTCTATTTCAGCCAGCTCCATACTGGCTATAAGAAGAACTACACTCCTTGAGATGCGATCACCAAATTGATTAATTATTAAGTGTGGAAAAGTAGCAAACAGCAGGAAAATGACTTGCTTTGAAATTCTAGATATTAACCTTTCAAATTAATCCCAAATCAATCTGGTCATGTTGGGCATGCATTTTCATTTTCTGTTGCAATTATAAGATATTTCATTATCGACTAACATTGATTTCAATGAGAAAAGTTTCTTGAGCAAATAAATGACCTTGATCAGCATGAGGAATCTTGAGCTCGGATCAAATAAGAGAATATTTCATTGGATTGGTTATTGCATTGAGTTATTATGAAGGTATATATTACATTAAAGAGGTGCTATCATCTTATAACAAATCGCAATGACGTGTGTAAGTACATGTCATGTACTCACACATGTCATCAACGTTTTACAATTGTTCACTCACTGGAAGAGAAGCTCATTGGCCTAGTACTATTCAGTGCATGTACGAAGACTAGGCATACATGCACTTTGTATGTGTGGTAAGATGATATAGACGAGTTGAGCTGAATAAATTCGTTGTTAGTTTAATAATGGGCCTATTAACTGAAATTATGCCAGTTAAAAGCTCTATGTTTTAATTCAAATGAGTGGAAAAGATGACAAAATGTGGCCTTAATGAGATTCGAACTCGCTACGTTTGGCACAAAAGCAAGCCATCGGAAGTTAAGCCCATCGCCTTACTCATTTGTCCACACGAATACCACTTCCAAATGTTGCTGTATTTATTAATATAGTGCAAAATATGATCGAAAGAGGCACAAATAGCAATTGGTTGAAATTTCATCCAATCGAATTGTAACTGAATATTCTTATGCCGTTATCGCATCTTTAAGAACATATATAATACATTAAGTTATTATGTAAATATTACATTTAAGTTATTAAGAAGTCGGCTCGGCTTATTGTTTCATGCAGTCTTGCATTAGGTATTTTTTCTTTTTGCAGTCATTTGCTTAATTTGTTTTTTGCATAATGTGTTGCATTGTCATTACTACAATAAAAATCAGTTTTGTGTCGTGTATATTTTTACTGTACAGAAATATTCAAGTTTGTAATAATAGAAAACAAAATGAAGCAAAATGTGGTGGTTTGTTGTGTTCTGTTCTTATGGTGGTTTGTTGTGTTCTGTTCTTATGGTGGTTTGTTGTGTTCTGTTCTTATGGTGGTTTGTTGTGTTCTGTTCTTATGGTGATTTGTTGTGTTCTGTTCTTATGGTGGTTTGTTGTGTTTTATGCTTATGGTGGTTTGTTGTGTTCTGTTCTTATGGTGATTTGTTGTGTTCTGTTCTTATGGTGGTTTGTTGTGTTCTGTTCTTATGGTGGTTTGTTGTGTTCTGTTCTTATGGTGGTTTGTTGTGTTCTGTTCTTATGGTGGTTTGTTGTGTTCTGTTCTTATGGTGGTTTGTTGTGTTCTGTTCTTATGGTGGTTTGTTGTGTTCTGTTCTTATGGTGGTTTGTTGTGTTCTGTTCTTATGGTGCTTTGTTGTGTTCTGTTCTTATGGTGGTTTGTTGTGTTCTGTTCTTATGGTGGTTTGTTGTGTTCTGTTCTTATGGTGGTTTGTTGTGTTCTGTTCTTATGGTGGTTTGTTGTGTTCTGTTCTTATGGTGGTTTGTTGTGTTCTGTTCTTATGGTGGTTTGTTGTGTTCTGTTCTTATGGTGGTTTGTTGTGTTCTGTTCTTATGGTGGTTTGTTGTGTTCTGTTCTTATGGTGGTTTGTTGTGTTCTGTTCTTATGGTGGTTTGTTGTGGGTTCTGTTCTTATGGTGGTTTGTTGTGTCCTGTTCTTATGGTGGTTTGTTGTGTTCTGTTCTTATGGTGGTTTGTTGTGTTCTGTTCTTACGGTGGTTTGTTGTGTTCTGTTCTTATGGTGGTTTGTTGTGTTCTGTTCTTATGGTGGTTTGTTGTGTTCTGTTTTTATGGTGGTTTGTTGTGTTCTGTTCTTACGGTGGTTTGTTGTGTTCTGTTCTTATGGTGGTTTGTTGTGTTCTGTTCTTATGGTGGTTTGTTGTGTTCTGTTCTTATGGTAGTTTATTGTGTTCTATTCTTACGGTGGTTTATTGTGTTCTGTTCTTATGGTGGTTTGTTGTGTTCTGTTCTTATGGTGGTTTGTTGTGTTCTGTTCTGAGATTGATTTATTAAAACAATAAACACAAAGGTTACTAATAAAAAACAAGTCATTAGATAATGACAATAATCATTAAATCAAGACAATGATTATTAAATCAAGACAATGATTTTTGAATAAAGACACCTCACCTTGTCTGCCTCCTGGCCCATAAGGCTGCAGTGCACTCTCTCCACTGGACTTTGTTATTAGCAACTTGTCTGGCTTCTGTCCACGAGCTCCACTGATCCCATCACTTTCATTTCCTTCTTGACTGTCCTTAATTGACGTTATCAATCCATGAGCTTCCTTGTGGCTTTCACTCATTGGCGTCATGTTATCCACAAACCTCAGATTGTCATCTTCAGGAATTTGGATCGTCATACTCCCAAAGCCAATAATATTACCAGCATTAGTTAGTGCACTTGCAGTTTCCGTAACAATTGAATGAGCTGAATGGGTTGTTAGCCCATTGCAGCAGGTTTTGTTTCAGGGTTTTCCTTCTCTTAGCCACAGCCTTGTTAGCCTAGCATCGTATGGAACTAGTTACCAGGGGGAGCCACGAGGAGGTAAGGTTGACTTGGGTGAACTACGGGTCATTGACAGGCTACTAATTTTCACTTTTCACCCACTAAGGTGAACTAGTCGACCCCAACACCACTGGCTGTGTTGCCGGGCGCATGAACGCCCCCAACCCCCAACCCTTAAATAAAGACAATGATTACTAAATCAAGACAATGATCTTTAAATAAAGACAATGTTTATTAAATCAAGACAATGATCTTTAAATAAAGACAATGATTATTAAATCAAGATAATGATCTTTAAATAAAGAATTAATATTAAATCAAGACAATGCTCTTTAAATAAAGACAATGCTTATTAAATCAAGACAATGATCTTTAATTAAAAACAATGCTTATTAAATCAAGACAATGATCTTTAAATAAAGACTAATCATTAAATCAAGGAGAATTATAGTTTGATATGAACGAGGCTAGTCTAACCGGAAGCTTCAACAGCTAAGTTAAGAAATTCTTCGCGTGGGTACGTAGGCCACTTTATCTGCTGAAGTAATCTTGCAACCTGAATCTGTATAGATTACGGTAAAGGTATTGGAAACTTAAAGCATAGCGCACATTACTGTATGAACATTTATTGGTGCTTGGCAAACTTACAAGTTAAATCGGCAAAAATCCTTCTGGACATGAACGACAACAGAGCGTAACAAGTATGAGGGGAAAAAACGGTTAACAAGATCGTATCATTTAGATATTTAATGTTTCGTAAACATAATAGAAAATATTTATTACCACCATAATATTTTTTGACGAGTCACAAAGAGATTGTGAAGGAGAATGATATTATTTAAAGTGAACGAGGCTAGTGTAACCGGAAACTTCAATAGTTAAGGCTAAGTTTAGCTTTGAAACAGTTTAGACTTGGTGAATGTATATCAGTGTCAGGTGGTCTGGCGGTGAAGAATTTCAATCTTTTAGTGTTTGGGAAAGAAGGAGTGCATAGGGTACGTGGAAATTCAGATATCATAATTATTGCCTGTATTGATTATTACATTTGGGATTAGGTTATCATTATCAGTGGCGATGATTGTTATTGATTTTACATAGCATATGGAAGCGGGTGTTCTTTCTTTTTGTTTTTATTAGGGCAATCTAATTTATGACGTCTTTATTTATTGTATCTATTCTATTTTATGATAAATTAATTAACACCTACATCATCTTGTTATCTTTCTTTGCTTTTCGTTTTTTTTTGAGGAAACTGACCGAGGGCCGGTTTCAAATTAGAGAGGACAGACTGACAGAGGCGCGTAGGAAGTTTGAGGTCCACCCTCGAAAATGGTTTCCCGGTTGCATGTATGCTTTATTTTGATGATAAATTGTGAAATTATCAACATCAAATTAAATTTTGTTCGATTTTGGCAACAGTTTAGAAAATGTCTCGAACTTAACAGTGCTTTCCTGGAATGTGAAGATTTTCCTGGAAATGAAGGAAAATTCCTGTAAATTCAAGGAGAATTCCTGAACATTTCCCATGATTTTTCCAAATTGGCATGGGCAAAAAGATAAAGGCCTATTTTAGAATTATATTGCTTTGAAATTTCAGTATTGGTCTCAAGCACGCATGGCCCTGATGATAAGAACTTGACCTTCGTATCCAAAGCTTTTTGGCTCTATTTTGTAGATTGTGGCCCTTGAAAAGTTTGGTCCTAAATTGAAATTTTTGATAAAAGCCTGAAGATTTTTATCCAAAAGTGCAGATTTTGGGGTTAATATTGAAGATTTTGGTGCAAAGTGTAAAAGGTTTGGTCCAAAATTAACAATAGCTCAGTCAATACGATTGCAAAAAATGCCACACACGGTTCATTTGATATTTGAGTTGATTACATTTATGGCTTCCACAGAATTTTGGGAAGTGAGGGGGAGGCTAAGCCCCCAATAGCCCTTTAGACATGTCACTGCTTTCTTTATTACTATCCGTACATAAAACATTAAATGCCACAACATCAATTTTTTAAGGGTGATCTTGTAAACGAAAGTTATAGCCAAAACGGGCTATCAACTACGAGTCTATACCTCACTTTGGCTATAGTGTGGGTAAAATCCCAAACAGGATACTATGACTCAATTGGCACATGAAAACAGCTTTCTGTATCCTTCAGAAATGTTCGCTGGACCTTCCGAGTCCGTTATTTTTTATGCTAAATTCATTCAGATCGCGCCGAGCGAAAGACCTTAACAAGAAAGCAAGCAACCACAACTATCATGCACAGTACCGCCGAGACGGGGTTGGGAGGAGGGTGGGGGAGCTAAAGGGGAAATCATTTGTCTACATCTTTCATAAAAGAAAAAACGTGGGGATGTAAGAACAGAGCAAGGAAACACAAGGCCGAAGCTTTTAACAATGGTAATTTTACCAATCGGTGTTCAATATCTCTGAGACCAGATCTGCAATTGGAATATAAGACAGGATAATTTAGTCCTTGTTTTTTACACATAGTGACGAATGTAGAAGGGTCGACTGAAAAAGCGTTTTGACACAGTGACGAGTGTCTTGAAACGTATATTACTAGCATGTATATGTTTATTATCCTCGTTTTCTTTAACTAATAAATTATTTAGATAATCAATGAATGACGCAAACATAAGAAACGGATACTTGTTAATCTTAAACTTTGTTAATTGCACATTCGTCACTATCCCAAAACAAAAACTACTTTTGCACATTCGCCACTATGTCAAAGCAGGGACGATTTGGGCAAGTAATTAAGCTGAAAAACAAGTAATTAAGCTGAAAAACAAGTAATTAAGCTGAAAAACAAGTAATTAAGCTGAAAAACAAGTAATTAAGCTGAAAAACAAGTAATTAAGCTGAAAAACAAGTAATTAAGCTGAAAAACCAATACATTTCATGATGAGAAATAATTACTCCCAGACATTTGATAGGATCGTGAGTAATATTAAAACCAAAAAGATTAAAAACATGTGGGACATTAAGTAGAGAAATCACAAAGGAAGAGTTTAGATTGATCAGGATTTACATCAAGACCTGAAACCTGAGCAAAAATGTATAGTATATTATGTAGTATATTATGTAGTATATTATGTAGTATATTATGTAGGATAATATGTAGGATATTATGTAGTATATAATGTAGTATATTATGTAGTATATGATGTAGGATATTATGTAGGATATTATGTAGTATATTATGTAGTATATTGTGTAGGATATTATGTAGTATAATATGTAGGATATTATGTAGGATATTATGTAGGATATTATGTAGTATATTATGTAGTATATTATGTAGTATATGATGTAGTATATTATATAGCATATTATGTAGGATATTATGTAGCATAGTATGTAGGATATTATGTAGGATATTATGTAGTATATTATGTAGTATATCATGTAGGATATTAGGGAGGATATTATGGAGGATATTATGTAGGATATTATGTAGGATATTATGTAGGATATTATGTAGGATATTATGTAGTATATTATGTAGTATATTATGTAGTATATTATGTAGGATATTATGTAGGATATTATGTAGGATATTATGTAGTATATTATGTAGTATATTATGTAGTATATTAGGTAGGATATTATGTAGGGTATTATGTAGGATATTATGTAGGATATTATGTAGGATATTATGTAGGATATTATGTAGTATATGATGTAGGATATTATGTAGGATATTATGTAGGATATTATGTAGTATATTATGTAGTATATTATGTAGTATATTATGGAGGATATTATGTAGTATATTATGTAGTATATTATGTAGGATATTATGTAGGATATTATGTAGGATATTATGTAGGATATTATGTAGGGTATTATGTAGTATATTATGTAGGATATTATGTAGGATATTATGTAGATATTATGTAGTATATTATGTAGTATATGATGTAGGATATTATGTAGGATATTATGTAGGATATTATGTAGGGTATTATGTAGGATATTATGTAGGATATTATGTAGGATATTATGTAGGATATTATGTAGGATATTATGTAGTATATTATGTAGTATATTATGTAGGATATTATGTAGTATATTATGTAGGATATTATGTAGGATATTATGTAGTATATGATGTAGTATATGATGTAGGATATTATGTAGGATATTATGTAGTATATTATGTAGGATATTATGTAGGATATTATGTAGGATATTATGTAGGGTATTATGTAGGATATTATGTAGGATATTATGTAGGATATTATGTAGGATATTATGTAGGATATTATGTAGTATATGATGTAGGATATTATGTAGGATATTATGTAGTATATTATGTAGGATATTATGTAGGATATTATGTAGGATATTATGTAGTATATGATGTAGGATATTATGTAGGATATTATGTAGGATATTATGTAGGGTATTATGTAGGATATTATGTAGGTGATATTATGTAGGATATTATGTAGGTATTATGTAGGATATTATGTAGTATATTATGTAGGATATTATGTAGGATATTATGTAGTATATTATGTAGGATATTATGGAGGATATTATGTAGTATATTATGTAGTATATTATGGATATTATGTAGGATATTATGTAGTATATTATGTAGGATATTATGTAGTATATTATATTATGTAGGGTATTAGGGAGGATATTATGCAGGATATTATGTAGGATATCATGTAGTATATTATGTAGTATATTATGTAGTATATTATGTAGTATATTATGTAGGATATTATGTAGTATATTATGTAGGATATTATGTAGGATATTATGTAGGATATTATGTAGTATATTATGTAGGATATTATGGAGGATATTATGTAGGATATTATGTAGTATATTATGTAGTATATTATGTAGGATATTATGTAGGATATTATGTAGTATATTATGTAGTATATTATGTAGTATATTATGTAATATAATATGTAATATATTATGTAGGATATTATGTAGTATATTATGTAGTATATTATGTAGGGTATTAGGGAGGATATTATGCAGGATATTATGTAGGATATTATGTAGTATATTATGTAGTATATTGTGTAGGATATTAGGGAGGATATTATGTAGTATATTATGTAGTATTATTATATTATGGGATATTATGTAGTATATTATGTAGTATATTATGTAGTATATGATGTAGGATATTATGTAGGATATTATGTAGGATAATATGTAGTATATTATGTAGTATATTATGTAGTATATGATGTAGTATATTATATAGCATATTATGTAGGATATTATGTAGCATAGTATGTAGGATATTATGTAGGATATTATGTAGTATATTATGTATTATATCATGTAGGATATTAGGGAGGATATTATGTAGGATATGATGTAGTATATGATGTAGTATATTATATAGCATATTATGTAGTATATTATGGAGGATATTATGGAGGATATTATGTAGTATATTATGTAGTATATTATGTAGGATGTTATGTAGTAGTATATTATGTAGGATATTATGTAGTATATGACAGCTTTAACAAATGTTACACTATCATCAATGAAAAGCGTCGTATCATCAGCCCACTGAATGATTTTAAACTCGTAATTACAAACAACTATACCCTTAAAACTATTGTAGGCTACCTACACATAATAGCCAACATTTTAACACACATAATAAAGAGGTAAAGGCTCAGCGGACAGCATTGCCTTATACCACGTTTGGTATGAAAGAATCCAGACAAACTTGGACATGCTGATGTATTGTTAGACATGTGAAGTTGGTTACTTATTCCTTATTCGGCTACTTATTTAGGTGTGAAGTTGGTTATTTATTCCTTATTCAGTTACTTATTCAGGTGTGAAGTTGGTTACTTATTCCTTATTCGGTTACTTCTTCAGGTGTGAAGTTGGTTACTTATTCCTTATTCGGGTACTTATTCAGGTGTGAAGTTGGTCATTTATTCCTTCTTCGGTTCCTTATTTGGTTCCTTAGTCGGTTCCTTATTCAAAGTCTGTTAATTTCTTGTTACTTATTCGGTTACTTATTCGGGTGTGTGAAGTTGGTTACTTATAACTTATTCAGTTACTGATTCAGGTGTGAAGTTGGTTACTTATTGCTTATTCGGGTACTTATTCCGGTGTGAAGTTGGTCACTTATTCCTTATTCGATTATTTATTCAGGTGTGAAGTTGGTTACTTATTCCCTATTCGATTACTTATTCCCTATTCGATTACTTATTCAGGTGTGAAATTCGTCACTTTTTGCTTGTTCGTTTACTTATTAATTTGTGAAGTTGGTTACTTCTTCCCTATTCGATTACTTATTAATTTGTGAAGTTGGTTACTTATTCCTTATTCGGTTACTTATTCAGGTGTGAAGTCGGTTACTTATCCCCTATTTGCTTACTTATTCAGGTGTGAAGTTGGTTACTTATTCCTTATCCGGTTCCTTATACCAAAGTAGCTTAATTTGTTGTTACTTATTCGGCTACTTATTCAACGTCGGTTAATTCCTTATTACTTATTCGGCTACCGTACTGATTTAAAGTTGGTTAAATTCTTGTTACCTATTTGATTTCTTATTCAGTTCCTTATTCAAAGTTGGTTAATTTCTTGATACTTATTCGGTTTCTTATTCAAAGTCGGTTAAGTTCTTATTCTTGTTTCTCTATTCAAAGTTGCTTAATTTCTTGTTACTATTCGGTTCCTTATTCAAAGGTAATCTTATTCGGTTTCTTAATCAAAGTTGGTTAATTTCTTGTTACTTATTCAGATAAAGTCTTATTTTTAAATTATTCGGTTAATTCGGTTTCTTATTCGTTACGATTCCTTATTCAAAGTCGTTGTTCTTGTTTCCTATTTGGTCCCTATTCGGTTCTATATTCGGTTTCTTACTCAAAGTCGGTTATTTTCTTGTTACTTGTTCAGATACTTATTCAAATTTGGTTAATTTCTTGTTACCTATTTGGCTCCTTATTCAAAGTCGGTTATTTTTTTGTTACTTATTCGGCTACTTATTCAAAGTCGGTTATTTTTTTTGTTACTTATTCGGTTACTTATTCAAAGATGGTTATTTTCTTTGAATAAGTAGCTGAATAAGGAATAAGTTACCAACTTCACACCTGAATAAGTAACCGAATAAGGAATAAGTAACCAACTTCCAGAAGTACCCTTACAAGAGTCACGCTCATCATTATTCAGCGTAACAAAATTAGGTAGACGATTAAAGAATACAATAATATCAGAAAGGCTAGGTAAGTTAGAGCTATAAAGTTAGTTGTGAGTTTGAATCCATCCGGGCCATTAGGCCCAAAGTGCCGGTGCATATCACCGGTTTCTTTGGCGTAAGTAGATGAGAGCGCATGGCTCCCCAAAAATACTGGTACCCATCAGCCCATTTTACAGCTGAGTGGAATGGAGCAAGTAAAGTGTCTTGCTCAAGGACACAATGCAGCGCTTGCGGCGGAACGAGCAAGACTCCTATAACCACTGAGCCACTGCACCTTTCATTTCAAAAAACAAAGTCTTTTCAGCATCTAGAATATCATTAGAATTCGTGGCAGTAATACCACCACACAACTCAAGAGTTTTAATATTACTGCGATGACGATTCCGCCTTTGAACAAGTATTCCTCAACCTCCCTTCCCCCGCCTTCCTCCTCTCCCATCCACCTGGCCCGGGATCGAGTCAAAAATCCCTTTGACTTACTCATCGTAGATAGCATTAAGTCTATCTTGACAATATCTAACAATTTTATTTTCTAAAGAAGAAGATGTGGAATGTTCTTTCTTACAATTAAAATAATTTTATATCTTAAGTCATTTCTGCTTGTAAATAAATATAATCAGATATTTTAAAAAAAAGTTTAAAAGAATTATGCTAGTATTTTCTGTTTCGATGAGTATGATATTGAATATCATTGTAATATTTGAGAATGAGGTCGTATGTTTTGGCACGACGACTAGAAGCATAACAATTTTAAAAACAAAAGAATTTTTCATCACTGAATAAAATTGTTTTATGATAGTGTATCCCCAGAAATCAAAGAAACATTACATACGTCTGATCTCTCTTCCCCCATCCTTCCCATGGAAGATGAAGAATGACGTATCTTGCTGGGGACAGTAGAGGCAGATATGTTTATCGTATACAATGCCACGGTTCAGCGGTTTTGATGGTTCAGAACAAATGTGGTAATGCGTTTTTACTTTTCTAATTTAGAAGCCTCCTGATGCCACTACCTCCCCACTCACTCGCAACGTTTTGCTTATTAACAGTGTAATTTTTGTTGGTTGCGGAAAGGGGTGCACAAGGCTATATGCGTACGCAAGATTTCTTTCTCCCCATGAAATGTGTGCATGCGTAAAATTTGCCCTGTTTATTAATGAATAACATGTACCGTCATTGTGGAAATTCAACCCCCCTCCCTCCCCCTCCTCTTCCCAACAATGATATTCTGGCGCCGCAACACGCCACACCCATGCATGCCGCATAGATCCATCAACGGATGCGGCCTACTTCCGTTGACTAAGTTAAAACAAACATATGTTAACATGTACTTATGACGTATGTTTGGAGTACCTGTATTCAGGTATTGGATCTTCCCACTTCATTCTTCTGCAGGTTTTTTTTGTTGTAAATGAACAAAACATCAAATTTTATGATTTGAAATTGTACCTAAGAAACTAGGGTATGAAGAAAGAATGTGGAACGTACTGTTTGCCGATATGATAAGGTTACGGAAACCTTGTAAAATCAATTTGAGACTCGGACTACATTGGGAGCTGCAGCTCAGACTTTTCAAAAATTCCAAGGAAAGTTGAAATGGGAGAAATGGCTTTGAAACCGTGACGTTATTATCCTATAGTATATAGTCGCCGAAAAATTGTGTTTTAATTAAAAATCCAATTGTAGCAATAGGATACGACCACATTTAGTTTAATTGAAAGGAATTCGTTACATTTTTATTCTGAATTACTGAAAAACAGCAGAGAAATGTCACTTTCGGTTCGTTTATGTCATAAACACGATGTAAACAAGACCCTCTTACAGTCTTATATGCAGAAATTAACCAGATCATCAAAAAATATATTAAAAATGGCGTTTTAGCAGATTTATACAACTTTGGAATACCTAAGTTCCTGAATAAGCTGGGATTCTTTTTTTCTTTATACTTTTACCTGCACTTTTCCAATCTGACTAAACTTGACGTTCTTTGTAAATCATCCTCACAAGTTTTATCACATGTTTTATAACAAGGAAGCCTAAAAGCAAAGGGCATCGAGATTAGCTTAAAAAAAAAAATCCATTTCATAATTATTCCCAGCAGTGTATTTAAAAATAGTAACCATGGGGCTCTGATTATTGAAGCTACTTTGAATGTTTGGGCCCATAGCTTCCCGGAGGAAGAGATGGGGGCAGGGGTGGGGGTGGGGGGGCCTTCATACTAAAAGTCGTAGGGTGTGCAGCCCACAAACCGAAAAACATACCCGCAGTATGACATATTTTTTGCTAATTGCGTTATGAAATTATACAATTTTGATACCCGCAGTATGAAAGTAAGTTAATTTTGATACCTGCAATATGAATATTCAACGAAAATATTGTAAAAATGGACCAGCAGTACCAAATTAACACAGTAAAACCTAATTTTTTGGGACCTGCACTACGAAAATGATAAAAAAAAAAAAAAAAAAAAGTTTAGTACATTTTTTTTAATAGTAAAAAAGACACCGCACTAAGAAAATGGTGCCAAAAAAGGCATCTCCTCTGGCGGCACATATACATATACCTCACATATGGAAGTACCCCCCCCCCCCCTCCCCCTGCCGGGCATAACCTCCAAAATTGAGAAAATGTTATGTTAACATAATTCCCTTTTCAAAACACCCCTGATTTTGTCAAAAATGGAACCATTGAATTGAGGTACTGCATTGGTATACCACGTTGAAGTTTGTTTCTTTTTGTGATGTACCTCCCTCGTCAAGCCTCCTTGAAAATGGACTGTTCTGCACGACGCTCTTTGTCCTCTAGAAAGGTCTATAGACGCAGGCTATTGCCTTTTTCAAATCTTCCGATAAAAAAATGGTTTCGAGCGCACGTATCGTTCGGGCTTATACATGAAGGAAATACGCACGTGTATTGCTGCTTACAATTTTTCCTCAAAACTGCACCTGATTGGTTGGAAAACAAAGAACAAAGTTCTCACAACATTTGATTGATTGATTGAAGTTCTGAAGAAATCACATTCGGGAAAACTCGGTTTGAAAAGGTCATGTATATATCCAGTACACAACTTAAACCTTCACAAGTTGCATTAGATCGTGGTTTATTAATCTATCTAACACTTTCCCATCTGACTGCATTGCATAGTTTATTTTTTCATCAAGCTCTAGCTTGGAAGTTTCCCGTTTATCTGACTTCATCTTCTTCCCAGCGATATTTGCCTCGTGGTGTTTCTTCATGTCTCACAGCATCTTATGCCAGGCCAGTTTTGCTTCCTCCCTAGGCCACGTGACATGAATATACTGAGATGTGCATCTGCTCACCTCGACCAAATGACACCCACAGTTTTGTTGCTTGTCTTGTTCAACTGGATACCAGTGCAGCATTCCAAAGGATCAATATTGATGACTACCTTGCTCTTGCATCCGAGGAAGTAGTCTTCGTGTACGACCGCGATCTCATTTTGCTTGCAAGCTTTGTTTTCCCGCCTCAATAATATTCCCAATCCGGCGAATGCGTCTACTATAATAGGATACAATTCTTCATACATTGAGTATCTGAACCTGTAACACAAAATGATTGTGACATCCTTGTGTAATGGAATACCTTTAAGTGTTTCTAAGATGGCTGCGAATGTCTTTTGAGCTCTAGGTAAGAGACATTCAGGCTTGAATGGATTTTAATGTTCACGATTATGTTTTAGGGATAAACACGGCGGAATGATATACAGTAACGGCATGGGCCCATTGACTGATTGATTTCATTCCCACATTGACTTTCATAACCTAGACCTTATAATTTTCAATTTCTTTTATCAGATTTTGTAATCTTTTAGGAACTCTCATGACGCGTGTTAAAGAGCAATGCCGCATTTCTTCTGGAAGAAATTCTTCCAACCAGTCATCACCAGATTTATTCACCAATGAAGTATATGTTGCCAACACAATCCACAGAAATGAAAATTGTGTTCTTGGTAGAAGATACTTAAAACTACAGAAACACTTTGCACAAGTTGGCATGGGACCTCGTCAAATAAGATATGAGTGGCATGCTTTTCGTCCTTACTTTCATCTTCTGATTCGGCTTTAAACTCTTCTGGTCCAACAAAGAAATTATCCGATGTTTTTGTGTCGCCCTCTGATGCACATCTTCGAAGTTCTCGATAAGAAGATTTTTTGGAGAAGACTTGTCTATTCTATCTTTTAATTGACCCAGATGGGCACTAGCCTGATCCTAAAACAGATGAGAACGTTGTGAATGCTTGAACAGTTTATGATGAAAACTTTTGATGAAGGATAACGGATTGCAAGTTGTTTGGCTTTCGCTATGAGTAAAATACTCTTCCCTGTTCCAAAGTCTCCCGAGATTGCTTGGAAACGATGCCCATTATTTTAATGTCTCTTTGTTGGGGTGTAAGCAAAGCCACTGTTAGTTCTTACCAGTGTCTTTTATTGCAGATGATAATGTTGGGAGACAAACAGCTGACGCCAGTCCAAACATATCGCGCACATATTTCATCAAACTGGTCATCGGAAAAAGGGAAATCTGCCTTGTGTCTTTGGATAGGTATTTTATGTTTCGCCCAACCATCAAATTCTGCGAAAGTGTTACGTGTTAAAATCCCAGTATCATGTTTTGAGCATATGGTGTAATGTTGGAGTTTAGAATGTGAGAGATTGGAAACGCAACAAAGAAATATATCGAAGACTTAAGTTAACAAAGCACAAATCCTGTTGGATTCAAGAAAAACATATTGATCTTTCATTGTTTGTAAAAAGCTTTATCAAGTTCGCCAAGGACGGTTTTGGAGGGAACTTTTCCACTCTCCTTGGAACTTCCTCTAAAACTTTTCACTTGACAGAAAATGACACCAACTTGCTGTATAATGCACATAACATCGTGGTCACCGTCAATGCATGTTGTTGCCAACCTACAATGTTTCAAGTTATTTGAATATTCATAATTTGTAAAAATAAATGCCTTCAATTTTTCCGTCTTTGCCCATTTTTCCAATCTGCTAGCTACTATTTCAACAGCATGTTCCGCGGATCGTATCTTCATTACCTCGTCTTTACTGGTGGCAGACAGTGATCTACTTTGATGAATGTCTTCATCAGTCATGATTGCTAAGTTCTTAATCTTCGCCTTTTTGAAGTTTATTTGATCTCTGTATAGAAACACTTGAGGTATAACGTATACACAACATTCAGCTGTGTTATAATGGCGTTTCAGAAAATCCTTTGTTGTTTCACAAAATTTTCTGGTTGCTTAATTACGAAGGAAGACCTTTATGTTGTCATAAACTTTAAGTGCCTTCAATTGAATCTTGTTCTGACTCGGTGACCAGAAGCTGCAGTAAAAAGGGCAGAACGACCGAGAAAAGCTCACCTGGAACAAGAGAAACAAATTTCATTGCTTAGTAATGGGACGTGTCCTGAGCTGTTCATTTATCCTGAGCTAAGAATCAGCAATTTTCGGAAGACTAATTTAAATCATGAATTCAGCATTAATCGTAATTTGGAGGAATCTTTAATCAAATACTGAAGAATCTTGGCCGTCTGATACGCACGGTATGGGAAATAAGAAAATTGTTTTCAAGCGCAAGTTTATCAGGTTAATGAATACGCGTGTATCCAGATTTCTCAAAGGACTGATTTAAACAAATTCAAAAGTTCCCCACCATTTGATTGGTAGAAGTACCGAAGAAATTACGTTCGGCAAACTCGGTTTGAAAAGGTCTACAGCCTTTCTCGATTAATGGCAGGTTTCGTTTCGTCTGTAGATACGCATTTTAAGTTTCTCTGTTCATGTCTCTGCTTAAACAGTGGCCAAATGCGTATAAGCAGGTGTGTTGGGGTAACACTGTCCCCATAAGACCCTCCCAGTTGAATTACCTTTTTTTTGTGGAATTTACCCCATGTTTAGAATTGAAGGATATGGTGAAAAAAATTTTGGAGACTCTGCGATATGTTTGTTAAAACAGAGAAAACTCAATAAATCGATAAAGACCAAAGAACCAAGGATTACTGATACATGGTGATTTTCAAAAAAATTCGAGGACGATTTAATCATAATTCATTTTTAAAAATTGATTACTCTAAAGACAAATTGACAGCAATTTTAAAAATTGATTACAGCAATCAGCGCCAGTCATCTAAATCATAGGGACTGAGAAAATGATCTTATGTTTCCTTTGCCTTTTATTTCTTTGTGACGTCAAAATCAAAATCTAGAATTCGTATAAGGTATTCAATTCTGATTTGAAATTCTTTCATGAGATTAATTTATTGGATCGAATATCCTATATTCTACAATAAATATTAGCTAGGAGAGCTCTTTGTGAATGGAAAAGCCTCAAGGAGCTGAAATTAGAACAAAGTTTCTTTGATCTGTTGATTGTGCATTTAAAAAACCATATGTACTTTGAAAACAAAATCGATTTTGTAAAGCAAAATGTTAAATTGTTATCTGTTTACATGCAGCCTGAGTGTAGAAAATGATAACATTCAAACTCTCCACTTTGCCCAGTTTTACTTGCGACACAAACTGTAATTCATATCTGGCAAACGATTCTAAAAAGAAAATGCAAACCTAAATTAGGAACATTGTTTATCTAAAAATATCCTCCATCAGAAAAAAAGATCTTCTGTTTCCATTTGAATTTTTGAAGAGCCAATAATTATCCCTGATTGTTGTCCGTTATTACGGACTTCTCACACGCTAACGCATGTTCAAATGTTAAATTCAATTTGCTACTTGATTTACAGTAATAAAAGGCGCGAAATTGTAAAATTCA
>JAIGNY010000732.1:260000-265000 GCA_020152595.1 Chiridota heheva | reverse complement strand
AGCAGGTGCGAAATTTGTTCGTAAGAGATCTGAATTTGTTCACGTTCGTAGTAAGGTACGTAGTTGTCAAGTAAAAGAGAAAGAAATGTTCATGCGTTTCCTCACCTTTACGTCATTTAGAAGATCAGACGGGGTTCCGTTTCCATGCAATGTTTGACTGGCTTCTAAAAAGAAAACTTGGTGTATATTAATAGTGAATAATAACTACAAATCGTCATAGGACGGATCCAATAGGCAATAGGGACCCTTTTTTGGTGGTAACTGCCATTTCAGCTCATTAGTCCAAACATTACAGTTACACCGTCGTCTGTTCGTTGAAACAGTTGACCACCATTTTAAAATGAATGGATCCGTCCATGCTGATGTCCTTCAAATTACTACACTGTACTATAGGAATTGATCTATTTCTGATGCATACGATTACCAACAGTACTTTGGTGGAGTAAACAGTACTACATAAACGGCGTGTAAATGTGGACGGAAATGTTGTTGATTTCAAACAAACATAATAAAAACCACCTATTTATAGTATTTGTATTGATATTTGTATTCATGGCATTTCTTTGCCTCCAGTATTTCGGGGCTGAAGTTACATTTACAAAAAAAAATGAATTCACGTCTTTTGAAGCAAAAGACAATTGTTGATGAGATGACAGAAACGATAAAGAGTATTAGAAATGCCCGATGCATATTTAGGAAGAAAAATAAGTAAAGCTGCCTTTGAGATTATCATCATTTACATACCTGACAGATCGCAACTGTCCGTTGTATTCTTTGCAATGAAATAGAGACAAAGAAATGATGAATTTCTACACCACACACATGTCTATTATATGATTTTGAGGACGTACTAAGATCGTCCTTGAAGCATGATATTATTTATTCGCACGTTTATTCTCTGGTATGTTTTGAATTATCCATATCAGATAAGAAAACCATTACATACTGCACTTTAGGTTATCTGTTTATAACTTGTTATTACTTTACAGCCTGGAGGAAAACCTGAAATCAAAAGATTAATTTAGGGGTTAAGCAAATCCTTTTAATATGAAAGCGGAAAGAAACAAAATGGTGCAGAATGCGTGCAAGCATTTAATTCCGTTAGGGAAATATTTAAATTAAAGTTTGGTATCTATATAGAAACGGTTGAAATCAGACTTCGTCTTTATGTACTCTATCAAATTTTGTCCTGTAATTTTACAGAAGACCATTGGACATGTCAGGAAAGTAGTAGAATATAATCATCTAGTGAGAGAAATTAGAATTTACTACATGAAGAACGTTCGAAGGAAAAAAACAAATAGTAAAAAAAAGTTATATAAATGTTTTTTAAAATACGTTAACAATTGTTAAGAATGTGAGGATGAGTGCGCCAACTTTTCATAGTAGACTTACTACATTATTCATTTATACACAGATAACACAGAGCTTTAAAAAAATTAAATGCTCTCTTCACCATTTTGTTTCTTTTAAAAGTCCTCTTTCATGTAAGATAAACTTGGCCACTTGGCCGCTTAATCACTGAACTAATCCTTTACCGACAAGAATCCTTGGTGGTGTGAAAGTCTTGCTGATAACCTTTATGTGTTTATTCAAAATATAAATACGTCAAGAAATGATTCTTCGTGAGGAGAAGATTTAAGCTCGGATATATTTCTTGTATGCTTTTGTGTTTTCAGTCGTTGTGTTGGTGAGAAAACAAAAACTGTTGCAACACGTATTTACCACCTGGTGGCGGAAGATTCCTCAAATTACAGCCTCTTGGAATAACCACAGAAAATAGATGGCATAGATTGCTCTCATGGTATTTACCTCGTGACAAAAAACAATAACTTGTTTGTTTACATGTGCAGCTAGGCAAAACAACTACCTCTATTGAAGTTAAAACTGTGAAGTGTGACAGTCGGTGTGGTTGGCATATATTGAATTCATATTACGTAACATTACTTCATCCTTTCACACGCATAGACATAAATTCGTTTACTTCACCATCTTACCTGTAAAGGTCTTATCACTTTCCATAATTTCCCCAATTCTCCCAGGAATTCCAGATATTTGGTATTTCTTTCACACCGTGTCTTTTCCATATCTAAGACTAAAAGAAGATGATGCAGTGCCTGATCAATACGTACAGTTCAGGAGATTCCCCTTTTCAGGAAAAAAATTATTTACCCCGAAAAGGAGAAAACCTATGTAAATTATGTATTTTCCAAATTTCCATTTAGAAGTGCTTTGACCAACGGATTTTGATAATTATCTTATATGCGGTAATTGTATGTGCGAAGTGACCAGGCTGCCTTGTGTGCATACCTGTTTGTGCAATGGACATTCTCTTTCTTGTTTCGTACTGGATGGTGTCTGCGTGACTTAGATAATCCCCAGCGAAAACAGGCCAGAATTTGTAAGTCTGTCTCGTGACTTAAATAATCCCCAGCGAAAACAGGCCAGAATTTGTAAGTCTGTCTCGTGACTTAGATAATCCCCAGCGAAAACAGGCCAGAATTTGTAAGTCTGTCAATAAATTTCTCTTAAACGGTGTGGTTAAGTATAGATTTTAAAAATGCAAAAATGAAATTGACCTACTTGGTTATAAAATTTCTAGAACCCATACAAGTTCTGTGCCATTGCATTACGCTGTTTTGTTAGAGGCATCATGGGTAATCTTCAAAATGGCGTCTAAGATTTTCCCCTTTTCGGGGAAAATTAATGTTCCCTGAAGAGGAGAATCTCCTGAACTGACGTAAGATGTCATCTTAATCTCATTACATCACTATGGTCTTTTTCTTCAAATGATATTATGATAAAACGACTTAAAAACTGGATGCACAATTGAAATACTTGGATTGTGCAGACTTGAGCTTGAATTACTTGGTCGTGCAGGAATGAGATTTTTTAACAATTCTCCGTAAAAGCAGAGAGAGAAAAGACAGTCAGAGTGATTTGTTTATTGGAAAGATTAGTGAAAGGACGATAGCAGCATATGAATGTCACATTTTCTAAAATTAAAACGAAATCACAAAACCAGCTTAAGGCTAGTTAAAGGTCTAGTAACAAGTAACAGGTTTATGAAACAGCATTAAATTCTGAGAAAAATTTCCTTAAAATATTTGAAAAAGATTTTGTAGTTTTGAGTTATGCTTAATGCAAATTTTAAGATTTTAGAATTCGGCAAACTTTGTGAAATCATCACACTGTCAGATAAACAAAGCTCAATATCCTTAATTTAAATGTGTTCTTCAATTTAAGCCAGTTACAAATTTGATTTCTTCATTGCTGATTACCTGTCGCCGCATAGGTATGATACAGTATCAAAACACTCGAATTTTGAATTTGAAAATATTTTTTTAGAGTAGATTGAAACACAACGAATTTAAATGAAGTATGCCTGTATCAAAAATCATTGCGCAATAAGCTCCAAAATATTGAAAATACGGTCAAATGTTTTGCTATATTAGTGGTCCATTGGAAATTTTGAAGCAATAAAGCTCAAATTGCCTCTCGATGTCACTAGTTCTTTAACAAAACTAATTTTAAGTCGTCAGATTCATTGTCGCATTGTGTGGTTAATGGTGTTGGTACCATGGAAACATGTTCATCGACCAATTAAATGCGGACTTGTGATACTCATATCAGACTTTCAGTTAGGAATGTGCCCAGAGTGGGAGCAATCGAGAGAGGAGCCGCGGGCCCTCCCCTTTCCCTTTTTTATTTTTGGAATAGATGTTTTCGTGAAAGCAGTGGCAGAAGTAAACAATTGAGATTGGATTTTTACATCCCTATATGAGTCAAAATCTTGAGGTCTATTAACTAATTGCACTGTAGTATTTTTTGAGGAGTTGGGTTTCCCCTTTAAGATTTCTTGAGGAATTCGGCTGCCCCTTTAAAATTTCTTGCTGTGTCCAAACATTTCGATTGCTCGTCGATTACTTTACGCATCTCATAATAAATAGCCCCTATTTTCAAATCTTCTTTTGAAACAATTTTGGAAGAGTTCTGTTGCAACATAAAAGCAGTGTATTGATGTCAATTATATTGCAAATCGTTTAGAGACGCCATACTTGGGGAAGTATGTGGAATGTTGTTGACCTTTGTATTAAATCGAAGAGCCTGTTTATGAAGTAATGAAAGTTTATTGAAGCGAAAAGATCATTATTAATTCAGACTACAGTATGACCCATACACGATTGTTTAATGACATTGTGGGCAGCGCCCTTTTGGAAACTGAAACCTCAAATGACCAAGTACACCAATCACACTGAAACCTTTAATAATTGCAGGAAACTACTTTAATTTTTTTATTTTTTAGACCAAAAAAAACAATTATTACGAATATGGCGGCCTTATAACCTTTAAACTGCACTGAGGAAGCTCAAACAGCTCGTAAATTATGAATATTATCTGTCTTGATACCATAAATACTACGAATCCTGTTTATACTTGAAATGAAGTGAAATGAAATGAAACTAAAAAGGAAAGACATACGTATAATTATATATGAATAAAGGTATAGTTTAAAGACGCGATACTATCTGGCTGCTAACTGCGTCACGCTGTGATCTATCTAGCAGTTCGGGAGAGGTCGTTTTTTAAGGAACCTGTAAATTACCTGAGCTAATAGACGTCCAGCAGCCGTTTTCTTCGTATTTTGTGATAAACATGTAGAGAAAGTTTACCATTTTGTCATATAGATTGTAGTATTTGCGATGTGTAATTTTATTTCCTAGAATCTGTCATCTGAACGATAAAATTATACTGTAAGAAATATTTCAAATTTTAAAATACCTGTTTCGCGCCTAAAGCCTAGCTTTCTTTTTGATGTTTCCTCATATTTCAAAAACGGCGTGGTAAACATTTAAAAGGGAGTGGATAACATTCAGCCATGAAAGCATTGAAGGCTTATCACTGAGTTTTAAGTTTCGCCGGTCAAAGAAATTTTTTGCAGAGGTATTTAAAATTGGAAAATTATAGCACTACTTAAGGCTTTAACGTTAGTATACCAA
>JAIGNY010000732.1:237500-255000 GCA_020152595.1 Chiridota heheva | reverse complement strand
ATTTGTGATGTATGACCAGGCGGGTAGCTGAAAAGCTTGTTGTAATTTTTATATCTCCGATGACAGAGTCTATTTCTGCTAGATTTTGAATAAGGGTATGATTAACACTTAAAAACGTTTGGTTAAAATTCCTTTCCATTTTTTACACAAATGTGTGACTAGCAATTAAAAAACAACAAAGGGGTTACATAAGGAAATAGGAACTTTCGCCCTGTCATACATCACAAGAGGAACTTAAAGAGGAACACAAATTTGCAAATTTTGGCCTGAAAATTAAAAACGCTCTAATATGGTCAATTTTTATCCAATTTGGATGGAAATGTTTTTGCCATTTCTTCGATTTTCATGAATTTTAAATGCAATATTTAGCAGAAGTTGCTGTTACAAGTTCATAAACCTTTAATCATGTGGCCATTGTCCAGTTTTCCATCTGCTTTGAAAGTTATGTCAAAAGACCTGTGTAGCATTGCGGTAAAGAGTCATCTTTCTAATATAGCGTCCCAGGTTCGATTCCCGGTAGGTTTTCAACTAGTTTCCACGACTAGTTAACAAAACGGCCGTGGGCGTCTTGACGTAAAAACTCCAATGGATGTCTGTTGGGACGTTATAAACCTTGGTAAGCAAACAAACCTACTTATAATCCAGTGAAACCTCAGCGAAATTGACTTCATTTAAAATAGAGCTAGATACTTTCTATCGAAATACGTATGAAATTGCATTTAACACTTCGGTTTACCGTTCCGTCACATCTACTTTCTTGTAAGCGCTGTATGACAATAGGTATAACAATATTCAGTAATAACTATTGGCAGCACTCAATACATATTCCCCAAATGTTCCATCTGAACTCTTCGTCAGAAAGAAACTTCCGCCCTTTGAATTCCGGAGAGCTTCGAATGCTTTTGACGAAGTGGAGAGTTGGGTACAAGAAAATTATAATTAACAAACAAATCAAGAAGGAGATATACAGAGTACACTATACTCGAAAAAACTTACTTGAGAAGTGTTCACTCTGTCATTCATTTGTAATCATGCATAGCGAATTGTGTGTTATGAGCTTAGACGTAGCTCTAATCCGTCTCTCTGCCACTTTCCGTGAACGGAATCCTTCAGACATTCATTTGAGATTTAAAGAATTACGAGCTCACATATGGACGACCGTTGGTTTGAATGTCCATTAATATTTAAATGAAAGTATTATCTCCATGCATCTTATTTCAACTTTTTATAAAAGGAAAAGAGCCAAAAGTTCATCACACGAGTTAGGCACTCGGAAATTGCTTTCGTAAATGTTTCATTTCACGCACATACAAGAATATCTTGGAATTTCTTTGGCATGTGTATAATACATTTTTAAACAAGCTTGATACAATTTATACACCTTAAAACCAGCTACAAGTTATAGTATTGAATACATGTGTATGCTTAATTATATTTAGCATTATCCAAACTGAAACAGAACCATAATTGTTAATGACATAAAATTGACACATTTTAGGGGAGAGCGGGGAATTCTAAACAGAATTTCTTTTCTGTAGCCACTTTTTGTCGCCCTTTTTGTAATTGAATAATATTCTAAACCCTGGCATAAAAAGTCATTTCGTTTCGTCGACAAATTCATGTACAAACAGTGTATGTAGATCCTCACCCCAACCCGACTCTTCTGAATACCCGCCTGACTCTATTTTTACCGGTCAATGTATAAACCTTTCACCCTTGTAAGTATCTGTTAGGTAGCAAAAGGGGGTCCACAGTAAATTAGATGCTCAACACAATGTTTCCGAGGGTCGTTTCTTTCATCTTCATAAAAATAATACCTTTAAGTTTTTACATCTGACGTACCTTGATCATTAATCTCATACGTATTTCCTGTACTTATTTCTTCTGTCATCTATTATGTTAGAAATATTTAGAACTTATAGTAATCAAATTGTGTGATAAATGTCAGCAATTCCAGAAAAAGAGCTGCATTGCTTTTATTTTGTGCACTGTAAACCCAGCAAGTTTTTAATGTATTGTAAATCATTTAACTTACGTAATTGTATATCAATTAGCCCACGAAAGTAAAATTGACCAATCATTGCTTATCATTAGGAACAGAATATTAAGCACAACATTGCGCATTTCCGTTGCAAAGTTGTATAAATGACTTTTTCTTTCCCTATCGAATAAATCAATTTACCTATTTTAAAGCCATACACGTGAGTAAGATTTCCTTGTATCTTTTAGGACTTGGATTTTTAATATCTATTCCATTGTAAAAGACAAAAAGCAAGGCGTTTGAATTATGTCGACTCTTGATTCCTAAAACTTACCCGTATATGAAAGTTTAATGTGACCGCTACTAGTCCCGTCCCTCTTCTTGATTAAAGGTCAGTTGTTGTCTCTAACGTACAAGGTAAATGTGATTCAATTCGTGTCAAAAATCTAAATACGATGGACCATTGTGCATTTATACTTATAGGTCAATCAGTAATCGTTTGGGCTAAAATGTATACGCCGCCGCATTTTAATCACGATAGATGACCTTTAAAGTAATCGTTCATCCAATAGTTTTTCATCTCCGGTGATAACTGGCTGTCTGGCAAGGGTCAAGAACGTCACTTTGTCCGAAATTCAAAAGTCTCTCAGCTTCATGAATTTGATCAGACCTCTTTAAAAACTTCCCGTTTCATTTCGTTCACTTTCTGGGAATCATCAATCATAATTTGTACAGGTTTTCCTGATTCTGGTTTTCTTTTTCAAGTATTTCATCTCTTTATAAATTCTTCTGCTTCTGAAAAATTTCTAAACGAAATGGTACTTACATCAAAGCTTTTTTTTTTTTGACAAAATAGATTAATATTATTCTTTTCCATAACTCTATGACAAAACGGTAAACATTTATGTGAAGTTACAATTTACAGCTTTGTTCGTTTAGAACTTATTTAATCTTAAAGGTATAACAAATTTGCATGAAAACTAGAAAATGACTGGTGAAAAGCCTACTGTAGAAGAGCCACGTCACCTCTTACTTCCTTAACAATACTTAATATATTGCTTTGTATTTTATCTGCAATGGTTTATGGCAATAAACCTTTACACCTGTACACGTCCTGAACCTATAAACCAGACATTAGGATAAACATGTATGCGATTGTGGTTACTCATTGCAATTATAACTATCTTTTCTCCTCGCACCATTATTGACCTCCTTAGATGCAATCCATTTATATTCCCAAACCACATTTTCAGACTGGACTTAACATTAGTCTGATGGGTTTACACCCCATTCTGTACCATTTTACCTCACCTAGATGGTTCCATTCTTTGAAAAATTGATGACTTGTTTACAGGTAAAATTAACCTAGCAAAATGTATATTTGAGAGTGTGATGTTATCATCATATGGTAGAACCAAACCTTTGTGTTTTACTGCAAGCTAGTATGGCATCAGTCACATCTATTAGAGAGAGTTTAAATTCCATATCTCCTCAAAAAAGCTTTCAAATACGTTTTTCAGCATTTGGTGACTTATATAGTTCCCATACAAGTTAAATATATTTGGCCACTTATCGTATTTTTGGACGAAACACTGCAAGCACTAGCAAGATAGTTAAGAATCCTTACACATTCTCAAAATTGATTCTGTTTTTTAAAGAAAGGGGAAATGTAATACTGCTGATAGAACTGTCAGGTAAACACTAAGTTAGTTATGTCTATTTTTTCAATAATTTAACCCTATTATTCAGTATATTTGAAAAGTTGATGTCAATGCAAAGCATCTTACAGTCTTATCACTCTTTGTTTTAAGCAAGTCTGCAGCCAGAATTTCTGAGGAGGCATTCCTATTTTCTCACATGTTTTCAATATTCAACAGGCATTTAAAAGATTTGATATTTACTCATATTTCGAATGCTAAACGGATAAGAAAAGTGTACATTGTAAAGATGGACTGTTAACTCCAGGAACCTCACCCCTGACTGCAGAGTTGACATTGTGCAGTTCTATGTCTTACATTTTGATTACAATCTTACAAAGTGTAGATATGTTTAGAGGCTAAAAATAGGTCTTGAAAACAAAGTTATATGGATAAGATTAATAGTAATATAAATTCATCATAATATAACGGAGACCATCACGTTTTCGTAGAATGAAGCCGCACAAAAGAAAATTAGATCGCTTGAAGTATTTTAAAAGGCAATGGCAAATTCTTGTTAAAACGTAGATGCTTCTTATCACTTTTCATTTTTCAAAATATACTTTATAATATCTTCTCCAAAGTTAACATTTAGTAAAAGCAAACAGCAGTTTTCTTGAAAATGATTTAGCAAAAGGTGAATAGGAAAATAAGAGAAGAAGCCATACTTAGGTTATTATACCCTTTTCGAAATAATACCATGCTTGACTCAATGTGTGAGTCTGCATTATAAGGCATGAATTTATGTCTAATGTAAAATCTGCAAAAACTTTTGCAAAAACAGTTTATATCCAAGAAAGCTTTGTTTTGCCACATCAACTTTTGACATTGACATGCAAGGTTGTAAAAGAAGACAAGCAAACGAACTGGTGTATAACTCCTACTTAGCTAATGAATCAGCATCGATAAAACAGTTGTAATGTTTTTTTTCTCTTTTGTAAATACATTTCTTTTCTTGCGAATTAAGCCATCTGTGTCATACTTTCTAAATATCTAATAACATGACAGGAAGCTTCACACATACAACATAGGCTCATCAATAAAGGATTTCACAGCAGGCATTACAACATCGACAAAATTATGTTACAATAAATCTCTTCTCGTATTTCTCATGAACGTTCATAAGCAGAGAAGCCGCTTGCAAGTAATTTCCTTAATTTTCCTTTAATCTGTCGATGTAAACAATATTTAAATTTATATCAATGTGTGAGATAAGCGCAGACTTTCGTTTTATTTATATACTTATTGTCATGCAGATTAAGTTGTAATTTTTGACAATCTGATTTTGATTTAATCTTCATATACTCTTTTCCAAGCATATTCTTAGCGATTATCTATTACATGTATTAGGATAATAGTTTCGGGTTTGGTTTTCAAGTGTGTATCTTACTAATGAAAAATCAGTTGAATAACGTATTTATGAAACATCTCCATACAAATCATTCTATGTCACTTCAAGAAATGTGAACTGCTTTCAAACAAACGAGTGACCACGAATAAGATGAGAATATTCAGCCCTGAATAATTTAAAAGCTGTTCATTAGATTCCTCGAACAAGATAAAATAGTTGTGTACCATGCAAGAGCATCGCAATATTCCTTTTACTTATTTCTGTTGTAACACTTTTCTGCTGACGATCAACAAACTTATGGAAGTTATTATCGTATATCAAAGTCATATGGCAGTTAAGAACGCCACAAAAATGTTTTTGTATTGATAAGAAAAGTGTTAATTATCTTTTTAAAAGTTGAGACGGACAGATGGATGGCGATTCCAAAGTCGAGGTGCCTGAGTAGTCAGTCATTGGGCAGTTAGGGTTTGGTATACGCAACTCACCACGTGCACGATTATAATTAGGAAAGGTCCATTTCCTCAAGTAATTAATGCAGACTTACTTTTAAATTTTGACCACCAATAGTAGTGTTTCTTGCTGCTGCGCTTTTCATGGAGGTTAAAACAGTTATTGCCGTGCTTGCTTATATAGGAAATATTTTCGATGTAGATATATAGAAAGTCTTGTTCGGAAGTCTTTGTTTAGGTCTGGTCAAATCAATTTTGTTTAAACTTTAAACAGGAAATCTTTTTCTGAGTAAAATGCGTGAAATAGCAATGTTCTATCTTTCACGTCACATCCGGTTGTAGATAGTTTCTAATTAAGTACGTACTGTACGCATTGTGTGTACATGCCCAGTGTGCTAGTCACTTCCATTTCGGTTATGATTGGTTGTCGGCATTTGTGTCTGACCAATCTCAAACGTTGACTTTTATTGGTATATTACTGTCCATGGTAACAAGATATCTGGCTTTTTGTAATCGAGAAGAGATGAACGGGGGAAGAATGAAAGAAGAAATAGATAAGGGAAGAACAATGTGATGAAAATAGTCTACAGCTTTTCTTGCCAACCGTTCATATATTCTATATGCTATGTACTTGTCAAGATAATCTAAGTTACACTCTTATTACATTATATTCTTCATTTATATTAAGTTTCATTTCAATCCACCCAGTGTTTCTTTGTATTATTTGTGTTTTCCTTTATATTAAAAATCAATATTTAGGATATGATCAATATTGATTTTAGCTATTTGTAATTTGAAATACCGGTATGTGTGATTGGGTGTTTTCCATCTGCTATCATGTGGATTAACAAGTATTTTTCCAATGATGCAGATAAACATAAATGATGAACAGTCATCAATGGTTATCGACGGCAGAATTTAAAGAACAAACTTGACAGAGTAACACGAGCACTATGGCCTTTTCACAAATTTTCATTAACTTCGTATTTACTAAACATTTGTCAATTTTGACTGAGCATAATTTGAAAACAAAAATTTGAAGGAATGCTCTTTGCAGAACTTCCACATAAGCATAAAAGAACGTATCACACGCATTAGGTTTTAAGTTTTAAACTTGATTGAATAATCAAATTGTATTGAATAGAAATTTACTTACAAATTGATTAATTGATTTCTGTAATACTTGAACCTGCCAGAATATTACTACGGCCAACTTTGTTAACATTCTTTTCTCTATGAAAACTACTTCTGTTCTTAGAATAGCGAGACAACGCCTCTCCTTCTCTTAAATATATCAACAATGATTGCTAAATCGTGTGACGTGACACGTGTGATGTGATTTGTGTGCATTTAATGTTATCATTCGTTTTGTAATATCAAGGAGTGGGTACATATTTCATGACAGATAAAGCAAAGTTTAAACCTCAAATCTCTCAAAACCACTTAAAATGTTTAATCATTTTCTACGTTGGATTGGAAGATATGTGGTCTAGTGCTTACCATATCCTCACTGTAGTATAACTCTTAAGATTACGGTCAATTTCGAGAACTATGATGAGTGTTTTATTAGTTTTGGCAGAACCAATTCCTGAGGGGTCGCTGGTTTTAATAAGTCAGGGCTCACACTTGAAATCCACGGATTAAAGCATGGACCGAAAGTGTTTTTTCTTGTTTTTTAGTTCATCACGCATGATTCGTTGCATTTATGACAGTATGTTTTTCTTCAGTCCATACAATGTAAGATAGGATGTATCCAATTGTGTTCATTTCATCGATTTAAAAGCAAATGAATTGATCTAAAAATTGGAAATTGTGCATTTAAATTATTTTAAATCAGCTTGAACACAGATCAAATATTATCAATGCGCTTCTAATCAGGCATATCTGATGTCAGTTTTATCTAATCGGGTATAATTTGCAGGGATGAAAATAATATTTAATCAATTCTCTTGAATAATTAGTCAAATTTTTTTTGTTGATTATCTCAAGCCTGACAAAACAGTGTATTCCTGCTCAGAAAGCAGTAGAATTCTGTTCAATGGTTTTGTATCTTGAAGTTGTTTTTCTTTTCTTATCCTGTAGTCTATTTGTGTGTACGTTTTAGCTGTCATTCCATGCATTCGTGTTTGAGCACTCCACAAGATAGCCGTTACTTGATTAAATTTTTGGAATACAGAAGGAACAAAAGCCAAAATTCATTTTTTGCACCAAGAAATCACAATGGCCACAAAACGGCTTTTGTAAATTTGGTTTTTTATCGGCGTCATTGAAAGTTTTCCGACTGGTGAAAGACTTAATTTTTTAATTGATTTATTCCCCTTCTTCCACGCACCCACTAGCTACGTTTTTGTCGTTAAGAATATATCATAGGCATATTACCAGTCCGATCCACTCTCCGAGCTTGCTGCCGAGAGCTTTGCCGATATTGCACGATTCATTCCGAATTCCGTCATTAAGCAACTATTATCCAAATTGCTATGAAACGAGTTAAACATTTTTTTACGGAACACATAATGAAACTAGAATATTAGCACTCTCTAGAGCACATACCTCCGCCCCGTTACAATTCCAACATGCCCAGAATAGCTTTCTGACTTTAGAGTTCATTTGATCCCCATATATATAATCTATGATCCCCAATATAATCTACTCTCTCTCTCTCTCGTGCTTTTTCGCCAGTGCACCACAACTGGTTATCAAAGGCCGTGGACATTGACTTGGTTGTCGATGTTATGTCTGTCCGTACGTCGTACCTGTGTTCTCGTCCGGGTCGTATTAAGCGTTTCGTGATAGCATTTGTACTATCATAACCGAATACGCAGGCGACGACCCCGTCATTGTAATTGTGTGTTCAACTCCCTCTCTCTCTCAATATAATCTACCTCAAAAATCTTAGGCCCACCAAGATTCATCCCCAAGTTTTGATCTGTAATGAACATTTGCAATCTGAACACTTGAAGATTATCTTCTGACTGGATTTCTTCCAAGGCCAAACCATCGTTTTTAGTTTTATTCGAGTAAAGCATCATTGTTTGAGCTCTATTCAGCCAGGATTCACATTTTATCATTTTCCACTCATGGCAGAAGCCAATTGTTTCATTGTCATTGACTCCAAAGAACACTTACTGTAAGTCTCCGTGAGTTCAGCAAATTGATTGTATGGATCTTCATTCAGAGTGCAAAGGTCATTGTTCAGCGCATTCCATTGGAAAGTTTAGACTTAAGTCTTGACAACTTAGTCTTGATAGATCTCATCCTAAAACATCCCCACCCCCCAATTGTTGCCCTTCCCCTGTTCCAATTAGTCCCAAATTTTAATCACTTCTTTATGAATAGTAACAAAACCACACACCAAATGTAATCCAAATCTAATCATCAGTTCTTGAGATATCTTCATGATAGACAAACAGGGTGAAAATATGTCCCCACCCCCATTTTCACCCTTCCCCTGTTCCAATGTTTCAAATTTTTATCTCTTTCTTAAGCAATAACAAAACCACACACCAAATTTGATGCAAGTCCAGTCATCAGTTTTTGAGATATCTTGATGACTGGATGACAAACAAACAAATTTACAGAGGCGACAACACAACCTTCTTCCAACTTCGTTGGCGGAGGTAATAATCGTATATGATTGAAGATTGTGAAAGTATTAATAAGCAAAGTCAACGTTCAGATGGCAGATGGATGAGAAACAACTTTCATGCCTGTACAAATATTTGTAAACCTATTAACTTGGTTGCTAATCCAAATATACGAAAATTGACTTTTATATGAAATGTCGGTGAATGGGTGATTAGTCTGGGATCACAGCGAATGGTTTCTTTCTTACATATCTAACATGCATTCAATCATATTAAAGCACTTGGATACCCGCAAATTAACCTCTGAACAAAGAAATTTGTTTGATGAAAATAAATCGTTAATTCAGTCTTAGTAGTAAGAAGGTATATGATATGTTTTGTTGATTTGCAACATCAATAGTGCACATTGCGAATTATTTTAAGTTAAAAGATTAGTTCAGTATTCAAGTATGTTCATCTTATATGATATTTATGAACAATCCAAGGAGAAACCTGAAAATCTGGGGACTTTAAATACCCCAAAATTGGGTACTTTTATGTATTGCGTTATGAGCAATCTGTTTGATTGATTTTCTCAAAAGGCGACGTGAAATTTAAAAAGCAGCGGCGAAAAGTTTTGAATATTTATTTACTACCCGTCTCTAAAATTTCAGGATACTGAGTGAAATTTTGGACAATCCGGAGCGGAAAATGAGAAACCTCATACGTATAGTGTGGGCCAGTGAATTGTGTAGGCTCGTGCATGACGTAATGCATAAAAGTACCCAATTTTGGGGGTATTTTAAAGTAACCAGTCTTTTGAGTTGCTCCCGGACTGATGAAGGAGGATTTCAAAAGAAACAAAACCGTAACGAAAATGTCCAACAATCTTATTCCGTTAAGGAGATATTTAAGTTTAAAGTTCTGTATCATTCTTGTAGAAACGATTGACATCAGACATCACAGCTGTGACGTCACAGCCTCAGATTCATCAAATTATGTAATTATTCTATCATAATCTTTCTTGTGATTTGGGGAGCTTAAAAACTATTAGATATGCCAGGAAAGTATTAAAACAGAATTTAGTAAGGGCAATTATAATTTACCACCTAAAGAAAATTTGACAAAAAAATAATTCAAATAGCAAAAAAAGGTACATAAATTATCTTTAAAATACATTAACAATTGTTAAGAAAGTGAGGATGAGGGAGCCAACCTCTGATAGTAGAATTACAACACCAGTTATTTTCACACAGATAAGACTTTTAACTGAATTCTTCTTAACAGTATAAGATATTGAAGTAGTTTCTTCACCACTTGGTTTCTATCAAATTCCTTCCAAGTGTCAACATGATGCATTTTTATTCATGCAATCAACATGCGTAGAGTGTACAACAACAACAACAACATCAAACAAAGACAAGGTTGCATATTCAGAAAATAACATAGGTGTGATCCCCAAAGAACTTCAAAATTCGCCAAAATCGTTAGAAATCAATCAGAAATAAAAATTTGATATCTTCGAATGGTGTCTTCCAATGAAAAGAGTTATAACTGTATAGGTAACCAATACGTCATAGTGGATGACGTGCCTGATGAACTTGCAAAAACAATAATTTTAGTATTTTATTATATGACATATCCAGATCAGTAATGGACTAAAGGTGCAAGTTCGTAGACGAAAGGTAACAAATCAGTAATGAAGGGGACGGGAGAGGAAAAGGTGAGGACATGTCAGGGAGTTTCGAAACATCGGAACTTTTCTTTATACTTGTAAGTTATTGTAAGCTTCGGCACTGATCCGGCCCTTCCCGGATGTCTACTTTCGTAGACATATGTAATGTCAATCAAAAAAGGGGATTCGTCAGACAAAAAATATGAGATTATGAAAATGGACTGGAAAAATGTTCTAATCCGATAAAGGCATGTAAACACAATGGTAATTACTGCAAATGTATTGCTAATATAAAGATATAAAACGGTATTTCTTAAACATGTTGATGTTTTCTTTCATTCGTATCATTAAAATTGGGTACAATCTTTTTAAAAGTTGAAGTTTTACTCTTGTTACTTTGATCAATGAATGCCAACAGACCCGTTCACATGATAATACAATACTGAGTATATTGAACTGTTGAATGATACGTGGAAGAATTCAGCGGATACGAAACACATATGTCGCGTAATGACAAAAACATCAATTTCACAGATAAAGTGCATCAAGTTCTAATAAGAGAATTATTGGAAAGATATGAAAAGATGGATCTAAAAATACATGAAGGTTGCATATAATTTTATGATTAGCTATGAGGAATTTGAAGTCATTGGAATATGCCTACATAATTTTTAATCAGGTGAACATTACCTATAAGTTCACAAATAGTGGTATTGTATTACAATTAATATCAGTTTGTTGACTCTTCACAAAATCTTATAAGATGAAAAAAATGGCATCCAAAATAACCAAGATAAATCAATTCAACATTAGCGCAAGTATATTTTGACAGACAGTCGCCAACGAACTGAACCTACGATATGCAGATATGAGAGATGGATAACATTACAGAGTACCCGCTTAACAATAAGAGACAAAGACATTTACAGTAAATAATTCGGGGGATTCCTCGAAATCGACGAACTTTTATAATATTCGAAATCGACGAATATCTATGCTAACCATATTCGTTTGCGCAGTTTGGCTGTAACATCACACTGCCATATTAGATGTTACATATACGTTTTCGTTATGTTTGATCGTTCCCGAAAATGCGGTTTGACACAGTGATATAATAGCATAACATGAGCGTTGCTTTTGTGCAGTATGCCTACAGCTAGATTTACCATCTTTTGGCCGTAATTTCTTTCACTTTAACCCGTTTCTGTATGCTGCAGCTGACGTTGTGATTGCTGCATGTCGTTAATATTGTGGTTATATATGCAGGGAGCTAGACTAAATAACTACCGACTGGCAGTCCGGTGTTCCGGTAGTTATTGAACACATCCTATGACACAAGATGTTACTAGAAAATTTGATGACCTAAATTAAAGACAGGCCTAGAAAGTTTTAGAAACATAACATAGGGCCTATATTCTGATATTCGTTCAGCAGATTTCAGGAGTAAAAATACTATCAAGAAGTTACCGAAACTGCACAAAATTCGTTGCGGCTAACGTTAAATCAATGGTAAACTAAATTTCCATAGTCTATGTATGTGTCGTAGTCGACTGTGTGAGGCCGGTAAGAGAAACGTGAGGCTTGAAACACAGTACACTGAAGTTGACTAGTGTTCCGGCTGTATCGACAAAGTTATTCTGCCATGTGCACAAAGGATTAAGACAAATCTTTAACACATCCCGTACATTGCACAATACGTACGTACAAAGTGATATAAACATAAACGTTGCTGCTGCGCAGTATGCCTATAGCCTGATAGTCCCTCTGTTTCGACAGAATCATTCTGCCATGTACACAAAAAAATAAAAAATGTAACTTCAACATATCCTCTGCAACAGAATACAAAATTTACGCTACTGATGTGAGGAACAAAAACATTGAAATCGAGCATTAATTCAATCGGTATATTGCGTGCCAACGTTGATTTACGCGTTTCTAGTTCATATAGAATGGTTCGTGGTGACTGCCAGTGAAACGACCGTTTTACGTTTAGCACTAAAGGCCACTGCGTAGGTACAACAAAATTCTCAGTTTATGAAAAATCGCTCTGGTGAATCACTTTGAAGTTCGGTAAATATTTGAGATTTACCTCAACTGAATTTGAATATTCTTTACCTACGTTTCCGAAGGCGGTAGATAAATTTCTACAGGTTCGACAATCTCAAGTTAATGTTACATGTATGACGCAGAAGATGAGCATTGTGGGTAATATGACAAGATGGCAGCTCCTGAATAATAACATGTCCTCAATTTCGAACGCAATTTTTGTCTTTGAAATTAAGGAATCCCCCGAACTGGTAACAATTAAATATCAAACAATGACATAGAGGAGAACAACTTGAATAAACAAATTAAACATTGATGGATGTAATGTTCGAGTATATAAAGAAATCAAAACTTCATTAGGGTTCAATAGAGTTGGATGTTCCTCGTTTTGAACGAAAAAGGGACAAAAAAGTGTGTTGTAAGTTCAAAATGTCAAATGAAAATATCTACCACAAGATACAATGAATAAATATAAGACGTTGTTGCAAAACTAGTCTTACTTATTTCCTACCATACCAGATGAAAATCAATTTACGTTTCCTCCACTTTTACTTCTATGTAAAATAAACCAGTATAATTGCTATGCACACCATCTACAGATAGGGTATGTGATCCATGGTGTGTAGAATAAGGTTAAGAATAAGGAAACACTGTCATCAGGTCATAGAACTAACATAAGTAGCGAAAACACTTCTGAAACACTTCTGGGAAGCAATAAGCAAGGTGATGTACTTTTCCAATTTCATTAATTTACGAAAATATTGTTGGGTAGACGCAACCTCCTTCTAACCAAGATAACATTCAATGACCTGAATTCACTGATCTTAGTTGATCCTGCAACTAAAATCTTAAAGGAAAGCTAAATAGGCAATCTGCCAACATGACACAACCCAGGACTGCTTGTCAGGTAATACAAAAAAAAACTGTTTGGAGCAGACCATAAGAATAAATCCATATTGATGACATGCGGTAACAATACTCAGTGAGAAAATATATATTTTTTGGCCTAAACAAGTAATATGGTATGATTTGCGTGGAAACGAGTGAAATCAGACTAGTTGTGATGTCATAGCCTCAGATTCCTCAAAATCGGTATGTATTCTGTCATATTTTGTCCTGCGTTTTGGTGGATTAAAAACCATTGGATATGTCAGGTAAGTAGTCAAACAGAATCTTGTAAGGGTAAGTGTAATATACCACCTGAAGGAAGTTTGAGGAAAAATAATACAATAGTCAAAAATTTAAATAAATTATCTTCAAAATACATTAACAACTGTAAAGAATGTGAGGATGAAGGCACCAAACTTCACAGTAGACTTACTACACCAGTCATTTCTACACAGATAAGACAAGAACTCTAAACTTGAATATCTCCTAAACATGCTAAACGGAATAAGATTTTTGAATGCTTTCTTCATCATTTTGTTTCTATTGAAGTTCTCTTGCATGACCACTGAACTAACCCTTTAACAGAGCAATGTGCTTCTGTTGATTAGAGTCGAGGCAGAAATACTGGGGGTTGTGAATTCGACTTTATCAGCTATTTTGCATTCTCCTCGCTCAAAAAACTTGACACATGCCAGAATGCAGAATTTCCATCACTTGCTTCCGTTTTATCAGAAGTCCAAGATGCTTAGTAGGGAGTATACTGGTATAGCTGCATGGGAAAAGGAGCAACCTTGCTTCCTCTACCAGTCTACCCACCTTGCTTCCTTAACGTTGTTTCCTCTTACCTAAAAAAAAAAAAACTCTCGAATTGTTATTTATACGATTGGTCGGTTCCAATAGCACTTTAAAGTCATGTGCTGAGTTATTATACATTTACAAAAAATACATATACCGTTTGTTCCCTGGTTGATGTAGATTAAAATTGTATCAATTAATACATCCGGGTATCTTTACCTCTGAGCGGTACTTCTATTGATAAAGAACACGTATACACTTCAACATGCACCATTAGCAAGATTAACAACGTCACTATAAGTAGAATACGCATCTACATACAAGAAGATGGATCATTACATCAAGCCAGTAAGTGAGGAATACGGAAGGATCAAATAATATGGATGTTGAGAAGGAAATCTTTGGTTCAAGCAAAGAACATTAAAGAAAGAAAACCTTTTGTATATAATGTGACGAGACAAGTAGCTATAAGCGATACTCTCACTTTAGTATACGAACCCTCAGTTACCAGAGATGTCCTTTCAACGTTTGTTAAGTTTAATCTAATGTTTGGTATTGTTTAATGATAACAATTTCTTAAAACCCATCGTTTATCTGAAATCAATTTATCTCGAAGGCAAAAGTGCAAGATCAAAGGACTTCATGTTTTGAGTATTGATTTCATTAGTGTTTCTATTTGTAAATAGGCAATCCAGTATATGAAGACTTGAAATTAATCTTGCCGGAACCCTGGAAGCAAACAACCCCATAAAACTAGTAGAAATGCAATTATTATCACATGACGCTGCATTATGTGCTTTACCGAGAGACAAATAATTAACAAAATCGTCCCCAAATGACCCTGATTGTCAAACATGTTTTTTCTTCACATTCAATTAAAACTATGAACTTGGTGACCCTTTAGACCCATGCTAATGCTTGATAAACAATGACACTTTTTGTGCTTGATATATAATGTTTGATAATTAAATGATTTCACTATAAAGGAATTTTTTTTTATTAATTCTTAACAAATTCTACCCATGCCAATTTAAAGTTTCTTCACAATACCAGGTTCAAAGTCTTAAGATGGGAGCGTTTGCAGTATAGTACAATGCCTAAAGAAATAGTTATCCCACATTTTAAATACTATTTTTTCTGGCCTACCATAGAGAGTAAGATGATAAGCTGCTCCGAGGCCCGGGAAAATATTAAACAAACTCAATGTATTGTATAAACTTAATTGGAGACCCTGTTCGAATTCTTAGATAGCTTCCATAAGCAACATTTCTATAACAATGAATACCAAGATTGACTGACGTCCTGGTCAAATTGTTGTCCCCGGACCTGTGCTCAGCGATGTAGGACACTGCCTATGCCCTATAGTAAGGGACAGGAGGTGCACTTTGAAAGTTGAGGGCAGACCGGGACAGGAGGTGCGCCTTTTTTAAAGTTATTTTAGGTCATTCTTGAAGCTTGACAAAAAAAATCCACTCACTCACAAATCCTACATAATACATACATTTAGTATTCATCTGACACAAAGCATGTCATTTACCAAGGACCCCGACACCGAGGGCCGTGGTGGGAGCGGGGCATGGCCCCCATTAATTTTCTAAGCAGTCATTTTCAAAAGAAGGCCTTTTGCTTATTCGCCCTATGGCTATTACCAACGTTGGTGGTGGCTCCCCAATCTCAAATCCATAGGCGAGATTGCCTACCGAAAGTGAAGGGGAACACGTCAGGGGGCTGGGGGGGAAGGGGTTATAAAATCACGCTAAGATACAAAACATCATCATACATCATACATTTGGGAAAAAATGTGGGTAAAATCTCGTCTATACTCAACCATATGTGTAGGAACCGGAGGCCATGGGCAGGTGCCCCCAACTTTTTTGAAAAATGAAAAAAGTGCCCCTTTTGAAAATAAAAGTGCCCCTTAATTACAGTAAAAACATGCCCTCACTTTATTTTCTGCCCCCTTGCTCAGCTGCTCAGTCCGACACCCTGCCTGTGCTGGATCTGAAAGTCACAGATTCCGTGCTGGATCTCAAAAGTCCCTGACTAGTTAGCGTACTCGATATTTTCATCATTGTACGAATATCTATTATAATGCATTGTAATTAGATGCAAAGTGAACTGAAGAAGAGATGGTGATATTATTCACGTTAGCACAAAGTCATTGCCTTGCCCTTCCTTATAATTATACATTACTTTACATTTTATCTAAGTATGTGCTTTCTGCGCTTCAAAATGAATGTTTTGACAACCTCACCGCGTAAAGCGATTAAATAATTATCTAATAAACAGATAAAAGGATGTGAAGCTAGGAGGTTTTTTTCGATAAATTTTCAAGCCTGATTTGCTCTAAAACAATTTTTGCAATGTTCTGAGGAAAGATGTATTATCTCTCTATGGAAACTCTATGTTTATTACCGTAAACAACATACTGATATTTTCCGAGAGAGCAAACTGTAATTAAAATCATTCATTTCAACAATGAAATACAGTTTTGCAAAGCTTTCATATGTATGAAATGGCTTTTAACTGCACAAACAATTCTGGGGATTCTTATCATGGAGTTATATTGGTCATTGGGCACTCTGGGAGTTAAGCAAAGCAGGTTCAGATTTATGAGAGAAAACATACTTTGGATTAGAAATGCAGGATGCTAAGATTCATGATTTGTAAGATACTAAGTATACACTGTTATCCTCAAAACGTAAGTAAAGCATATGCTGAGCTTATTTTGACAATCATTTCAATCTGTTATATGTTGTACAATATACATAGACCAGGATTGTTGTAGCCCAGATCAAGCGCGAAGTATCCTGTTGCCAATTAGTAAATTCAGCGCAGTGTGCAGTGGTAGACTTCGCAATCCTCTCAGGGGCGGGATTACAGGGTGGGTAGGGGGGAGCAAAGGGGGAACTTCCCCCACCCACTTTTTTCACCATAGATATGCATTTCAGCCAATGGGCAGGAATACGGGAGTCAAAAGGGGCACTTGCAAAATAGTGTCACACACTCTCTTGTTTTAGTTGTAAACTCAATTAACTTCAATCAGCCAATCTTT
>JAIGNY010000732.1:212500-232500 GCA_020152595.1 Chiridota heheva | reverse complement strand
AAGAAATGACCTTGAAAAAGTCACTCATGCTCAAGAGTTCATGAAACAAAACAGATACACCCATAAAGTCTTAAAGTTGAAAATGAATTTATTTCTGAGTGTACTATTGTTTAATATACCTACAATTAAGCGTTGTTTTCAAATATTCACCATTTGTAGAGAACATATATATGTATATATATATATATATATATATATATATATATATATATATATATATATATATATATATATATATATATATATATATATATATATATATATATATATATACATATATATATATACATATATACATATATATATATATATATATATATATATATATATATATATATATATTTATATATATATATATATATATATATATATATATATATATATATATATATATATATATATATATATATATATATATATGATAAACACAGCGTGTTGTTGTTATTTATTTTATAAATATTTATAGTTCTCTTTTGTGCACAATAATCTGCAAATTTGCGTATAATACATAACATAGCAAATATAATACATCAGTTCATTAACTCCGTATAATCTCACCATTAATCATTATTCATAGGCCTAAATCGAAATTAATTGAAAAGAAATTTCCATATACCCTCCAGTAGGAACGCGAATGTTGTAAATAATATATGTAGATATCCTGAGAGGATACCTTTTCTACATTTTCTCAGACCTTCTTCCACAAGACTCATTAAATGTAAATACAATGTTTCTCCAGGGTGGTATGATTAGAGGAAGCGTTGGTCTTGATTGACAGTTGTCAGTCAAGCGTTTTTTTTTTAGCTCAACATCTCTTTAAGAAATTTTGAGCTCATGCGAGACTAACTCAAAATCTCGATTTTCGTTTGGATTTCGCTCGGCGCAATGCTAAAGAATTTAGCATATATAATAACATTGGCTCGGGAAATACCACCGAATATCTCTGATTGAAATAAAATTATGTTTTCATTGGCTGGAGCGTTAGAATATTGTCTGGCACATTTACCAGTCGAGCTTGATATCACGTTTGGGATTAATCACACACTATAGCTAAATTGGGCTATAGCTGTCGTAATTGATAGCTCGGTTGAGTTATAACTTACCCTTAAAAACTAAAGCTTTCAAACTAATATAGCCTTGAATTGGCTATATATCCATATAGCGCAATTGAATAACTCAATCTACTTAGGCTATACATTTTAAAATCAACAGAGTGTTAATAACCAGGGTGCTAAAAGGAACAGCTCCCTGCAGTAAGCTTATTTGGCTTCTCACAAGAACATCTTTTGTTTGCGTACAGAAAAGAGTGTATAATAACAGTATTAATGCGTAAAAATCACTTATGTGTGATAAGTTTCTTCAGGGGTCAAGTATCTTATATGAAAGAGAAGTTGAAAAGAAATTTATTAAGCTTTTTAGATATGTTTCGAATAATGATTGCCACTTGCAAGTGTATTTGTGTGATGATATTATCGATTAATTGCGATAATTAATTTATTTGCCCAAAAAATATATCAAAATATGCCATAGTTATGTAGTTAAAAGCATGTCTTTTTGTAAGGATGTAAAATCCATCTTGATTTTATACATACAGTATTTTGTTGTTAGCATGTCTGTTTATGATTTCAATTGCACTCGAAAGAAAACATAGTTATTAAAATTTGCATCATATTGCTGTTGAGACTTAAGGTTTTGTACGCTTACTTGAAAAACAGTTGTCACAATATATTCAAACGATATTCAAAATCTCCATCACGCATTGGGGCAACTATAGTCCATTTTGGCGCTTTGCATCGATGTCAGAAGCGCGGCGGCAAATGGAGGGGGAGTGTACTGCCCATTGCCATAAAGTAAGAAAAGCAAGAGGTGCCTGTTGAAAGTTGATGGCGGACCGGGAAGGAGGTACCCATTTGAAATTTGAGGGCGGACCGGGTTGGAGGCCCCTTTTAAAAAAATATAAATGAAATTATTCTAGGTCATTCTTGAACTTGAATCTTGAAAACAAATAGAAATCTCTCAAATCCCGCTAATGTTTAAGCCATATAAGTAGAAACCATGAAACCAGGAGGCAACATTCTTCCATTTTTTCGAAATCTAACAAAAGTGCTCCCCCTTTTTTTTATAATGAAAAGTGCCCATCAATTACTGTCCAAGAAGCGCCCGAACTTTTAACTACCTCACCAACAAAAACAGGCCTATGCCATGCCACGCCGAAACATATGTTGAGGTACTGCATCATTGATGTTCTAGTTTATCTAGCGGTCTCTGGTCAGAGGTGACGAGTCGAGTTGTGAAAGCTCATTGTTTGTAAATAGTTGTAAATAAAGTGACTGAAGGAAAGGTGTTTGTTCTATGGAGTTCTACAACTCCTTGCACATAAACAAACACTTTCCTTTGCACAGTCATTATCAAACTTGTTCTTCAAAGAATAATTAGTGGCAATGTACTTTTGAATGCTTTAGTACCTTTAAATAAACAATTTTTGGACCACGTACATCAACCTTATTACCAGCAAATTTACAATGATAAATATATAATTCAGCGTATTTTTATTTTAGAGCTTTCCCTTGATCTCAAGTTTTCAATTATTCAAGGCACTAGTTTTTGACAATAATTGAACGCTGAGGTGGTTGGATTATAAGACTTTTCGAAGTTTTTGGAAATTACAAATTCAGTTTCTCCCTGTAATGTTTGCCTCTTATCCACTCCATATAATACATTCATTCATTTATTTGTGTTTGAATTGAATATATAATTTTGTTGTCTGTTTAATTCCTTTATATTTTAAAGACTAAAAGTACAATAACATCTAAACAAAAATATCAATTATACTCATGACATTCTAATGTAGGCCTACTTGTCAGTGGCGTGGTGGCCAGGGAGCCAGGGGAAACAGTGAAGCTTTCTGAGGGCACCGAATGCTAACAGGGGCGCACAAATTGTCTTGAGAATATTTTTTAACTTTTTACTCTCAACTTCTGCAATTTGTATCATTACAAAATCAACCTTGTAAATAACGTTCCTCTCAAAGCTTTATTCTTACATTAAAACATGGAAATCATCCCTGGATCACAATTAAAGACACACATTGTAGTCAATGGGATCCTACGTTTGAATCCTCGTTCCGAGATGTACACTCCTTCTAATTAAGTGGGGGCCTACCATGGCTTCGCCCTGGATTTCACATAATTCTAGGCAATCTTCTGCTATTAAGATTAAGAAGAGGGCAGGGCTTTAGCCCCCTCCCCTTCCGGCTCTTACCAGGACTTCGCCCTTAGATTTGACATAATTTTAAGCAATGCTTTGCTACCAAAAGCGCAGCGGTTCCAAAGCTCCAGGTTTGACACGAGTCTAAGCAATTTCCTGCAATCAAAGTCACGAGAACCGCATGACTTTGGAGGGCTTCGCTCCTTAGACCCCTAACAGGACTTCAACCTTGAGCTGACACAATATAAGTCAGTTTTTGCTCTCAAAATCGCGAGAAAAGCAAGGGTTTCCAACCTTACAGGAGCTTCGTCTCTAGATTTGACACAATTTTAAGCAGTAGTCTGCTGCCAAAATTACGAGAAACGCAACGATTTGATCCTGGATTTGACACAATATTAAGCAGTATTCTGCAATCAAATCACATGAAACGCAAGGCTTCCAGAGCTTCGCCCCTTGGCCCCTTACCATGGTTTCGACCCATAGATTTAAAACACTGATTTTAAGTAATTTCCTAAATGGTGCCATCAAAACGGTGCAATTTAGATGAACCGAACGTTTTAATCTTATGAGCATTTGGGGGATGGGGGAAATGACCTTGCCCCCAGTGAAAAATGACCCACCACACCACTGGTAACTTGTAGTGATTTGTAAATTAAATTGAAGAAAAAATCGGGTCCCCTTTTTCAAAACAATAAGGGAAATTAAAAGCTGCAGATTTACACGATGGTGATATAAGCATTCAATGGCCTCGAAGATTGCACCAATTCATGAAGTAAATGTTAAAAGACTGATAGCTCAAATCCGAAGTATTTCACTGAGTTCAGAAATAATTTCCAGTACTAGAAAATACAGAAATCTTTAATATAAGTATTTAACTCTTCTAGTTATCATATGGATGTTGTGTATGTTATCATGTAGATTTTATCACGTAGATGTTATCATGTAGATGTTATCATTGATTTATTGAGATGTTATCATTTATTTTATCACTGTGTTGCTATCATACAATCATATGTATGTTATTAGAAGATGTTATCATGTAGATGTTATCATGTTTGTTATCATGTTATGTTATCATTTAGATGTTATCATGTGTAGAAAGTTATCATGTAGATGTTATCATGTTTGTTATCATGTAGATGTTATCATGTAGATGGTATCATGTAGATGGTATCATGTAGATGTTATCATGTAGATGTTATTATGTGTATGTTAACATGTAGATGTTATCATGTGTATGTTATCATGTAGATGTTATCATGTAGATGTTATCATGTAGATGTTATCATTTAGATGTTATCATGTGTATGTTATCATGTAGTTGTTATCATATGTATGTTATTATGTAGATGTTATCATGTGTATGTTATCATGTGTATGTTATCATGTAGATGTTATCATGTGTATGTTATCATGTAGATGTTATCATGTGTATGTTATCATGTAGATGTTATCATGTAGATGGTATCATGTAGATGTTATTATGTGTATGTTAACATGTAGATGTTATCATGTAGATGTTATTATGTAGATATTATCATGTGTATGTTATCATGTAGATGTTATCATGTCTATGTTATCATATTGATGGCAGTCACTCTATGCATTTAAGCAACACACTGTTGATCGCCATTTTGGGCACTTTTATGTAAGGAACTTGAGGTTGCCTTTTCAATGCCCGGAAGTGATTTGTTTTTAGAATGTTTGCTCTAGGCTCTTTTGTAATTCGTGTTTCAAACACGGCATCATTAACAAGGCAGTCTTGAAAATGTTAAAAGCATACACATTTCCCGTTACGGGAATTTTTAAGACACAATTCGAATTTGAAATGCATAAAGCTTGAATAGTTGGAATTGCAACATATCGGGGGAAATATTCCCCCAAAAATGTCGTAACTTGCTCATACAGTCATACAGCAAGTTACGTACAATTTGTATACACTTACATGCAATTAACCTGTCTTGAGTTAGATGATTGGCAGCTTTTTCAACCAATCACCGCATGAATTTGCCTAGCAACAAAATCTGCGTAACTTCGTGGGGCAAACATCCTATGCGGTATTGGTACAGTACAACTAGCTAGCGGTGCGCGCTCATGTAGTCAATGCAATTTAGTGTACAAAACAAATTTCTGCACACACAGACTGAGTGACGGCAAAATGGTGAACAAAAATTGCGCTTACGGGCCCGCTACGGGCTTTGTAAATCTGATTGCTGTTATCCAGAACACTTAGCAAACTGAATTTTGTTGATCCCTTTTGCTAAAAATTTTAAAGATCCGGAGAAGTGCCCTAAATGGATCAAAGCTTGCGGTAGGCCTCGCGAACATTTAACTGCCAATGCATTGGTAATGCACGAATTGCGGATTTGAGTTTTGTTTGTCCCCGCTTAGTTATTGTGTTGCTATGGTGGGTGTGGCTTATTTCGTAACTCAGAGACGTTAATTTCTGGAGTGGGCGTGAAATAAAAAATGTAATTAATTCATCTACTGCAACATTGTGGAAAATGTCACAAAAATAATCATCTTAAGTTTAGAAACATCTTTTTTTCCTTTCTTCAACATTCTTTATTCGAATATTTACAATAAAGCCCGGAATTTTCAATTAATTAAAACAATTTCTGGTGTGGATATAACGGATATTTTATCAATCCAACCTTCATTTAGCATGAGCAATCATAGCTTGTGGCGGGACTATTTTCAATAAATCATAAATTTTGGGGTCTATTCTGACCTAAGAGTATTCATTATCATTTTCTCCTGTTTTATGAATATAAAAACCACATATTATAACTGACCTTAACGCGCTTTCAATTATCTTAACATTTTAACTAAATTGGTGATAAGCAAAGTAAGGAAGCATGAGAATATTCGGCAGGAAAACAGGAATGTGGAAAGTTATAGAGTATCCTGTCAATCATTTACAACAATTTAATAACTTATCATTATATGAAAAGTTACGCACATGACATCTGCGTCTCAATGTTCTTACAGTTGTATGTACCCCTCTCACCCTCCAATAATACGCGAACAAAAATAAATAATTCAAAGTTTTTCCTACTTTTGCGATGAAACACACATTACTTTGGGCAATACGTTATGAAATTTTGGCATAATACTCTTTTTGAACGATTTCATATCAAATCTAGTACTGTTTGGTAGCTAAAGGTCAAATTAAAATGAGCTAAAACACAGCTTCCTTAGATAATTTATTAGTCATATAGTTAGTATTAAGCGATACGATTTGTAACCGATATTGTATAATTAAAAATCCATCATATACATGATTCTTTACACGGTAAAGTAAATTTCACCTTCAATCATATTAGCTGAAGATTGCAGCAGAATATGTAACAAATTTATTTTACCTTTCGAGAGCAATATTTGTTCATAATTTGTGTTATGTAATTATATTTCTTCTTAAGTAATCATAACTTTATGATTTGTCCAAGTTTGCTTTTCGATCTTGATCTAATTCTGTGCAAGGCGACCGTGCAAGGCGACCGTGCAAGGCGACCGTGCAAGGCGACCGTGCAAGGCGACCGTGCAAGGCGACCGTGCAAGGCGACCGTGCAAGGCGACCGTGCAAGGCGACCGTGCAAGGCGACCGTGCAAGGCGACCGTGCAAGGCGACCGTGCAAGGCGACCGTGCAAGGCGACCGTGCAAGGCGACCGTGCAAGGCGACCGTGCAAGGCGACCGTGCAAGGCGACCGTGCAAGGCGACCGTGCAAGGCGACCGTGCAAGGCGACCGTGCAAGGCGACCGTGCAAGGCGACCGTGCAAGGCGACCGTGCAAGGCGACCGTGCAAGGCGACCGTGCAAGGCGACCGTGCAAGGCGACCGTGCGACCGTGCAAAGGCGACCGTGCAAGGCGACCGTGCAAGGCGACCGTGCAAGGCGACCGTGCAAGGCGACCGTGCGGCGACCGTGCAAGGCGACCGTGCAGGCGACGACCGTGCAAGGCGACCGTGCAAGGCGACCGTGCGACCGTGCAGGCGACCGTGCCAAGGCGACCGTGCAAGGCGACCGTGCAAGGCGACCGTGCCAGGCGACCGTGCAAGGCGACCGTGCAAGGCGACCGTGCGACGACGTGCAAGGCGACCGTGCAAGGCGACCGTGCGACCGTGCGACCGTGCAAGGACCGACCCGTGCAAGGCGACCGTGCAAGGCGACCGTGCAAGGCGACCGTGCAAGGCGACCGTGCAGGCGACCGTGCAAGGCGACCGTGCAAGGCGACCGTGCAAGGCGACCGTGCAAGGCGACCGTGCAAGGCGACCGTGCAAGGCGACCGTGCAAGGCGACCGTGCAAGGCGACCGTGCAAGGCGACCGTGCAAGGCGACCGTGCAAGGCGACCGTGCAAGGCGACCGTGCAAGGCGACCGTGCAAGGCGACCGTGCAAGGCGACCGTGCAAGGCGACCGTGCAAGGCGACCGTGCAAGGCGACCGTGCAAGGCGACCGTGCAAGGCGACCGTGCAAGGCGACCGTGCAAGGCGACCGTGCAAGGCGACCGTGCAAGGCGACCGTGCAAGGCGACCGTGCAAGGCGACCGTGCAAGGCGACCGTGCAAGGCGACCGTGGGCGACCGTGCAAGGCGACCGTGCAAGGCGACCGTGCAAGGCGACCGTGCAAGGCGACCGTGCAAGGCGACCGTGCAGGGCGACCGTGCAGGGCGACCGTGCAGGGCGACCGTGCAGGGCGACCGTGCAGGGCGACCGTGCAGGGCGACCGTGCAGGGCGACCGTGCAGGGCGACCGTGCAGGGCGACCGTGCAGGGCGACCGTGCAGGGCGACCGTGCAGGGCGACCGTGCAGGAGCGACCGTGCAGGGCGACCGTGCAGGGCGACCGTGCAGGGCGACCGTGCAGGGCGACCGTGCAGGGCGACCGTGCAGGGCGACCGTGCAGGGCGACCGTGCAGGGCGACCGTGCGGGCGACCGTGCAGGGCGACCGTGCAGGGCGACCGTGCAGGGCGACCGTGCAGGGCGACCGTGCAGGGCGACCGTGCAGGGCGACCGTGCAGGGCGACCGTGCAGGGCGACCGTGCAGGGCGACCGTGCAGGGCGACCGTGCAGGGCGACCGTGCAGGGCGACCGTGCAGGGCGACCGTGCAGGGCGACCGTGCAAGGCGACCGTGCAAGGCGACCGTGCAGGCGACCGTGCAAGGCGACCGTGCAAGGCGACCGTGCAAGGCGACCGTGCAAGGCGACCGTGCAAGGCGACCGTGCAAGGCGACCGTGCAAGGCGACCGTGCAAGGCGACCGTGCAAGGCGACCGCGCAAGGCGACCGTGCAAGGCGACCCGTGCAGGCGACCGTGCAAGGCGACCGTGCAAGGCGACCGCGCAAGGCGACCGCGCAAGGCGACCGCGCAAGGCGACCGCGCAAGGCGACCGCGCAAGGCGACCGCGCAAGGCGACCGCGCAAGGCGACCGCGCAAGGCGACCGCGCAAGGCGACCGCGCAACCGTGCGACAACCGCGCAAGGCGACCGTGCAAGGCGACCGCGCAAGGCGACCGCGCAAGGCAACCGTGCAAGGCAACCGTGCAAGGCAACCGTTTTTGACAGTGGAAGAAAAACAGGCAAAACAAGTCCAATTTTAAAATATGTAAATATCAGTGTAACATTTTGTCTTTGAAAGTTTAATAAGTGAAACAGCACATGTTGCACAACCTTCCATTTCATGACATACGGTAAATTATTTAGTCTTTCGCAAACTAAGCTGATTCAAAACAAAACGATTGCATGACATCTATAATATCCGGTAATTTCTCGCGGACAGATGTATGACAGCTTTTTATTGCAAAAACAATCTAAAGCCTTATTTCCTCAAAAACAAGATAGCGCATAAACATCACACATTGCTTTAGAAATTATTTTTACAAACATTTCATTACATTTTCATTACTATGCAAATTTCCATTTAATAAGTCAATATCTCTCCATTTGGTATTTATCTAAATACCTCGCTTCTTATTTCTCTGACATAATATTCTGAAGAAGCGAATTTTCTTCAAAATTTTTAACAGGTGTCATTTGATCACCAAGTAAATATAACAAACAGACAATCGCTACTTAAAAGAATGTAGAGACTGTCAACACGCGACTTTCTTTCTAGCAAGAAAGTTGATCAAGTTTTTACTAGCAACTAATTTAGTTATTTGGGTTGATCAAATCGCAAACATTTACACCTGTAGAAATGTAAACAATTGGTTAGAATGCAATTAACGTCTCTGAGTTACGAAATAAGCCACACCCACCATAGCAACGCGGTAACTAAGTGGGGGCAAACAAGCCTCAAATCCGCAATCGTGTACGACATTTAGACGTTCGCGAGGCCTGCCGCAAGCTTTGATTGATGTATGGCACTTCTGATCTTTATAGTTTTTAGCAAATGGATGGACAAAATTCAGTTTGCTAACTATTCTGGGTAGCAATCAGATTAACAAAGCCCGCAGCCGGCCCGTAAGCGCAATTTTTGTTCACCATTTTCTCGTCATTCAGTCTGTATGTGCAAAAATTTGTTTTGTACAGCAAATTGCGTTGACTACATGAGCGCGCACCGGTAGGTAGTTGTACAAGTACCGCGCAGAATGATTGCCCACTTATGTTACGCAGATTTTGTTGCTAGGCGGTGATTGGTTGTAAAAGCTGTCAATCATCTAACTCAGACAGGTTAATTATCTGCACGTTGTTACAAATTAGCGATTTCATTTTAAAACTGTAGAACATACCTTATTTTTTTATTTGTTAATTTTGTTATTCTCAATTATCTACAGAGAGACTATTTCAAGGAAAACGTTTGTAGATTTTAGTACTTCCTGTATACGTTTAATATGTTTGCCTTTGGCGAACAGGTGAAAGGAAAAAAGGAACAATAGAAACCAAAGGATAACTAGTGGCGCTAATCAATTCACTGTAATGTTAAGCACAAATAGAAATATCTTTAACCGTGAATAATTCGTAATACTAAATCCAGTGTCATGCGAAAAACCGGAAACACGTTCTGCCTGTAAATGATTAATCATATTCTGGTTGTTAATGAAAGATACATATAAAAAAGATACAATGAAATTAATTTCTGGAATAATTTGTAACCTTTAACTAAACCTAAAAAACGGTTGGGTTTGATATTTGTCGTGTTTTTATTTTGTTTGAGCGCCAAGGGATATAAAACATGTCTTTATATTGTTGTCCAGATCTCTAAACAACAAGTAATAACTATAGACAAACGAGAATCTCCAGTGTTTCTGTATTACACTCAATCGTTACATTAAGTCTCTACCGTCATATTACAAATGCATACCGATTTCAACTTACTTCAAAGTGTTTGAACATTATTTGGTATTTACTTTGCCTCTACAATATGCTGTTCAGCGGCCCACGATGATCTAACACTACATTATGAACAGAATGTGTTAAACCATCAAAGACACAGGTGTGTACCTAAGAAATCGTTGATTGTTGTCTTACCTTCAAGACCTATGTTGAGGAGACAAAAGCAAAAGTGAGCACACGTAATTACATTGTCAGCAAGCTCACAAACACAAGATGGAACGCAAGGCCAGTGACGCCGCTGCGTTTCACTACTCTAGCTCTCTGCTATTCAGCCGCTGAGTATGCCAGCCCATGATAGGTAAGATTCACTCATGTCAAGAAGATAGACCCGATCTTAACAGGATTTACCCATTAATTACATGCTGCTTAATAGCTCCATGTCTAAACCCACAAACACCGACAGTTTGTAGATCCCGCTAGCTGGTATAGTACCACAGACGATCAGCAGCTAGCGAGAAAGAGCATCAGCGGCAAGACACATATGAAGGATATCCTATGTATGGACACATGCCCGCTTGGACTCGCCTTAAGTCAAGGAGAAACTTCTTTTAAAATGTGTGACCCCCTTTAAACTTGTGTCACAATGTAGGAAAAAAGACGCGCTCACCCCCTAACCCTCCATACCACCTCTAAACCCCCTAACCCTCCATACCACCTCTAACAATAGGATTTGATTGCAAAGAAGAGCATCCACTCGGTGCGTAGTCAACCTCGGCAGAGTAGAAATGCCTTAATCGCCTATGGACGTGAGTTGCACGTGCCAAAGTTATCCTAAATATATGAGAATATTCATCCAACCCAGTTAACTAGCCACAAACAATGGAACACCTCGAGAAATTTTACTTGGAGGAAACATGCACTTCCACTCTAAAAAAGGAATGGTCAAATTTTGACCACAACTTGGTCAACTGTGCACCGAACCATCTTTGGTCAAATTGAACAACAAAATTTGACCACAATATGGTCAAAATTGTCCATAATTATCATATAATGGTTAAATTATGGTCGTTTAATTTGGACCAACATTGGTTTGGTGCAAAGTTGACCATTTAATGGTCAAATCTGACCATTCGTTTTTTTCTAGAGTGCAATGTACAGCATAGTTCAGCTTTGGCTGTACCCAGTATAGCTGTTGTGATGTTGACTGTATAAGGAGAAGAAGAATAGGTTGATAAATAGCTATTGGTGTAACTAATCTTCTTTTTTTTGTATTTTTACTTTATAAACATTCTGCAAATAAATTTATGAGTATTTCCGCTAAGTGGTCTCCGGGAAAGAATGATCGACACTACCGTTGTAAGATGTTAAAATTAGCGACCTACTTTTTTGTTTTTCTGTTATGTTGTTTAAGAAATGAATTCGACTTAAAGAACCCTCGGGGGAACTTTTGTTGAATGCAACTGGCAGAAAAATAGATTAGCCGATTACCTTTCACTTCACTTGGGTATACCTTTTCCGTGTTGGTAAATACCAATTAAATTATCAAATCATTCCTAGCCGAATAAACATTAACTTAAATTTTCACTGAATAAAAACGTTGTCAGAAGGAGGAAGTGAAAAGACAAATTTTGTTGACATCCTCCTGCTCTCGTGGTTCATTGAAACGTCAAATCAATTAACGTTAAACGAATGTTACACTGGTGGCAGCGAGCGTCATTAAAGGAATATTTCATTGGTCACATGACAGCCGCTAATTGAAAAGTAACATCAATATGTTATTCCTAGCAGGGGTTATTGATGTTTAAAGGAATATTCCCGTGAATAATTATCTTTATAATATTGTAGAGGACTATAAAAGAACTGAATTGGTGTAAAATCATATTGATATCTTCTTCCGTTTAGGAGTGATTGCATTTCAATCAAAGTGTGTTGAAAAGTGACTTGCAATGTAAAGTGTGATGTCTTAATTGCAGATCAAAGATAATTTCTATTTGAATTATTTGAAACATTATTTGTTTAATTATTGAGATGGGGCTTGATTATGCACTTTACAAGAATATGCTTTGCCCCTATATAAATTAAAAAAAAATATTTTCATTTTATAAAAATAGATTAAGAATTATCTTGGATCTGCAATAATTACATCCCGCTCTACACTGCAAGGTCAATTTTCAACACACTGAGGAATGTTTGAAAAACAATAACTCCTAACAGCAATAAGATATCAAAATGTTTTTAACCAATTATGTTACATCATTAGCCCTTTACTATATAAATAACAATGCAAATTCGCGGGAATATTTCTTTAAAACCACGAAAGTATTGCGTGACTTCACATTCCAAATGTAATTTATGGAAATGCATTATTGAGGTACATGAAATCTTGCCATGGAAATGATTAAAAGACATGATGAGAATAATTTACTAGTTCCTTTTAAACTTGTGAAATGTTCGAAATTTGATTTCTTCTAAATCGGAATTGTTTGGGATATTCCTAAAGAGATTTTCGCAGTATTTCAAATTTAAAATACATAAGGCTTTTACCAGTTCGATTCGTACCGTTGATCGGGGAACTCAATACGTCCCCCGATCGGGAGACTCAAGCATGCGCACTGACCTTACAGTGATATATGGAAGCCGCCATTTTTATTGTGAAGTTTCAGTCATGGACGCTTGTCAGTCGTTTCATTGAAGGTTTGTAACAAAGTTTGCTTTGTTCATGTTGAATTTCGCAAAAGTGAACAAATTCGTTATTATAACGCAGTTATTGCTAAATAATTTTCACAAATCCCCAAGTTATTTCTTATAATTCCAGAAAATCTTGTTAAAGCGCGATTGCCTTACGGTAACACATGGTAAGATTTCATTACTTTTTTTTAAATTTCTTGAAAACCGCACGTTGAATTTTAAAAGCGCACAGTGAAAAGATAATTATTATGCCATTTTTTCAAACCGTGAAGGAAAATTTAAACCCTTAATTCGCAGTGGTTGAGTTCCCCGCGCTCGAAATGTGTCTGATTCTTATGTTATTCCTATACAAACTTTGAAATTGGTTAGATGCATTGTAGGATACTTCTTTAAAGGATCCCCCGATCGGGAGAACAAAACTGTGTTACCGATCGGGGTGCGAACCGGGCTGTTAACAATAATTCAAGGATCATGAGAAGTATCATAAAATTTCGGTTTCGATGTCACGAAAACACAGGCTTATGAAGTCAAAAATTGGTGGTGGTGGTGGTGGACTTTTTAGATAAAGGATGATTTTTAGCTTTCTTCAAATAACCAACAATATATTAGGTACAAATTTATGTTTTCATGTTCATTTTAATATCCTCCAGAAAAGGCGACCATTTAGAGAATATCGGCTGTTTCTCCTTTTGGACCCACAGAAAAATACAGTTCAGCCCCTACGTTGTCAGAGAAAACATGATTTTTGCATAGTTAATTTTGATAACTATTTAAAAGGTTCTATTTCTAAGAAATAATTGCCAACAGTATCTGGTTATACTGAATGTTTTCTCGTCAAAAAACATTTTTGCGACTGCGTACACAGTCGTTTACAAAAGACCAAGTTGACTTAACGATCTCAGTATGTATTATGGTTTTCTTACCAAATTTCATAACAATTATCTAAACAAAGAATAAGATTTGTGACAAACTTTTTCCATTAGAAAATGAAAACGAGAGACGGAACATACGTCTTTAGTGTACTTGGGTGTATTTGTGAGACAGTCCAACACTTTAAACCGATTTACCTCCATGAAAAATTTCTTTCTACGCCAATGAAGAAACATTTCTAAATTAGGGAGTTCCTGGAGTCTTTTGTTTGTACTTCAGGTCCTCTAGCGGAGCAAAAAAATGTCTTCATCACGATATAGTAACACTTTAATCAAACTAATTTACGGGCTTTGTAGGCAACAATAAGAGAATAATCCAAATGTTAATTGCGGTTACTAGGTTACTTCCCGTGTTATTATCATTGCACTGCTCGTAACGCTCTTTTTAATCTGCAAAATACATTGAATAAAACTGTCGATTTACCTACTTGTAATATCTTGCAAATATTTGATACGAAAATTCTACCTATTTTAACCTATGGTGCCGAAATATGGGGAAGCGACCCTTACAGATTTTCTATTCGTATGTACAATAAGTTTCATAAATATTTGCTTCGCTAACCATTCAATGTACTTAATATTGTGGCTTTGGTGAATTGGGACGCGTTTTCTTGATTTGTGAAACAAATTTGTTTGAAAGAATTATCAAGTATGAAGACAATAGATATACTGAGCAAGCTATTTAGCACAGCTTAATCTCGCTGATAATGAACTGTGGTGTAGCGGTCATCATACATGTCTACAGACCACGAGGTCCTGGGTTCAAGCCTGGCTTGGGTAGACACACTAGTGCACCACAACTGGTTATCAAAGGCCGTGGACATTGACTTGGTTGTCGATGTTATGTCTGTCCGTACGTCGTACCTGTGTTCTCGTCCGGGTCGTATCACGCGTTTCGTGATAGCATTGTTACTATCATAACCGAATACGCAGGCGACGACCCCGTCATTGTAATTGTGTGTTCACTCGTCGTCGCTACCTACTGTGGTGTAGCGGTAATCATACACGTCTACAGACCACGAGGTCCTGGGTTCAAGCCTGGGTTGGGTAGACACGCCAGTGCACCACAACTGGTTATCCAAGGCCGTGGACATTGACTTGGTTGTCGATGTTATGTCTGCCCGTACGTCGTACCTGTGTTCTCGTCCGGGTCGTATTAAGCGTTTCGTGATAGCATTTGTACTATCATAACCGATACGTAGGCGACGACCCAGTCATTGTAATTGTGTGTTCACTCGCCTCGTCGTTGCTGATAATGAACAACCCTCGTGGGGTTGTAGGGGTAGCTTTATTCTTTGTTCGGCCGGTTTCGGGCGTGTGTGGTTTTTAGCTCAACATCCCTTTATGGGATTTTGAGCTTAAGCAATGACTAATTCTAGAGACAGACTTTTGCTTGGATACGTTTGGATTTTTGCCGCGTTTATCATATCCTAGGCGTGTTTTTTTTTTTTTTTGGGGATATTTTGCTGTGTTGCTATGTTTGCCTTAAATAAATCGATATGTTGATGCAATAACAGTCCAAAATGGTGCGTAGTTTTAACGAATTTTGCATTCCAAAATTCGCAAAAAATGTCTCCAAATAATCGGTTTTGCTCGGCACAATTCGAATAATTTAGCATATATAATAAACAACATTGGCTCAGGAAATACCGCCGATTATCTTCGATGGAAAGAAAACTGATTTCATTAGTTCCAGCCATAAAACACAGTCTGACACATGTGCTAATTGGGTTTAATATCCGGTTTGGAATCTGTCCAACAGAATAGCCAAAATGGGGTATGACATTTGTAGTTGATAGCTCATTTGGGCTATAACTTAGGTTTAAAAACTATTCAAAGTTGACTTATGGACTGTTATTGCATCAAGTGATATGGACTGTTATTGCATCAATGGCTAAAATAGCCTGAATAGGATACCCTATCCGTCATGTCCGTATACCGCAATTGAATACTCGGGCTATAAAATCACCAAAGTATAAACAACTCACTGATGAATACATTCTTTCATAATCGATATGAGTACCTCTGTCACATTACACATATGGTCTGGTCTGCATTAATCTTATCCACAATAGCTCGCATCTTCCCAAGAAGTTTGTTGTTTGCGCACAGCTGATAAGAGAGTGTAATAAACTGATGCGTAAAATCACTAGGTTTGTTATGAGTATCCTAAAGGATTAGTTCAGAGGTCAAGTAAAACCATCTTGTATGAAAGAGGACTTAGAAGGAATTTTTTAAATCTTTTTAGTTATATTTTGTTATTGATTGCCACTTGGAAGTTTATTTGTGGGATGCTATCATTGATGAATTGTGATTCATTACGATAAATAATTATTTGCTCAGAATGGTTAGTATAAGTTGAAGTTAGCAATATGAGGAAAATATGCCATAGTTAGATAATATTTTGCTGCAAGGATGTAAATTCCATCTTGATTTTTATTGTTTTAGTATGTCTGTTTATGATTTTAATTTCACTCAAAAGCAAACATTCTTAATAGTATTTGCAGCATTTTGCTGTTGAGGCTTAAGTTTTTGAAGCTTACTTGAAAAACAGTATTCACTTATTCAAACAATATTTATTTCCAGTACGAACTGGGACAACTAGAGCATTGGGGGCCCGTGAAGATTTTGGCCTCTGCAGAAATGTCGGAACCACGGCGGCAAGGGAGGGGGTGCGGGCGCTGCCCTGGCCCTAGAGTAAGGGCAGGAGGTGCCCTTTTAAATTTATACGGACGGGGGCAGTATATGCTTTTTTGAAAAGTGAGGGCGGACCGGTCAGGAGGCGCCCTTCTGAAAATTATGTGCAATTATTCCTCAAGCTTGAAAACAAATAGAATTTAACTCACTCACAAATATAGGTACATACATCTAGCATTAATTTTACATAATTAAAGCATGTCATTTTACCAGGATCACCGACACCGAGGGCCGTGGTGGGAGGGGGCATGCTGCAATAATTTTCTAAGCATTCAGCAATTTTCAAAAGAAGCCTTTTACCTGTTCGCCCGATGAGTAATTATCAACATTGGTTTTGGTTACCAATCTCAAATCCATATGCCGGATTTGCGTGATAATAAAAAATCACGGCTATGCTCAAACCATATGTGTAGGAACCATATCCATCCCAAAATACATGTTAAGCTACTACGTCATTGATCTTATGGTTTCAAGGTGTAATGAAAGATAAAATGTTTTTAAAAGTATTCTAAAGAAAGGATATTACACATGGATATGCAAAATTGATTTACCAAAACAAACACAACGGATAGCCTGCGCTATTATAAACTTGTAAAGTATAATTTTTCTGTTGAATCTTATGTAATATTGAAGTTCATGAAGGCCATAAGCATATGTAATAGTTTCTTATGCACTGTGCGCGACTTAGAAACAATTTCCAAACCATATTGAGAAATGGTTTTTGCTATAGGTTTTATATTTTGGCTATAATCTATACATGCTACTTGAACATGATACTTGTACATGATACTTGTACATGGTACTTGTCAAGATACTTGTGTTAACTTATTACTATGCACTATATTCATGTTTTGTACTTTGTGACAAAAGCCGGTGGCCTTGTTCATTTGAATAAATCAATTGAATTATTACATATGTTTATAAAGCACTCAAATTGACATAACATAGAATTTGAAATCTAAAGCGCTATGCAATAGAGACTTAAAATATGAAGTTCTTAAAAGGTAACGATATAAATATTCAATTATAGAACATAACAATCAATTAAGAAAAAGAAGATAAAAGTAAGGAAAAGTATAGCAAAATGAAATAATTAAAATTAAAATATAAAATTCTATAAACAATAATTCAAACCGATACAAATACATCTGTATCCCTTCCTTGTACAATGGAAATGTGGGACTGGCCCAAATTTGGCAGATGGTAGACTGTTTCAGAGTTTAGAGGCCGAATAAGCCCTTTCACCAAGTTTGAAATGAACTCTAGGAACTACTAGATTACCTTGTTTTACAGATCGAGTATTACAATTGCTATTTGTTACTTGTACTATGTAGATCCCTAAAATAAGAAGGTGAATTGCCAAGTTGAAAGCAGTAAAAATACTTGTCATAATTTTGAATTTGAAGCGATCTGAAAAGCGGAAACCAATGAATTATGCAATACAATAGAATTGATTACAGTGCTCTAGGTCATCTGGCCTTATGTCACAGATATAAACAATTAATTAAATGGTACATGATTGAGGTCATTGGCGTTTGAGGTCACACACGTTTTTCCGAATTTGTATTTTTTGTCTGGTACCTTTTTGCATCATAGCATGATTTTGTGATTTCCCCCACTTTTGACTGTGCCCCCTCTCCCTCCCCCTCCCACACTTTCGGTAGGCAAATCCCGTCTATGATTGAGATACTAACAACAACAATAATCAAAGAGAAAGAAACAAACGCCTTGCTTCCATTGCGCGTAAAATAAAGTGTGATAATAATACTACCGTGTTCTTATAGCGCGCGCTGGGTCCACGCAAATTGCATGCTTAATGACCCCTTATGCCCTTTCGTACCATTATACAGTCTGTGGTCAGTCTTTGGTCGGTCAGTCGTTCATATACAAGAAATTGGCATAGTCACGTTGCTCATAAGTAAAAATGACTTCACCACTAAACTGACTACATGGAAGGAAAATGTTATTAATATGATTATTATATGATTATACATGTATGGTATATCTATTAATAAACAATCTGAAGAAAACCTATCTATAATGAACTTATTTTCGTACTTTGCTAATCTTTTCGTTCCTTAAGGCAAGGTTGTGTCTTTTCCATCCTCTTCAATTACCTTCACAATTAATAGCTTTGAAAAATAGTTTTTTACTTTCAGCATCCGTAAAAATTAGGGCAAAATTGGTTTGTCAGAAAATATGTCCATCTTGTACTTACTGTGTGCTTTGTTTTCTTATTAAATGCAAATCATTACCTGTTTATTGTGCATGTGCGAGTTTATGATATTTGTTTGCAAGGAATATCCTGCAAAAGTAGAGTGGGTCGGATGGGATGGGGTGGGTTGGATGGGACGGGGTAGGAAGGGCTGAATATCCTGCAAAGTGTAGAGTGGGTCGGATGGGATTGGGTGGGAAGGGCTGATATCGGCGTCTCATGCAAAATATTGAAAATTTCCCCTATCATTACCGCATCATTTATTCATTACCGCATCATTACCGCCAAACCTACTTTTACTTTTTTTTCTATGGTGCTTGCAATGTAAACAGTTGAACACTATCTGAAATTTTAATTAAATGTATTAATGTTCTTCGCATGGTACCATTTACGAAAACATATTCTTATTTTCTTTCATTATCGTTTTCTTAGCCTTCTTGTCTTTTTGCAAGAAGAAGCTTCAAAATATACAAAGAAATATCTGTATATGATCTCGATAAAAAGGAACAACCCCACGCTTATAATTCATTTGAGGTGCCTTTCTGACCCTCCGAAGGAGGGGATGACGTATGCAGAAATCAGCGCTCTTAGCGCTATGACGGAAGGGATACCATGAAATTCCAATCTCAACAAACTTTAAAATTACAACCACACAAATTACGAATTACAAAAAAAAAAATGATCTCAGAGATACTTTCTCAAAAACGGATATGTATTCCCTCCCCTCCCCGTACCCTTGTCGACGAGTATGGAGTATGGAGAGCCATGAGTTTAATTTTGGAGGAAGAAACAAATATTTTAATGTTTTGGTGTCGCTGTCTGCCTGTGAGTTGTTGGCAATTTAATGACAGTGTTTCAGCAGCTGACAATAAACTCGAGGAATTTTTATGCTTTGTATTATTTTCTGTTACAAAAAACAGAATTTCTGAAATTTTCCTTCCTACTAAAACACCTCATACAATTTAGCTACTTATTTAATTAATCTTACGTTT
>JAIGNY010000732.1:0-207500 GCA_020152595.1 Chiridota heheva | reverse complement strand
GCACATACACGTATCCCATGCATTGAGTTGTTATCTAACACTATAGCTGTCTACCCTGAAATGAAAGAAAGATAACATGCTGAATAAATCATTCAGAATTTATTTGTATGTTGATAAAAATATTGATATATGAAATATTCAATTTACTAAGAAGATATGAATAATTTTATTTCATAACTTATGTGCAGCTTGCACGCCACTCGATGCAGTATCAACATAAAATTTATGCAAGTACTTACTACAGTTCTTTTCACAGAAACCATAGTATTCGAAAAGACATTTAATAGCAACTGTACAGTATAACACAGAGGTGCAGATTGCCGCAAATAACTTAATATATGGACCAAGAATCAGTAGGAATTTCGTGAAAGGATTCTATTAGATATGTAACATACAAGATACATAAAACTAGGTTATGTACGTATTACCACTACATACAAATTAAAAAATAACACTCATACTGCTCTTTATTGCTTCTGGCAGTTTGATTAATGTGTCTGCTAATTCCCATTTGTCTTAAAGCAAAACAGGATCCCATTTTGTTTTATAGTTTTGTATTTATTTTATGTATTGCAGTTGAATAATAATGAGTATATATCTTTTTTATCACCGAACAGCCCAGTGTATAGACCTTTTTAAATCTAAATCGGCAATTTCTGGATAACTAATTTAATATTGTCTTAGGCCGAGTTTCACGTGTCCATAACGGACCAATCGTATACTGGAAGAATCTCATTGACTAATAAACTACTGGAGGAATATTGGCCATCTGCACTATTCACGTGTGGGACCAGGCGTATAAAAAAATGTTTTCAAGCGCACGTGCCATACGTGCGTTATGAAATACGCGCGCGTATTGCTGCTTATATTTTTTCCTCAAAGCTGCACCTGATTGGTTGGGAAACAAAGGAAAAGTTCCCTCAGCATTTGATTGGTCGAAGTACTGAAGAAATCACGTTCGGCTAAACTCGGTTTGAAAAGGTCTATACCGAAAATGTTTAGTTGCCCCTGGCCTCATTACACTTGAAAATAAAAAGTAATAAAGAAGCAAAACTTGATTGAAGTATTCTTTCCTTGCGATTGTTTATGTTTAAAACACTTTTCATAGTGTATGTTCTAGTTACTTCATTTTCTTTGGCAGATACATATTCAAATGCCAAATATGGTAGAATAATTTCTGCATAACTTTCTATTTCTATTCTGACAAAATAAAAAAAGAAGTAACGACTGATTCAGATACGTGCAAGATAAGATGGAAAATACGAATCTAATAAATACCCTATATTTGGAAAATATAAATCTCATAAACATTTTGATGATAATGTCCACGTATTTAAAGTATCTTATTATGTGGTTTTTATTACGATGACTAAACTGCCATATTGTTCGGAACGGATGGAATGTATCATCATATATCATATGTATTATATCATGCCAGTTATGCTCGTCGACTTTATCAAGTATTATTTCAAAAGGCGCCAAGAGCCATTTAATTCACAAAAAGAGAAATTAGTGTTGACATCAGGACAGTAAAACTTCAATGAACGCAAGTTCTTGTCGTATCGTTTCATTTGTGAAAACTTGGTGATTTTACTGTGAATGTAAATCACTTTTAATGTCTTTCTTGGCGGCTGAAACAGGAACCTGCTCTCGATTAAGGGTTCTGGTCAAATATTTTTGACCAAATGTTTACGTTATTACCCAACAGATTATCGATTGAGCTACTAATGAAACGTTCAGGTTGATTACAAAGTGATTAAGTGCTGACGTATGAACACAGAACTGAATAGATTCGGTTGAAAACAAATAATTATAGATTGTGATGCTGTACCTCATTTCAAACGTAGGAACAAATTTAAAAGTTACGCATTGTTTTAAGAGGTGCTTAACCAACGTGGCTGTAAATTTGTAAATATATTTTGAAATGAATAACGTCTGTGTTGTTAAGTCTTTTCTCTATTCATGCGTGAAGAAACCCTTCGTAGACTGTCATTGAGTATAACGAGTGATAGGAAGATGGGAAAGGGTAAAAGAATCTACCAAACATAGTGTATTTGGCGAACAAACGTATTGCTGCATAGAGCTTCAATGCAGGAAAGTCAGCGGTTAAGGTTTTATAAGGATAAATTAACAAGAGGATGGATACTCTTTTGCTAAGATTATCAGCCGTTTAGAATGACTACTTTATCATAAGAATCTAATTGTCTTTCTGCAGTATCTTTTAATCATTCTTTCTAAATTAACGGGCAAATATACAACACTGGCATATCACCTCTCAGTCAGAGCAGTTGAAAAAGTAGTAAAACCAGAAACATTATTTGTCAAATATTTTTTGTTCACTTAACTTATGCCTTTCTAAAAATATTCACCAAACTCATCTCATGCCTTTCTAAGATGTCTTAGAGTATTTATCTTTCAACATGAGATTGTCAGAAGACCGGTTCAGGTTAAGGTTAAGAGCACTCGTATAATGTCTTATGTGATAGAGTACAATGAAGAAAGACTTTAAAGGTAAATACATACGGAGCTATCAAATTTTAAAGAATTTGAACTAATAGGACGTAATTCTAATTTGTTTCGATTGAACTAGTTTATTGCAGTCTCCTTTAACTTTATGCAAATTGATTGAACGTTCTCTTTTTAGAAATCATTTTAGAAGTATTGTTTTTGAGGATCCACCATTTTATTTTTGCTTTGGTGGTATAAACCTTTTCAAATCTGAATCGGAATTCTCGGAAAACTAGTTTAAATAATGTCATATGGCCGTAATTCACGTGTCCCTAATGCACCAATCATGTTCTGGGGGAATGCTATTGACCAATAGAATAGGGGAATCTTGGCCGTCTGCACAATTCACGCACGATATTGGACCTAGCTTATGAAGAAAGGTTTTCAAACGCACGCATTGTACGTGCGTTATACATGTAGGAAATACGCGCGCGTATTGCTGCTTACAAATTTTTGCTCAAATCTGCACCTGATTGGTTGAGAATCAAAGGTAAAATTCCCCCAGCAGTTGAATGGTCGAAGTACTGGAGAAATCACGTTCGGCTTAACTCGGTTTGAAAAAGTTATACGAGGAAAATAGTTTTTAATGGAATCTGACTGTAACAATTATATGTCTTTGTAAACTATTCTGCACTCAATACATATCTTGAATATGTTCTCGAAAGAATTCACGCGCCATACTGATGTTTAATAGTGGTTCGGAATTTGCGTAGTTTTACTTCTATATATACTTTTATATTTGTTAGGTCTAAAGAAATTTCTTCTGTAATAAACATCAAAAGAGTTCGTGCACTTCCGATGACTTCCTATTTCAAGGACGAAATTGTTGTAATTCTTTTTCAAAATAATGTTTGGGGGAAAAAATCTTTAAATATTCTAATTCAGTTTTTTCACTTCCTATGCAGTTACAGTGGCGTATTCAGTGTGGGTCAGGGGGACAACTTGCCCTCCCCCTGGCGATATTCCGTATGTAAAATTTAAGTAGCGGGATATACCAGTATGAAAAATGCTATACATATTAGGGAAAAAAGCTATGAAAAATGAATATATAAGGTTAAATATCGGACAAATTTGGTAATGACTTTGACCCTATTGAAATAAAATCTTCAATTTTTGGAAACTTTCTTAATTTTTGGGCATTTTTCTTCGATTTTCGGGCAATTTTCTTCGATTTTCGAGCAATTTCCTTTGATGTTGGTGCAAGTATATTCCATTTTCAGGCAGCTTTGTTTGGTTTTTGAGTACTTTTCTTCGATTTTCTTCGGTTTGCGGGTACTTTTCACAATTTGTGGGTTCTCTTCTTTGATTGTCGGCCATTGCCAATTTTCTTTGATTTTCGAGCAATTTTTTAAATTTTTTTTAATTTTTGGGAAATTTCATCGATTTTCGGGAAATTATCTTCGATTTTCGACAATTTCCTTCATTTCGGCAGTTCGGGCAATTGTCTTCCTTTTTTGGATTTTGTCCATTTTCAGGAATTATGTTTTAGTTTCAGATATTTGGCAAAACCTTTTTCAAAGTTACACAAATTTCTACTAACTTTTACAAAAAGTTCCACAAATGTACAAAATTTCCAAGACTTTAGTCATTCTTGGTTGATAATTTTACCCTCATCGTCTCGCCTCGCTTCCTATAACGCCTCTGTGTACAACCATTTTTTGATAATTTTCGTTTCCCCCTCACTCTTTCCCCTTCCTCTCCTTCTCTGGCATCGGAAACTGAATACGCCAATGGGCAAGTATTAATTTGTATTCTATATATACATTTTGTGTATTACACATGAATATATCAGTATGTATTATTGCTTGCTGGAAGTAAACTGTGTCATTGTCGTTGTCAAAAATGGCAAGGCTATTAAGACTTTCTTGTCTCATTGAATTTCTACTGTTTTGTCAAGTTGCTGACAGACAAGGCTCTTGGGGAAAGATTTAGCAGCCCTAACTTTGGTGAAATATTAACAATATGCATAGACTTGAAATCAATTAATTTTGTTATTGCCTCTTCCTTTTCGAGATAGAGCAACAAAACTTTACAGTGGATGTACTCCATTAATCTACCATAATTTACTATGTATTTAATAGAATAAAATTACAAAATAATAAGTTGAATTTCTAGGCTCTCTATTGATTTTGCACTTTATTTTGACTGTTATCTGGTTATAGGCAAATTACTCCATTGAAACTCTAAACATAGCAAGTTAATTTGATCTTTTGTGATTATTTTAGACTGACTACTATTTTGTGTTAAGTTTGAAATTTATAAACAAAACAGTTAATTCAGTTGTAGTATATCTGTTACTTTTTGTAAGAGATACTGCTGTATCTTAAAGATGCATTGTAATAAATACTTCAGTCAGATCTGTCCTACCACTGAGAATTGAAGAACAATTTCCTCAAACATCTTTCAACAGTGTCAACTTTACCGAGAAATAAATAAAGGGGAGACTAAAGCGTGTTGACCGTCCGGCAGCATGCCTATTTATGGGAACATAAATGTTCCTAAAAATAGTAGGATTTTGCTACATGGAAGCCGCCATTTTTGTGATATTTCCCATAATCCTTTTCTAAAGCCTAAAGGCAATGTTACATTTTTCAAATTTGAAATACCTCTGAGAAAAATATCTTTGCTAGGGGAAATGTTAAAACTTATGAAAATGCCTTCACTACTGTCATGGCTAAAACTTTCCACTCCCGTTTAATATCTTCACCACGTCCAGACGTCGTTTTCGAAATATTATGAATAATAGACAATAAAGCTAGGCTTTTAGGCGGGAAAAGACCTTTTTGAAAATTCTATTTTTTTCAACACAATGATTTTTGATATTTCAAGTACAATGCAATGCAACGATGTGTCATGATCTCTTCACTTCTTGCAGATCTTGAAAAAAACTTCATATACTTCCAGAATAATGCAACTTAGACTATAGAGTATAAATGGATTTGTTTTTCATTTTTAGACATATGCCAGGGAAAGCACGTAAGTCGCAATGACTTTGTTTTCAGTATGGACCCACAAAATTTGCAAGGATGGCAAGTGGATGAACACCGGGTTAACACCCTGGTCTATTCGAGAAGTGTTCAGAGAACCAAGCAGTAGGTGAAAATCCTACCATTAGGACCGACGGCTTTACGTCTCCTCCAAAGAACGGTGAGCGCCACCCAACTATTAGTCACCTTTCACAAAAATCGGGTGAGGGAGAAGGTGTGATGCAGATGACAAACCTCTGCGCTTGATATCAGCGTATATCGTTCTTCAAATCTGTGGAAACATCGCTGGTTAAATCGTTGTTGGACTCGAACCTGGGACCGCTAGCATCTTAGTCGTACGATTGCTGACTGAGCTACCTGCCTCCTAGTTGACTGCCGACTGAGCTACCTGCCTCCTAGTTGATTGCCGACTGAGCTACCTGCCTCCTAGTTGACTGCCGACTGAGCTACCTGCATCTTAGTTGATTGGCGACTGAGCTACCTGCCTCCTAGTTGACTGCCGACTGAGCTACCTGCCTCCTAGTTGACTGCCGACTGAGCTACCTGCATCCTAGTTGATTGCCGACTGAGCTACCTGCCTCCTAGTTGATTGCCGACTGAGCTACCTGCCTCCTAGTTGATTGCCGACTGAGCTACCTGCCTTCTAGTTGACTGCCGACTGAGCTACCTGCCTCTTAGGTATAACAGGGGGTTCATATCTAATCCAAAATAAATACTTTATAATCAAAACATTTCATGATATAGCACCCAGCTTGCGTCAATCCCGTGTTTTGTCCTGGTGTTTAGCGGCCTTCATATTTGTTTGGTTTTTCTACGTCATTCATTGATGTTTAAGCTTTGATAAATGAGCTTAAACTTTGTAAATTGATCTGTAAATATACTTTAAGGCTGGCAGTCGTGAAAACAAAAAGCTGCCCAAAAACCGATGATCACTCTTTTAATTAGTGGAAAACCTTCCATCAAATTCTCAATGAATTCATTCCCGGGTTTACTCACCAGAAAACATCTTTGCGGTTGATTCAGTAAGTCTTAATGGTTGACTTCATTTTTCCTGCAAGAAATTAAAAGTACGACTTTGGCGGAGTGATTGTTTTAAGTAAACGTTTTTCTTGCAATACTATTGAAGCAATTTTTATTTTTGGTAAACTAAACGATTATTACTCGTCGGATATGTTTTAATACGCATTTTATCTTCCATGCACAAGCTCTCTGGTAATAAAATCACTAAGAACAACTTAGGACATGATGTATGCTATTTAATGTGCTATGCCATACATAACAATCTGTTAATATGAAATAAATTAAGGGGTTCCTCACAGCTAGAGGCATGATAGGACACAAATAAATCCGAGAATTACAAATGAAATGCTTTACTAATTGTGTCTTGAAAATTATATCTCGATTATAGAGTTTTTATGAACATCTATGCTTCTAAGTGGCTATTTCCATTTTTAAACCAAAGCGCAAGAACGAACATAAGACTTAAAAGAATAAGCAAAGTCGCCTAACTTTAAAATCTGAACACGGTTACACGTCGTTTTTATTTTATCTGTAATATTACGTGGAGTACATACAGAAAATCTAAAACATGAATGATATATTTCATTTAGAAATAAAATAAAAAGAAGATAATGTAAAATATAATAATAATAATAATAATAATAATAATAATAATAATAATAATAATAATAATAATAATAATAATAATAATAATAATAATAATAATAATAATAATAATAATAATAATAATAATAATAATAATAATAATAATAATAATAATAATAATAATAATAATAATAATAATAATAATAATAATAATAATAATAATAATAATAATAATAATAATAATAATAATAATAATAATAATAATAATAATAATAATAATAATAATAATAATAATAATAATAATACATAAGTCAACGGCCAGTTGAAATCCACAGTTTAGCTTACCACGGTGCTATTTAATGGAAAGAATCGTAATTGTGCATGAACTGTGGTAAAAAACACCATACAGTGTCTATGGGAAATTGGAAAAGGACAAGCTCTTTTGAAATTGAGGCATATATTACTAAATATGTCAAAATGTTTTTACACACACCTCACACCTATTATAATACCAACAACTTTGTTGCTACTCGTCCTTTAAATTGAGTTCTGTCGCAAAATATAAAAGGCTACGTCTTCATTTTTAAAAGTAATATATCCTTTTAAGATTCAGCATAGTTCCTGAACAACCACACTACGTTAGCAATGGAAATCTTACACCAAATGTTTCATTCTGTGAAAAAAAAATTCCTTATCTGTTTTGCGTATAGATTTATCGCAGACTAACAAAATAAATTAATCAAGTTCAAAAGACGTAAAAGCATGAAATAAACAAGGAAAAGGTAATTGTAGGGACACGGGAGATCTGTTTACTGCCCTACTTTGTAAGGGGTGTATTCATATGTTGTTAAAGATTAGACAATTATCATAAGGCAAGGTTGCCGGACACCAGGCAGGCTAACTAGTGAACCTCCCACCACTTTTTCATATACAACCATTCTTCATTCAAAGATCAGTCAAACATACAAAATCAACTTTCTTGATTTTATTATGAGAAATAGTAGAATTGCAAATTTTGTTTGGCATGTTTAACGATTTAAATTGAAAATAAACAAGTATTCTTTCGAAATCCAATGCCAACAAATAATGATTTTGAATGCAATAATCAATCGAGTTTAGTTTTGCAATGTATAAAATTACCTCAGTCAAGTTGTCCGGGTGTTATTTTTTTTGTACCGGAGTGATAATCAAATGAAATATTTTCATTGATAAACAAATCTGGATGGTAGCGTTATGGGATTAGATTTGAATGCGTCAAAAGTGCACACCAAATAATATCAATCACGTAAATGTGAACAAGGTTAAATCATGACGTCATCCTGTCATTAGAACAGCTGTGAGACAGCTATGAGACGGTTGACAGTGCCAGTGGAATATGAAATTAAATACGTTGAAATTTACCGTTTCATTGGCACTTTTGTATAATAAAATGAAGATTAGCATTAGGACAAATTTCTATTATTAGAGATCTATGAAATTTTCATCTACTGTATTAGATTACGAAGCTGAATTCCCATACAAGAAAAGATCAATAATTTTTTCGAAAAATTGTTCAAATAGTGTAAAGGAGTAGCCTGATTTTGGTGCAATGTTACTGGTCGTAGACTTACGGTTGGCATTTGACTGAGAATGAAACAATGCGACTTTTCCCGGAAGTTCATATACTTCTCTAAGTGAGCACAGAACGGCGAATTTGATGTCACATTTTGTCTGCATTTAAAAGAGCAGCTGCCCCATTCATTCCAGTTCTCACGTCTGTATTACTTACAAAACTAGGAACAATAGCTACATATATAACTCGTGCGAAGGATTCAGTATGCAATTGTAAGAACATATAAGTAATCTGGTTTTTTTTTTTTTAAGAATAGCATATTTCACTTATTAAGCGCACCCTGCTGTATTTAGCGCCCACCTAACATTTTGTGAATGATTTCATAATTCATTTGATTATTTTGAAGAAGTTTTGTTACATCATTTGCTTATTTTGCGTCTGATTGTGGGGCAAGTAACTAGTTTACGCAATGCAGTTCCAATAACACACTGCCCTGAGCATGGACGCTTATTAGAAAGAAACTTCTTGCCTGCAATATTTTAAGTGCTCATTAAATGACTTGCCGGGGGCGGCACTTCTTACTAAAAGTGGTAGGGGTGTGCAGCCCGCCAATCAAAAAACATACCCGCAGTATGACAGATTTTTCGTTAAGTGCAGTATAAAACTATACAATTTTGATACCCGCAGTATAAAAGAAGTCAATTTTGATACCTGCAGTATGAGTATTCAACGAAAATATTGTGAAAATGGATCAGCATTAAAAAATGAACAGATTTAAAACCTCGTTTTTTGGGACCTGTACTACGAAAATGATGAAAGAAAGACACCTGCACTACGAAAACGGTGCAAAAAGGCACTTGCTTTGGTGGCACACACACACACCCATACACACACAAACACATACACACACACACACACACACATATATATATATATATATATATATATATATATATATATATATATATATATATATATATATATATATATATACAGATAATGTATATACATACATAAATTTATATATATGTATATATAGATATATAAATATATATATATATATATATATATATATATATATATATATATATATATATATATATATATATATATATATATATATATATACATATGTATACATATATAATATATATATATATATATATATATATATATATATATATATATATATATATATATATATATATATATATATATATATATATATATATATATATATATATATATATATATATATATATATATATATATATATATATATATATATATATATATATATTATACATATATAATATATATATTTATATATATATATATATATATATATATATATATATATATATATATATATATATATATATATATATATATATATATATATATATATATATATATATATATATATATATATATATATATATATATATATATATATATATATATATATATATATATATATATATATATATATATATATATATATATATATATATATATATATATATATATATATATATATATATATATATATATATATATATATATATATATATATATATATATATATATATATATATATATATATATATATATATATATATATATATATATATATATATATATATATATATATATATATATATATATATATATGTACATAAATATATATATTGCATATATGTATATATATATATAAATATATATATGTATATACATTTATATACATATACATATATATATATATATATATATATATATATATATATATATATATATATATATATATATATATATATATATATATATATATATATATATATATATATATATATATATATATATGATATATATATATATACATATATATATATATATACTTCACATATGGAAGTGCCCCTTCCCCCCCCATGACTTGCAGGAGGCATTATCAGATAATATGATAAAGCTTCCAACGACCACCTATGTTAGCAGTTTCCTATTGCCATACAGCCATATGCTCGTCTGTGTTTTATTGTAGAAGTTTTCATAATGTTATTGCAATCAAGATTTGGTGTAATATTCATACGGAAATATTAAAATGCACTCTCTATTACCGTTCAATCATTGACCACGTGTCTATTTTTCATTGTATAATCGAAACGATTGTGATATGCAAACAACAGTTTTCTCTATATCTGCACAGAGAAAAATCCTCAGTATACACCACAACGTTTTAACCGAATGCATAATTTAAAAATGATAAACCAGCTTCGAAAAAATACATACGTTATTGTTCTCATGTTTTGTCAGGAGAATCTGATTGATATTAACTTTTGATTGACGTCGTTTATGAGTTCTTCCTTGAAACTTGTTTCTTGTATTTTGTCGGTGATTGTCAGCTGTTACGATATCGAGAACTATCTCTTACTCGCTCATTATCTACGTTCTCTGTGTGATAATCATCTTTCTTTATCTTTTTCCCAAACATATCTTAAAATTTAAAATGACTTCTACCATTGTTGGGTCTTATAATAAAATATTAATCTATTCCAAACTTCATCTTCTTCTTCTTCTTCTTCCAAATAAGGGCAACTTCAAATACGAAAGGTAAACGCACTGCCCATGCCATGGGTGAACATGGATATTTTAACCGGGACGGAAGTGGATGAATACCAGGTTTCACCCTGCTCTTTTCAATAAGTAATCAGAACCAGGCAGGGAGTAGTGGACCGCAATTTACCGTCCTTATCCTATGAAAGATGAGTACCACCCAACCATTGTACCGTTTTCACAACGGTCGGTTGGGGAGAAGGTGCGAATGATTACAGAAGACAAGCCTTTCCGCTCAATGTCAGCGTATCGCTTCGCAAATTTGTGGAAAAATCGCGGGTTAAATCGCCGTTGAACTCGAACCTGCGACCCTCATCATCTCAGTCGTACGCTCAATCGACTGAACTACCTGTCACCTAGCTACCTATCTATTCTATATCAACCTCCACCACCCCTTCCTGAATATGCACATCATTTGAGAGACCGCGATATTTTGTAACGCCCTTCGATCTGCTGATGACACTTCCGTCACTTCTGTATGCCTCTCCAAGGCTGTTTTTCATGTAATAAGATATTAACTTTTGCATGCTACTTCATAAATTTATTTTAACTCATCTTCTATTCATATTTTTCATATACTCCTCTCAATGATGTTTAGCTTAAGTGTTTTTAAATCAATGAGAATTTGTATAAACCACTCTTGATTTATTTCTGTACAAACATATTCTGTTGAAGCATTCGGAAAATGCTGGTAATTCAATGAATTCCGGTGCTTTAGTGTTTAGAAGCCTAACATATAAGCCTTGTTGGTTGACATATTATTTATATGCACCCCGACACCTAATCAAATCAATGGTGCTATTTACTGCAAATTACATTTTCCTGTTCTCTTACACATATAACTTTTTGTACTGATTGCAGTTAAACAGGTAGCAATGTTCATCACACTACTAATAGTCATTCATTCATTCATAACACAATCATGTTTTTACATTAACGTTTGTAACTTTTATGACGTCAAGTTCACAGGATTTGTGATTGGTCAGGATCTGATGCTCGGTCTTTTAAATTAACTATTACTCTGTCCTCCGGGCAACCATTTGTACTAGACTTGCTGCGAACGAGTTAGGAGAGGAAGATTTTTTCCACTTAATTGATAGTTCTGCTTTGTTTTCTCCTATGTTGAACAATATTTCAGATACCGCAGATACAGTTGTGATTATTCAAGGGTTTTAGAAGAGATAGGGAGAGAGGAAAAGATCTTCAATTTCCTCAGAAGTTTGTGGATTCACTCAAAGTCTCGTGAGACTAAGGTTGGTATTAATTTTCTGTAACTTTTCTTTAAAATAATTTTTTTATCAGAGTTTTGTCTGAACGCGACCTCGTAGTTTTGATTAATTTGATTGTTTTAACATATTAACTATAAAAGCTATGAAACATACCTTTCTTACAACACTTGTAGGTACAAATGTTTAATTCAAGTATAGTTTAATTTTCTTAAATTATTCCTACCAATAAAAATTGAAATCACATAAGAAACCTTCCCACACTCTTCGTAAAGTATTTGTAGCAGCCGGAAAAAGAAATATTTGTTGGCAATTTAATACCATCGTAACAAATCACACAATGGTGTAAACAAAAGGAAGAAAAATATCTGATTAATTTGATCATTTTCAATTTCAAGAAGCAATGTTCGAAAGTCTCTTTCTATCGTATCAAAAGTTTATCAAGATTTTCTCTGTTGATTTCTACGAAATGGGTCAAAGTAATTTTTTGATTTTATGTTATCGCACCAAAAAACCAGTCGATTGTATCGGAGCCTGTCAGCAATCAAATTCAACATGAATGTTTCCTTTATATGTTTCCTTAACCATCTAATTGATCTCTATCATACAAAATGATGGATGAGATTTACCGCTTTGTGTAATTGTAGCACTTTAAAAATGTGAAGAAAGAGTCTTTGAGAATAAACCCTCACTTCTCATAAAGTGTAGTATCTCCACGCAATGAATCCACAAAAAAAAGGTAAATAGATTATATGTCTTGATGTGACTTTGTTAATACGATCTTTTTACAAGGACGATGGTGACTAAAACCAAATTTACAAACAGTGCCCTAAATTATTATAGCAGTAGCAATGTGCTTTACGACTTGGCGTAGCTTTCGGAAGAATTAATACTTTTTCTTTCACTTTTCGGATTTAGTTAAAAAGAATAACAGAGGTCTCGTATGAGTAGTATATCCCTTTTCTTCGTAATGAAGACCAAGATTATATTCAAAGTAATTCGATGTTGTCTGAATTAGGACACAACACAGAACAGTTTACCGTGACGGTGATTGTGGTAAAACAAGAATAAAACTCTTAAAGGCATGACTTTCCGGCGCAAATTACTTTTTCTGATATGAATAACTTGAAACCATTTCTTGCGATTTAGAAAGAACAAAGACAATAAGATGAGATAGCTTCCTTGAAACAATCACGTGATTTAATGCAAGTACGAGTGACTGATCAAGTTAGTTATGTCTTTATCATTGTAATGTTTTTTTTTTTCTAATTGGAATACACCTAACGCTGCAGTTTATTAAATTAAATTCATGTTATTTGTTTTATGTCACAATGATACAAATTATACAGCATAAATTGACAAGGACTCTGAATAAGGTATTTTGAAAAGAGCCAGCCTTAGAAACATACAGAATGAAGAGTCATCCTTGTAATATAACAACAAGAAGTGCTGTATTGTTTGATAACATGCTATCTTCCAGATCTAAAACGTTTGCTTACAGTAAATTCGCATGACTTTGAATAATATTTTGTATTGGAAATTCTCTCAACAATTCAGATTCCCTTAAGTCATTTTGATCGTTCCATTGGAAACGTATATGCAAATAATGAATAGGAAACATACCTCTAAGCAATAAAGCAATTAAAATAGTATTGGTTCCAAATTGTCAGTAATATTTGTATAACAATGAACTGTTCAATTGTATATTAAGAAATTTGAAGGCGCTATAAACCGAACGTATAAAAATATATTGTAAAAGTTGTGAAATGTTTTTAAGATCAAATTATATGGACCCTCACATACCTTTTGAAACATTTTAGTGAAGGTCATATTACATAACCAATTAAGGCAGCCTTTGTCTTTTAGTATGTATCGAAAGTTCCTAGCTCTCAAATTCCAATTATAGTATCCGTATTCTGCCTTTAATTTGTAAAGCAGCCTCATTCATTTAAAAAAAAGTTAGTTTAATCATGGTTGTAAAGGAAGATTTGAGGCACAGTTAACAATTTCACTTGTCTTTTCTAATAGCCCTTCACACCTAGGTTTTGAGGCAGATATATTGGCGTCATTTAATGTTCTGAGATACTTCTTGCTGAAAAGCGTATTAACTTTGTTCCCTTTTCTCACATCAAATATTTTAACGAAAGATTTTTCTTGACAATCTAAATTTTATAAATTTATCTATGTGAAAGGAGTAGAATTCAAAAATGCAAATGCATAGCAGTGGCAAAATGCATAGCAGTGGCAAAATGCAGAGCAGTGGCAAATGTAATAGGAAATGCAGAGCAAAGGTCAAAATATTGAATTGAAAATGTGGTCGTGAAACACTGGTTGTGTTAATGCATGACGAATGTGTTGTAAATTGACTCCTCTCGTGTTAATCTTCCATCTGATTTCCATTGAGTGACACGTTTGAATGATGTAGAGGTACAAATGTAATTGTCCGGAAACTTCTATCTGCTATTCATCTTGACAATTGAGCAAAGGATAAAGGAAGTTGCGGCTTTTTGCACCAATTGTGCCGTTACGGATATTTACTAATAGTTCATGGGAATAACTTTTTACTCAAATGTTCATTGGCTACCAATGTAAAAATACTTTGTAATTGTGCGCTTTTGTGAAAATAGGACGATGTAATAGTTGGTTTTCCCAACGGGAAACATATATTAATTAAATGTACATTAACTCATTCTCATCAGCTTTGCCATCCGCTTTTCTTTTGTTTACCGAAGTAATTAACTTCGTCTGAGGCATACATAATTTGGCACTCCTGACATGCCTGATGCTTGTAGTGTTTTGAGTAAACAAAATCCTTGCACTGGTAATGAAAAATGCTTTGATGTTAGAGGTGAGGTGAAGAAATTAGAGCATCCCTATTTTGTATAATGTGCATATGTCATGGACGAAATGGAACTTAGAAGTTTCAATGGTTACAGGAATAAAGAACTGAGAATACCGCAAGCAAAACATATAGTATTATGTGTGCAAATTCTAAGCCATGATTATAGGACTGTTTGATAAACAAGTAACTTAACTGATATATAGTGCAATGATACCTAATTTGATCTCGTTATGTATAATTTATGAGCACGTTCGGATGTTTCACGGCTATAAGATTCTTGCTGTTAATAACTGCGTTTCATATTATTTACATTATCAACCTTTTGGAAAGCAAACCTTGACTGGTTCCCAGATACTAAATGTTCAGGATATTTATTACAAGGTCGCTTAAAAGAGTTGTTAAAATGTAGTAAGACACAAATTAAAAAAAAACAAGGCTAACGCACTTAATTACTTTGCATGTTTATGACAGAAATGGTTCTAAACTATGATATTTCCTTCGAACGCAAAATATTTTCACAGTTATTGTATATATTATCAGACAAAATATTCAACCGCATTTTATTCCTGTATTTATACTAGTAAATCATCTTTCTTGAGTTGCAAAAAATCTAAATGTTTGAGTGGTTTAATGTTGATTTGACTTATATCTATGAGTATGCCTAAGAAAGATGATGTTTAAGCCTAAGGAAAATTAAAAGGTACGTATCTTGCATGTTAAAGTGCAACTTTTATTTCTGACGAAAGTATCGAAAAACCATATTGATATATTATTAGTATAATTCATTCACGTTCAAAACTCTGTAGAAAGAGTGTACAAACGGTTGGTTACATGTTAAGTTGTGACATTTCCGCATTAAAAGCTCTTAAACTTGTTTTACCATATGAATAACATTTCTATTTATGGACGCAATCTTGTGTAAGAAATTTCATTCACTTCAGGTCTACGATTTTTCTCAAAAACTGACTCACGCCTGATATGTCCCGCCATCTTTTAGTGACATCATCAACTAAATTGAAGGTATTTTTCTTCCTATATTATGGACGTAGTGTTGTGGGAGTTGGGCTTTCCGTATTGCAATGGACAAACGTTCTATCTTTTTAGATGATTCCTTATTATGTACTCTTGTCATTAAATAAAACTTGACAACTTTTAAAGGTCTTATCATATTAACCCGCTTTCATTTATAACAATTTTAGTTCGCCAATGTTAAGGCATGACTATGTTTTCAATGACTGGCATGGTTGTATTTCTCATCCACGAAACTGGAGAATGATTGAATAGATAACCATATAAAAAACTTTCTGACTTTTGGGGCATATCCATTCCAGTGTGAAAAAGTATGATTTTAGTTTCTTGGCTCTGCAATTTCATATTATGTCATTCTTCCATCCTCTGATTTAAGTAGGTGATTAAGACTATCAACTCAGAAAGCTTTCCTTGAAAACCGATCAGTCGGATTGCATTTGACAACCGAAAGTTAAAGAGTTAAATAACGATTTTGGTTACATTTAACTTTGTGAACAAAATTTGTATTTAATAATAAGATAATAGAAAATCTAAAATTTGTTCGACTCATAATCATGGGAGTATAGTGCAAACATGTTATGAGACGCTACACCTCATCGTCTTTTCAAAAACGAATATTCAGTCAATTTTATAGACCTTTTCAAACCGAGTTTAGCCGAACTTGATTTCTTCAGTACTTCGACCATTCAAATGCTGGGGGAACTTTTCCTTTGTTTCCCAACCAATCAGGTGAAGGTTTGAGGGAAAATGTAAGCAGCAATACGCGCGAATTTCCTTCATGTATAACGCACGTATGATACGTGCGCTTAAAAACAAATCTTCATATACGCTTTGACCCATACCGTGCGTAAATTGTGCAGACGGCCAAGATTCCTCCAGTATTTTATTTGTCAATAAGATTCCTCCAGAATAAGATTGGTCTATTATGGACAAGTGAATCTCGGCCATGTGACAATATTTAAATTAGTTATCCGGAAATTGCTGATTCAGATTTGAAAAGGTCTATTGAACGTTGCTCAAAACACGCATTTTCCACTTCTTATGTCATATTTACCTTACGTTTCATATTGGACTTTACTGGCATTATTAACACATAATACTTTCGTAATGTTTCACTGCAAAGTTTTTTCTCTCTATTAATATATTTTATGATACAGTCAGGCAGGTTTGATATTGCGACTCTTTCTTAACAGTTTATGCAAGCAGTAACGAAATTTAAACTGTTACATACCACTTATAAATCCCATGACGTTTGCTTGATATTTTTGACAAACAAATTTTAAACTAGCATTGATTATTTGAAGTGCGTTAACTCTAATCAAATAAATGTTTTTGCCGAAGAAGATTGTTGTGTGAATCAATTTGATTTGCGCCTCTAAAGTGAACAGGTAGGTAGATTTCATTAGTTGACTGGACTGTCCCACCCATTTTAAATCAAGCGTTAATATGGAACATTCTATTGTGAATTTACGATTATTGAATGATCAATTATAACGCTCTTTGAAGACGTTTCAGAGATCTAAAATATTTTCGCTTTCTTTTTAACTTCTTTTTTACAGCTGTTTTGAAATGCATCACATTAACAAATCACTTTGACATACACAAATTGTTAAGTCTTTCTTTCATCCTCTGATTCAAGTAAGTAATTAAGACTGACAACTCGAGAAAGATTTTCTTAAAAACCGATCAGCATGGAGTTTGGTTGCATTTAAAGATCGAAAGAGTAAAATAACGATCTTGGTTGCATTTAATTTTGTTAGAAAAATTTATATATACAGTATATTTATGCAGAAAATGACACTAGCCACAACTCTAGTTATTAAAAAAAAAAAACAGGGGTCACGAATCCCCAACCTTACCTATGCTTTGTCTCTTGTCGAGAGTAAAAGAAAAATACGATTGTTTTACATTTTGAAAACTGCCGATTTAATTTTCGAAGTATGGTTGTCAAAAAGTTTGACATGTGCAAAATTTGTGATGTACGGAAAGGAAGATAGCTTTAATTTATGAGGTAATTTTGTTTATTTCCTATATTTCGGTCTTTCAAAATTTTAAGAATGTTTTCCTTGCTTAGAATTTGACTGGGGTATGGCGAAGAATCCAACGCTTTTTGTCCGAATGAACTACTCTTTGTGGTACATATTTACTAAGCATGACATTCATATATAACAAATTTGCATAACATTTACATAGCAATATCTAAAAGATTAAAAAAGGAATTACAGGAGTTCGATTAATTTGAGCTAATTTTACCTCTGCCGTCCATACATCTTTAACTTTACTCGTGAGAGATTCGCGCCCTTACATCAGCAATGTTCGGTTTTTAAACACGTTAGAAAATCGAACATCTCAAGGCCACCAAAAATGTACGCATCACTGCCCTCACACTCCATACATACAGTGTACAATTATACATACACTGAACATACGGAGTTTATATCGGGAACTATTTAAGAGGACACAGCGTGTACATTATCTAAGAAATATTGAGATAGGGCGCTGCACAGTAGCAATGTCGTACACGTCGGGACACATTATTGGCATGCTGAATATAGATTAGCTTCGTTCGTAGTTCGAAAGCTTTACCTTGCAATAAGTTTTTTTTAGGTTTCAATTGTGTCATTCTCTATAAACACACATCGAGAGAGTTTTTTGGCTTGTGAATCTAAACAATAGATTTTCATTTCCCTTTTTTGTAGTCCCAATTTCCAATGCACTTTAAATCTTAGGTCTAGCGCTAGATGATAAAAGACATGGATTTCTGGCCACTTTTATCTTGTGACGTCATTCACCCATTGCAGACTTTCTTTTCAATAGAATTGAACATAAATTTCTTTAGTTGCCGAACATCAAGATAATTCAATGCGTTAAGAATAATGGAACGTGCAATTATTATTGTGTATTTCCGTTTGGAAAGCAAATAAATGTAAAGTTGCGTGGTTTACCAAGGTTAATGACGTCCCGACAGACCTCCATTTGAGTATCTACGTCAAGACGCCTACGGCCGTTTTATTAAGCAGTCGTGGAACACTGGTTGGAGACCCACCGTGGGAATCGAACCCGGGACGCAAGATTAGAAAGCTGAAGCTTTACCGCACTGCCACGGAGGTCTCAAAATTAACATCTTTACTTTTACGTGAAGAAAATTGTAACGGATATCGCATGGGAAACCACTTTAAGTCATATTACGCCTTTACATTTATATATCATTAAGCTTTATGGCATCGTCAGCCTTCTATACAGTCTCGAACCCCAAATTACCGGATGGGCACTGTGTTGATAAGGCTAGAAATCAACTATTGATTAAACGAACAAGCGAAACAGTTCAGAAATAATCTTGTGACGTATCCTTGATTTGAAAAGATCTTTCAATCAGTAGTAAATATTGAATTGATTTTCTTAAATCAGCCATATTTAGGCAAACTTATGGTATCTTTTAAACTGAAGGCTACCTCAGACCAGGGAGTTGTTATTTCGACAATAACTCCCTGCTCAGAGGAACCAAATATCGAAGAATATGTTCACAATTATGCTTTTGTCGTCTTTGGTCACGCCGCAAGATGGATCATAAAGTTTATCCTTTAAACTTTATTCGACTTTATGCGAGTAATAAACTGCTGCGAAGTATTACCTGCTTCGCACCTTTGACAACAAAGATGTTAAAGGAATATTCCCTAGAATTTGGTGTGAAAATCGTGTTGAAATCTGTTTTCGTTCAAGAGTTACTGCATTACAAAGATTAAGCGAGTGTGGGGAAAGTGACTTCACAGCGTACATATCATAAAGGCAAATCTAAGATAATTTGTGTGCATTTCTTTGAAAATTAATTGCACTTTCCTTGATTACTGGAATTTTTTTTGTTCATTTATTGAGATAGGGTATAACATACACTTTATAAGAATGACTTGCTTAATTGCTTATGAACCTCAAACTCTAAGTATAAAGAAAAACATTTTAGTTTGTTTTACAGAAATACATAAGAATTGTCTTGAATCCGCCCTTGTGACATCACACTTTACACTGCGAGGTCACTTTTCAACATACTCGCGATATCTTTGAACTGCAATCTCCTAAATAGAAAAAGATACCAACATGGTGTTTACACCAAATCGTTTCTTTCATAGTCCTCTATCCTATATATGAAAATGAAAATCCACGGAGATGTTCCTTTAAGAACGGTGGTTGAACGTCAAAACTGCATAAGCTGAAACATTCAAGTATCAAGGAATCGACCGGACTTCATCTTGAACCTTGGAAAAAGAGAGTCGTTTGCTGGTTGTATTTCACTGCAATTGATAAATATTTAGGATGTATACAATGTGAAATTTCGTTCACTTTGTGTTTCTCTTTAATAGTGAGAAAAATTCCTGAACTTTCAGTGTAATAATAAATACACCAAAACTTGGAACTTCGTATTCATTACACGATTCATGGAGGCCGCCATTTTAACTAGTAATAACGTTAAGTCAATGGGGATTTTTTTAATGAGAACGCATTTTTGAGAGAAAAAACCCGATATCAAATGAATATTCATTAGATTTGACAGCGGACATTTCAATTTCATCGTGGACTTTGCAATAAGATATCAAGACTTCTGTTGACAGGTCGTTGACCTTTTGAACAAACAGCCCTCTTGACACATGATTATGTGTTGGCTGAGTCATCGCTGATACCGTACATGCATCAAATACTACCGTTCTCTTAGTCTGTTAGTAATGATCCCATTGATATAACGTTATTACAAATTAAAATGGCGGCCTCCATGGATCTTAATGAATTCGAAGCTCCAAGTTTTGGTGTATTTTCTTATTAGACCAAAAGTCTAGGATTCTCCCGGACTGTCCAAGGAAGTATATTTGATCACTAATATAAGATGAATCTCACAATGGGTTTACAGTGTACAACAAACCATGTCGCAGTCCGTTCGTCAGAGGCAGGTAGAGAGAGCCGTGATTAATACAATTTCAAAACAGATTCTTTTACATCCGAAGTGAAGACGATTAATTCGATATTCTCACGAAGCAGATTAAATTCGCTTAAGCACTCCTAACAGTTTCTATTAAATATTTATTGGCGAGGCAGAAAGGTATATATTCATCGAATGCTATGTTTTTCAGTTTTTGGACACCGAAAATGTAACCGAGTGTTATTCCAAAGTTGTTATTATGAGTTCTCATTCTTAAAACTACCACCCCCTCCCAATATATATTTCTTGCGAAGGTGTCGCCCCCGTCATCAGTTTTCAAGTTTCAATAAATATTTGATCAATAGGATTATCGTTTGGTATTTCTTGTAAGTCGGTCAATCACAAATGTTGATGCGCACCGGGAAGAAGTTTTAATGAAAATGAGTAAGAAAAATAATCATCCTATTTTTAGGATTTTTAAAGTTGAAGATTTAATGAAGCTTTACAGAAGTTTCGGGAATCAGAGAGAAATAGTTACAATTGATGGCGCAGGGACATTTTCCGAAATACATTCAATGATGTACCAAGTCTCTAACAATGTGAATTTGTTTTCATAGTTTTTGGAATATAACATTTCATGATAAAGATTTTTCTGATTCAGAAACGTATAAAAGTTATGAAATAATAGGTCGCAATCCAATTTCATTATAACTTTTTTGTTGCAGGTAATGCTGCATGTATTTGTAATGAGTGCCTCGTACAATGTATTTTGTGCAGTCGAAGTAGTGGAAATCCTTGTATAAGTGTTTATTTGATCTTGTCAACCTTAGATAGTTCATTGAAGTTAAAAGTATTCCGAGAAGCGCAATACAATCGGTGCCGATGTTGTCAAAATAGTAACGTGTATAATCAGTCAATTCCCCAGTTTAATGTGTGTTATGCACGTATTAGGCTCAAAGGTTTAAATGAATATTCCCATGTTTTTTCGTAACCTTTCATAAGAACGAGATTTGTTTTAGACACAATGTAATACAACAATCATGTTGATATGTTATTCCTACCAGGAGGTATTTAAATTTTAAGGTTCACAAAAAATGCCAATAAACAAATAGGAAAAGGCTCAGTATGACATCACAGCAACACATTCTCCCACAAAGTTGATGTATTTCATTAATATCTATCATCCTTTTTTATTAGTAAAACCTGCAAGAAAAATAAATTGATGAAAGTTAGGTATTTATATACATTGCCAAATATACCGTACTTCAATAACTTTGGAAAAATTGTTTCTTATCATACAGAAACAACCAATTAACGTTCAAAGAAATACATGAACATCTGCAATGGAATTTCCTGTATGACATCATCAAACACGAATTCATCATACTGTACAAAAGCTTTAAATTGTACTTGGGAAATCTTTAAAACTTCACATCTCCTGAACAGAATATGATATCAACTTTATATTTGTACCAAATTGGCCCTAAAAGTAAGCTCTTTTAAATAAAATTTTGCACTTTCAGTTGTCATCCGACACCTACATGTATTGTTGTGATTTCAATTCTGCTTTTCTGGAAAACTCTGGTGGACAGAATTTGCGTTCGTTATATTGTGCAATAAAAAAAAAAAAACTTTAAACTTGGATCACCAAAACGACCATTTTCAGGATATTTGCAAACTTGAAATTTTATTTAATTTAAATGAATTGTTTTAACTGTGAAGTTTTCTAATAACGATAGCTGTTATATTCTACAGCGAAATAAAACCATTTCGAACAACGCAAAGCAATAGGAACGTGAAAATAACAAATTTGTAAGTCCTGGATGTTTAAAGTGGTATTCCACACGACGTCACATGTGCTTTCACGCACGCTAACTTGAAATCTTGGCAGTCCGCCAACATGCCTATTAATTGGAACATAGATGTTCCAATAAATGGGAACATTTTGCTACACGGAAGCCGCCATTTTGTGATATTTTTTGTGATAATTTGATTTGCCCTCAATGACAAAACAGTGACGTCATCGTAGAATACCTCGTTTCCAAAATTACATTACCAAGAACATGCCATGTCATGTACCAAAACATAAAAAGTTCACGCATACAATATTGTATTTAATAGATAAGTGCTGAATGCCATCATGAAAAAATTGCAAGCCTGTCCTAGTCACTCACCGGTTCGTTTCCAACACGGCAGTGGTATTTTACATCACGTTTGTATTTCGTTAAGCGTTTAAATTAATGAAGACATAAGATTACGAAACGGTGCTTTTAATGTAAATAAGTTTTAATTGATACACACAGTAATCCTTTATCTTAAAGACTGGCATCTAGCCACCGAAGATGGAGTGTTAACAGAGTTAAATGGAAGGCTGTCACGTTGTTATTAAGGAAAGGGTAAACAATGTTTAGGAGGTAATAAATATCAGTTTTGCGTAGAAGGGAAAATAAATCACATACCCTTTATGTCCTATCTACCAAAACAGATTTAAAGACTAGATATAACATAATCTAAGACTTCAAAAAACATTTTGAAGCTTAGGAAATGGACAAACGTAGTTTGAAATCAAATTACGCTTGTTAGTTTCAAAATACGACAATTAGAATGAAATAGTTTGTAACTCAAATATCAACCGTGTTAACCAACCATCTTTTTAGTTTGAATTGTATAATTAGAAGCACAGAACTGCCAGCAAACAGAACTTAATATTTCAGAAAGAAAAGTAGAAATATCTAAAGTTTCTGGAAACATTTCAAAATCCTTGTTCGAACATTGTCTTCCAATTTTCTGCTTGAATATTTTTGTTAGTTTGCTAGTTAAACTAGCAACGATCAATGTAGTTAATCCTATCGAATTTGATATCCGTCGAATAATGTTTTTGATAAGTATACAATTTATCTGTCGGATTAAATGATAAAGATTAAATTTCAATATTTTCATTGATATGAATACATTATCCCAGTGGCGTATTCAGTGGGACCCAATGGAAAACTTGCCCCCCCCCCCTCCCCCAGCGAAATTTCATGAGTAAATTTTTTGTTACAGGATATACCACTATACGATATGCTATATATTTGAGAAATTAACTAAAAATATATATATATATATATATAAAAGTTAAATATTTCCCAATTTTTTGTTTATTTTCAGGAAATTTTCTTAAATTTCCTTCGCTTTTGGGCAATTTTCTTCGATTTTTGGAAAATTTCCTTCAATTCTTTCTTTCATTTTCGGGCGTTTTTTCGATATTCGAGAAATTTTCTTCAATTTTCAATTAAGCAAATTTTCCAATAATTCTACCAAATTTTCAGTTTTGATGTTAATGATTTAATAAATGTTACCGCCCAACTAGGGAGAAGGAATGCCCGGGAAGGTGAAATCTTACCAGAGGGCAATTTTTCCCCCTCCCGCTTCCTGCATCTTTTTACACTTTCATACACCTACATCTTTTTTTTTATAATGACCGTTTGCTGTCCCCCCCCCCCCTCCATCCCCGCTCTGACACCGACAAATGAATACACCACTGCATAATCCTATAATACTTGTTTCCGAACATTAATAGTTCCAATATTCACTATTGTAATTTTGTTTGGAATCGGAGGGCAAAACGTTCAACATTTTTATGTTATTCCTGGAATCTTTTCCCCAGATTTCAGTCATTGAATATGATCTGATGATGAGAAAATATATTTACTTGCGGCTTCTAAATTCTCATTTGGTCAAAATTTGCTGCATTTCTTCACAGAAATCTGATAGACAAGCGATTAGAATATACCAGTCACCCAGTCACAAATTAGCATAAAAATGTGTATATCAGTGCTTGAAAATTCTGAGTTGTAAACTGGTAAATGTGTTGCTGATATTATTTCTTTATTTTGTATTATTATTAATCTCTTAAAGCAATCTTGATAGTGTTGCCTTTACATGCCCGTAGACCTTCAACCTAAACAAAGCTTCGTGGTACCGATGGAAAAAGGATAACCCCAAAAAACAATTCCCGCCGCCGGCAATAAAAAGTTAATCTCTGACGGATAGTCTAAACCTTGAAAACACAATTTGCAATCCAGAATGATTGCTTTATTGCTTTGTTTTCTGGTTCTTCCTTTTAATTGTTTAAGTGATGGAGATCAGGGAATCTATTGAAATTATTTGACAAGATTACATACAATCTTTGCATGTGAAGATAAGACGATTGTTAATTCTAAATAAGACTGATTTTGTAACAAAAACAACTCAAAACTTGTAAAATTGTGTAATAATCTTAAGATTTATTTTTTTCTTAAAAAGTAAAATAGATCGAAGAGAGCATTATTGGTAATAAAAAGTACATCTTTCTTTATAGATTTTAGTTTTGCAATGCTAATTTTAGTTTATATGTTACGGCTTTAAGAGTGCTTTCCTCTTGAAATCATAATTCCAATATGAAGTTGATGCTTCAATCTAGGTGCAGCTGAAGTGTGGCTAAATCCAATATTCCATCAAAGGTTTTATTGACTATGCATGATTATTTTATTTAAATAAAAAGTCGTCAGCCATTTTCGATACAACTGTCAACCATGACAGATTGATATGTTTATTCCATTTCCGCCTCCCTTCCCCTTGTGGTGCACAAGAAACAATGCACGAATGAGTTTATATGTTGAAGATTTGGGTGCAATGTATATATATATACATATAAACAGGAGTTGCCATGGCAGCTCCCTGATATGAATATACTTACCCCTGCGATTTTACTTTCTTATAGATGAAGAGAAGCACTGCAAATTAATCATCTTGTTCTGTTTTTACGCGTTAAACATATGTTTCAAACCTCCAGACAGATTTAATGATGTTTTCATCACCCTAGTAAATATAAGGATCTATTAAATTCGAATATAACTTTTACCTGCAAGTATGTGTAATAAATTTGAATGTAGCATCTCTAAATTTTAAGGGGAAATTACTTATGTACGTCAATTCTGTTCTAATTTTTGTCGACGTTTTACGGAATTCTGAGTAAAACATAAGCAAAACTTCATACATAGTTTTAAATCGACTAACAAAAGGGAAAACTCAATTAGTTTTAAGGTATCTTCTTATCGTTGTTAGTATGCTATATGTAAATTGTTTTCCCTCCAGATATACGATAAGAGTAACTAAGTGGGAGGACAAGAAACTGTCAAAATTATGTCATTTTGAAATCTTTCGCTGTGTCCGAAAGGCAACTTTATTCATATTTTTTACTTCATTGTCAGAGAAATTATTTTTGACATGCAGTGAAAATTTGTTCCCTTACCTACATCAAGTGTATTTTTCAGGAACGAAATTAAATGAATATCAAACGAGATTTAATACAGCACGGTGAAAATGGATATGAAAATATTTGATAAGAGTAAACAAAATATGTACATTATGTGGACATTGCATTTGCTCGTATGAAATCAACATATGAGCGCAATTTACGTTTGCATTATAACGCCTCAAAGTTACCGTAGCATGCTATTTTAAATTCGCGCTGAAAAATATTTACTTTTGAAAGTTTATTGATAGTCTTTTATTTATTCAAATTTGAAACAAAATTTCTTCAATTTCCTTAATGAATTTTATATAACAAGGCATATTAGCTTTCTGTAGAATATTTCTGTCATTTGACAAAGACGCGGAAATAGATTCTAGATTAAATGATATTTCAGATGCTTTTTCCACCATTCTACACGACAATGATCTCTTGAAAAGGAAAATTTGCTCTAAAAGTTTCTTTAGGCCACAACTAATCTTTGTTTGTGGTTTCTCGCTGATATTCTTCAACACCGCCATCTCTAGCAAAGGCTTATTTAATGTCAATGCAGTCACAATTATACTACTTGACTCTACTCGTTCCTCACTTAGCCTTTTATTCAATGTTTTATATTCGTCCAGTTCCAATTGAAATGTCCACTAATTATTGTTTGCACTGAAAAGTATGAAGAAAGATAAAATGATTAGTAGTTACATTTAGAAGTTTATCAAATTATTTTCTTAAAATTAAACACAAACGTTCTTCCATTTTCTTAATAAATTTCATAACAGAATTTAATGTTTGTTGGAGTCGTTATCGAATAAAAAGGTTCACGTGACTCAAGGAGAGCCACTCAAGGGTTCATTTGTCATGTGGTGGTAAATGAAGTTTGTTGTGATGCTTGAAGCATGCACATTCAATGTCCGGCCTTGCAAGTCCCCAACTTTTTTGTTAACTGTAGCCAAGAATATCATCATATATCACTGCTATAGCGCAAACATATTTTCATCATTGCATTTCTTTTAACAATACTCGTTTATATTAGATGACCTAAGGAGTATAATTCTCCTTTTCGCTACAAAGGATGTGTGAATATATCTTTGCCCTTACAAATTAGGAAACTCTTCGTTCAAATATACCACAGTAAGAAGCAAGGTCATTTTTATTGCAAACATGTATGCTAATTTCTCTGCAAAATTACTGTAATTCCAAACTTTAAAAAAACCTGATGTGCTTTTGCCAATTAACTTGATTCAAATGAAATTGGTTGTCTGTTTCATTATGGTTGGTTTGTCAAAATCAGCTCCCAGAGTAATCTGATGTTAGGGATAATCCTACAAATTTTAAATAGACAATTCAAATAGACAAAAGTTTTTAGGATTGTGTCTTTTATCTTCTTGCTCGGAGGATAGATTTGAGTATTTTGCTTCTACTCAATATTTCGTTTCCACATAAGATGGAAATTATTATCTCATACACTAATTTAATAACTATTTTATAATCAACTGTTTTTCTTATTAAAGGCAAAAAAATCCTGTTTATTCATAAAACCTGAAGTGTGCTGGTATGGCATCGACAATACTCACGCGGACACAATTTAAAATAACTTAACAAACTGACGGTTAGGCTTTCCTTTGTCGCGTGATAGTGATTTTGACAGCTTAGATTAAATAAAATATAGCTGGTATGTTTTCTCTTTACTTCTCTGCTATGCAAATTGACGAAAGCATAACCATATTAGAATTGAAATCTACAATTCTTTTAAGTTAAGAGACGCATTGATCTATTGATTATCACGACACAATGTCGTCTGACAGTCAAAAGTTCCTTTATGGAAATCACAAGAATTGCTTATTATGACAAACGATTGTCTGTTTTTTTACTTTTTCTACAAGTAGGTTTGATTTGAAATGAGTACGTATTTATGAGATTCACATTATAAAAAGTATTACGTGTCAGAAGTGCAAATAAATCTCCTAAATCACCACTGTGACAATCAATATGTTTTTAAAGGAAGCCTACAGATACGTATGTTTAATTATTTGCCATGATTATCTTTCTTCTTCTCGTACACTGATGTCGCAATTGATATAATCATCGATGAAAGCAAATGTCAATGTTGTAAAGTAACTTTGATGGCACCAAAGATAACTGCTGCTTTATAAGATGAACTGTCTTGATGGGCGCCGTTTAAATTATCACTCTATACCAATTTTTACTTGAAAATAAGCAAATAAGATATATAGAATAAAGCCTACTCGCATTTTGTTAATCGTAGTCTCTGAACATTGACTCTTTTTAGTAAAGACTTTTATCATTTCATAAATAATATGGCGAACCTGATGATAAAATGTTTATCTGATTGCTGATGTAGTTCTATCAGTCTATTTTTCCTGAGATTAATACTTTTTGTTTAATGTTATCTAACAGAACGCTAAGTGTAATTTTGCAGGCATTATTGCACTCATTACTTGGCATGCGAAAGTACGATATCAGATATTGAGACATTACTAAGTGTGTACTTTAAATAAAGATAAATGGAAAGCACCTTACTTGCACTATTTCCATCATGACATTAAATTAAATGATGATGGTTGTTTATATTTGGTGTAAGGATATAAATATGACAAATGGAAAATGGTTCTCTGCATTTACTTGTATTTAGAATGATTGCAAGATGTTTGGAGCTAAATGTATTTAGAACATAAACATAAGTTAACAATAGCTGGTTGTTGTCTAAACAAGCAAAGCATGACATCTGTATCCACATAAAAACGGCATCTTTTTTCAACTTTCCAATTACAAATCACATATTTAGCCCATATCATAAAAGACTTAACGGAATAAAGCCATTAAACCTGAATTATTGTAGAACTTAAAGTATCCAATCTGTTGATAACTTTCTTCCAAGGACTGAAAATAACGAGTATGTAGACTTAAAGACTACATACTTCTTTTTGTGTCAGCATTTTAAACGTATACATTATTCTTTACATATGTTTATTTCTAATTCGATTTTAAATTTTGGAAAATATTAATATCTCGGTCAGATTAGATGATAACGGCTTCAATATTCTTTTGGTCTTTGTCTATAAGATTCGTTGTCCCCTCCTACTCAACCTTCTCGTACCACCCATGAGCGTTTTTCTACAAAACAATAATTGGCTACAATGAGTGATAAAACATTGCAAAATTCCTACGGCTGTATCAAAGTTTTTGCTGTTGCCTGTCAAACTTTTAAAGCTTCTCTTCATATTGCATTATATCGTTTAGAGCACTGCAATTGAATTCATGTACATGTCACTCTTCATCTTGCCAATGTATGTGGGAAGTCCCTCTTAGGATATCATATACAAACTCCAGCAAGCACGTTATTGTTTCCTTTTGAATAATGCAATCAAAATCAGATAAATTTAACATCAATTTGGAGGCACCACGAAAGGTCCATCGGTAGATAGAATTTTTCAGATACAGGGAACAATAATAGTGAGGTGAATATATTCCCACTGATTTGGCTAAAGTAAAGTTGGTTAACGAATAGATCACATAACAAAATGCATATCAATTATTCCTATTCCAGAATTAATGCGCTATATCCCTACAGTACAATATCTGTTCTAAATATAGAGATTAACTTTCGTTGAATCTTGTATTGTTTTTGTTTTTATGATCATACTAAAGTTTTTGATTTGTTCTTTCATTTTCATTAACTTATTGTTAACATGACTTTAAATTCGGCTGTGGTTGAACGTATTTGAAAGCTAGAAATTCATACTTTTAAATAGATTGAGTTTAGAAGAATGTGAGGAACGAATGTTTATTGTTGTATATAATTGTGGACAAACATCGCTTTATTAAAACAGAATGCTGATGTTGTCTATGGCGGGTATTAAACCCCTTTATTGGTTTAGATGAAGGGATGATTTTGGTCGGTAAATGTTTAGGTTCACCAACACATCTTATCTTCATTCTGTAAAAGTAGCAAAAATGAATGGAAAAATGTGCATTTATAGATCTTGGTGATGGGAAAATTGCATAAAATACACATGATTTAGAAAAGTCTAACAAGACATAAGCAAAACATTGTGATTACTACTCAGATTCGTATGAATGAATAGGACGATAGCAACGTTTTGCAGTCAAAGGATTTGAAAGAAGATTCACTCTAATTAATTCGCAAACACTCTGAAATGAATATCAATGTACTCTTTACATCGTTTTCTTCTATATATTGAGTCCCATAAAACGTTATGTGAATAATCAAAATCAAAATATTTTCCTCCCAAATACACGATACGCTACTGAAATATTGTCATATGCTGAATACGTAGGCACGAAAGAAGAGATGCAAAGGAACTCGTCGAGATATTTTGTCTGCAAACCTAATATTGTTTTGGGAAAATAGAGTTTTCTAATAAATATGTCCTACAGCAAAAATGTTATTTTGAGAAAATTGTTTTACTCAAAACTCTTGAAATGTGAGAAAGAAAATAGATTCAAGACTTATGTTCTGCAGTTTGCTGAAGTATTTCCAGTTTTCCGTAACCACATCTTGAGTAGAACAATCAATCAAGTAACATCAGCTGTGAGACAAATATTATAATTCGCATATAAAATTTCTTAGAATTTATTTCTGCTTGCAGATGATGCATATTTAATGAAAGATAATTTTGAAATTTTAATAGAGGGTTTGGAAATTAGATGGAGGATTAAGTAACAATGAGCAACTTTAAAAAAATATATATATTTAAAAAATATTTTTAAACATTTGGTGTTTGATTATATTTCGACAATTATTTTGATAGATTTTAGAGGTCACATAAACTTTCGACGTTATCAGCTCTGATCTTTGCCAGTTTGCAATTCATACTCTTCTTCAGAGAAACTTGAACACAAGAAGGCTTAAACAAAACGTAAAACACTTTGTTAATTAATTTTATCAAAACACAACGACAATAACTTCCAGGATTCTTACTCATTAAATAATCCTTTATCGTACATTTGAAGCGCGAAAAATGTATACATCGAAAAAATATTACATAATACATTGAAGGGATGGAACGAGTATATGAAAACTAATTTACATTATAAATAGAAATAAGATATATTACTTTGAGTGCATAATATACCACTTCCATAAGTGTCTATCGCTTTGCTTACACACACACACGAAATGCTTTGAATGTTGAAATGTGATTAAAACATATTATTGTTTTGCAGAATTCGTCAATTAAATGATATACAATTAAATAATATACATATATATATATACATATATATTTATAATATAATATATATATATATATATATATATATATATATATATATATATATATATATATATATATATATATATATATATATATATATATATATATATATATATATATATATATATATATATATATATATATATATATATATATATATATATATATATATATATACATATGACAGCTTTTACGGTCAAAATTAGATTTTCAAAGACATGATTCAGTTCGACTTCACCTTTTAGGGTAAAAGATGAAGTCGAAAGGTGAGGGTACAGTTTTTTATTTGACTCGACTCCTTTTACATTAAAGGGGTCGTTACAACTCTGCCTTCTTGTTCATCGTTCATGAAGGATCTTCTGATTTAGTGGGGTGACTACAGAATTTTATGTTTCGGGTAAAAACGTTTCAGTGCAAATTTCATAATTGTTTGAGATTTTCAGATACATTTCCGATGTCCTCTTTTTACGTGTCAGACTTTTGAAGTCTTTATATACTTTTGTGAGTGATATGTACGATTGTCAAAATTTCTGCTGCCCTCTAAAAACTATCCCACTGTATTATGAATTCTAATTGGCCGACTGAAAAATGAATTAATGAATCAGCAAATTAATGAAACTAATAAAACTAATGAGTTAATGAATACTTAAAACTGGATAATGATTAATGCATAACAAATAATCTATGATTAATAATGAATTATGAATAATGATTAATGAATAATGATTTATTTATAATGTATAATGATTAATAAGCAATGAATACTGATTGATGAATACTATCCTTTTCTCCTACAGATATATAATGTCTCGGACGGAACTAAGAGGATACTACGCGCTTGTAGTCTTAATATGGGCCTATACACTACTAGCGATTGCAACAGCGAAACCAATGAAGCGACATATTTTTGGAAATGATGCTCAAAACTTTCTTGATGATGCTGATTATATTCCACAAAAGGAAATTAGGCAAAGGCTTCTGGCAAGCCTTGGAAAAGGAAATCAAAACCACTTTGGAGACTACGGAATATCATTGTTCGGCAAGCGAAGCAGATTCCACAATGCACAAGGATTTGATCCATTAAGAATTTCAGATGATTTCGATATGGCGTTTGAATAAACAATTAGGGGAATTTTTCTATCACATTTATGGGAAAATATATTATTTTAAGATATTTGATGCCTTCCAGATGAAGAGATATACAGACATGCGGTGTCACATGTGTTTTCACAATCTCACCAAATGAAATAAGACACTCCTTGAGATAAATCCATGTGAATAGCTTGAATTAGATTATTACTCCCTGCTGCAAAAATATTGATCATGATTTGTAATTGACAACAAAACTTGTAAATTTTATAAGGCATCGAAAAGAATTTTCCAGATAAACTAAAAATGATATCTGGAATTCTGAAATACTTAACCCTATTCTTTCAATTCCTGTCTTTAAAATATGTACATGGCATCTCCAACTATCAGAGGCTTGTACTAAAAAATGTTAGGCCAAAACATGAAAGGTGCTTTTCCTTCATATAATGTTTCTATTTGTCAAGCGTTTTATGTTTTTGTTGTAATTTTTTCCAACGGATGACGGAAGTGATAGGGAAGGCACATTAGAAAACTTTCTATGCACCATGCGATTGAAGTAAAGTTTCTTACATAATGGTAACGCTGCTTACTTACAATTGGATCAAGATATGTTCTTTCATTTACTGTGTGCTTAATTTATCATCACTTTGAAATAAACTAATATAGCCATGATATATTATTCATGTAACACTGACTATCCGTAGACACTCGTAAATATACATATGCACACTATTTAATGTAAAGTTCAGTATAGGCCTAAGCTCCTTTCTGGAATTGCAACGATACATTAAATTGAAATGAGTAAGCGTTTCTTTAATACGTGAAAGGAAATATTGGATCATCTTTATTTACGATAGTCAATTATTTTAATAAGACACAAGTACATCTTAGACCGGAAATGTCCATTTAGTTTTATTCATTATAAATAGTATACTTTCTACATTGAATAAAACTGCTAGTTTTCTAAAAACCAGAACTTTAGTCTAAAAAATACATAAATCATATATCATCAGTTGTATGAATATATTATATATAATATATATATATATATAAATATATATATAAATATATAAATATATATGTGTATATATATATATATATATATATATATATATATATATATATATATATATATATAATATATATATATATATATATATATATATATATATATATATATATATATATATATATATATATATATAATATATATAATTATATAAATGTATAATTATATATAATTATGAAAATATTTATATACATAATTATGTATATTATATATATATATATATATATATATACATTGCGATATCTATCAACAATTTACATTTTCAGCTGAAAAGTGATGTATTTTGTAGCAGAAATGAGCAAGCAATGCAACCAAAAGCCTGATAATATATCAAATTACCATATATAATTTAGAATCATTTTTATGCAATTGTATGAATTGATTAGTTAAAACTACAATTTCAAAGTCAGATTTATATTATTTTCAAGGTCATAAAAGATATTTATTTTCTTGTGTAGAAATTTTGTGATAAGAAAGAAGCAAACACAAATGTTGAATAAAGAAACAATTCATATCTCGCTGTCTTTTGTATTGAGAGAAGTTCCGGATTTTAATTCTGCGATTACCATGAATGGAAATGTTATCTAGAATTACATACTTTATCGTTATTTTCTCAAACGTTCCCTTTCTTTCTCTGATTTTAAGAAAGAAGCTGTTGTTTTTAGTGCTGCAGATTTAAACATTCGAATTGTTTAGATGTCATTCATTTTTAGACCATGTTTAATAAACTCATTATCTTAACTTTGGAAAATGAGAAGTTGGCAGAGAGGAAGCCAAAGGTTAAGGGGTATACAGAAATGTTACACTCTTCAAATTTAAGGCATGTAGTCTTGATTTTCTTCTTAATTTTTCCCGCGCCAGAAGACGCATAAAGCCCAAAACCAGTCCTCTATATATTCCGCTCACTTCAACCCAGGGTCTCCATCCTGCTTTGTCTCTCTCTCCCTCTTCCTCTTTTCATTAATCTCCTCTACGTTGTCTTCGATCTACCCACGCCTCTTCTCCCCTCGGGTGTCCGCTTGAATGACGCAGCGCTACCAATCATGTATCCCCTCCTTAACACATGTCTAACCCAGTTCCATTGTCAGTTACCTTCTAGACAACACTTCTCTTCATCTTTACAATCTCAGCTATTCACTCATTTGTAATTTGTTGTTACCACCGCATTTTCTCTTTCTCTGCAATCACAACTAATATTCATTCATTTGTAATTTGTTATTACCATCGCATCTTTCGCAAACGGTTGAAAAGCTATAGGAACACTATGCTGCTACTCAATATTTATATCAGTATTAATAATTGTTTTAGACACTAGAAAAACATCCATATCATAGGATATTTTTGCCATTGCAAGGCACTACCAACGCAATACTACGAACAATGTGCAAATGCGGAAAGACATAATGACCAATCAAACTGTAATTAGAGGGGGGATAAAACCTATGATCAAATGATAAGAGTAATAAATAGATAAACGAAACCTTTTTCAAACAATGATAATTCTTGTCTTGCATTTGGTTGTAAAACGAATAGTCTGATAGTTGAATAGATCCTGCAGTCATTGTCACAGGTAAAATCGAACAGCCAAATAGAAGTGATTTGTAAAAATTCGGTTGATCGCGTTTTACTGAAATTGACATTAAAACATAGTAGAACAGCTGTTAGATTGCATGCCTTTTAGACCAGATAGGAACTAAGCAGGAATTAGTGTGATAATGACTGGTCCGTTGATTATCTGTTCCATAGCAGTCTTGAGCTCGTGCACAAATATGTTGTATCGAAATATATCGTTGAATAAATCGTAGTCTTTTTTTCCCCCGTTCCTCCCTTTTTTCAATTAGACGCGTACCTGCCTACTTGTATGATTACAAGTTAGCGGCATCGTCTACAATATTTGATGGCCTCTGAAGCTAAATATGAACAAATAAAGAAGATGATATAATATATCAATACATGGAATATATGCATGCTGCTCAACCAGTCCATCACAATGTACAACATGCACGCACTAGCCTCGATGATATTGGCTAATTAAACTCTTTAGCGAAATACTTGATATTCAAAGGGTGAACCACTTGACATTATAACAAAAAGCTGTCAACATGAAGATCAAATACTTGAAAAGAAGGTCTACATCGTGAACATGTTAATACCGTAATATAATGATATTAATATGAAGCATGTATGTAGCATGTATGTAGCTTGAAACATTGTGAGGCAATGGAAAATCCAAAATGTTTCCGTCAAACATTCTGTATGGCTACCCAAACGTGGAACCGATCATAAGAAAAACATTTTACAAATCAAAGATTTTCGCACACATAATTTACTTCCTCTTACATCAATGATAATGAATACATAAAAAGAAATATTAGTTTCAACAAGAGTAACTAAGAAGAACATAAAGGAAGCTTTGAAATTAGTTTTTGAACGTGTTGTCTCCTTTTTAGCAATTGCAAAAGTACAGTTAGGCTTTCATGATGTCAAAACAAAATGAAACAATTAACATTAAATTAAAAAAGAATGAGAATAAAAAGAAGTAAAAGATGTACGTAAATGAATGACTGCATATTTCTTCGGAAAAATGAAAATCGTTCTTTCTCTAATCAGTGAGTTTAACGGAAGAAAACATGTTTTCATTATATTGTTGATGATATATTTCTGGTTGTTGAATACTAAACAGTCCAGGAGCAGCCCGAAAAACTAGGTACTTTAAAATGGCAAAAAATTGGGTACTTTTATGTATTACGCCATCGCATGAGCTTACACATTTGACTAGCTCACACTAAATGTATGTGGTTTCGCATTTTCCGCTCCGGATTGTCCAAAATTTCACTGAATATCCTGAAATTTTAAAACTGATATTAGATAGATACAGTCAGTTCCCAGCTTCTTGTTAGTGAGGTGCTGGGACGTCATTCTCTTCGGACAGGACTCCTCCCACTTTCAGAATTTCGCAGTTTTCGCAAAACCGATCACTGGCAGACACAGTTTTCTCTCACGTGAGGTGTCACCTGACAACGGTGCAGCAGTAAAGATGGTAAGCTAGGTGGAGTTGGTTGTTTTTCTTTCGAATGATACCAAATTTTCAATATTTACGGATTTCTAATTTTGCGTAATTGTCGATTGAAATTGTGTACTTCAATATTGACCTAATTTTGGGACGAAATTCATGCCAAACCTCTGACCAGATTCCATCAAATTTAGACTAAATTGACCAATAATCCATTAGACGATGCAATAAACTTTCTGCCAGTACCAAATTTGTATGGACCCGGTGGCGATTAGTGACAGTATTTTGAAGTTGAAAATGGCCACCATTACAGAAATTAGCATTACATTTTATGTGGATTTTTATCGCGATTAAGAGTAAGTTAGTGTGTTAGCTAGAATAAGATTTAATATTTTGCATCCATCTTATTTACTAGCCTAGAGCTCAGTAGTATATGTGCAGCATTGAATCAAAATAATTGTTCACATAAAGCATATTTGAAATGTATTGTAATAGTGATTGAAAGATCAGTGATTTTTTTATTATTACTTAAATTGAAGTGTAAGCAAGGTGTGAAAATGAGAATAGTGTGTCCATAGTTAAAAAATCAACCATGCATCTAGGTTCTATATTTACAGGATAAAATCAACAATCAGGTTATTTTCAATGTCAACCTAGTGGTTTGCCGTGTTGGTATGCCGTCTTTTTATAATTATCTTGAAATACCGCATTAGACAATGAGGAAATACTTCAAGACCCAAGATATATAGACTTCAGATTATCTGCTAGTTTAGGCCTTAGCTGATCTAAGTGGTTGTAAAAAGTTTTTCCTGTTGATGTGTATGTGTTTTCATTTTTCCTATTGAGTGTTTCATTGATAATTTCTGTTAACAAAACTTAAACAACTTAAAATTTTGTCAGAGGAGGAAGAGTCCAATTCATAGTTCATGCTGATGAAAATTCATACCAATCCCTAGGCCTACAAAGCAACAATGTGTTTACAAGAAGTGAATGAAATCAGGGATTTGTTATTTGGGATAAACAATCTCTGGTGAAATGGTATTTCAGCAGTATAAGCAAATATAAATGTATTTAATCCTATAAATTATAGCAAAAGAATAGTGAAAATACTACTTAAGAGGCTGAATTTGAGAAAATAAGTGACACCACTTTATGCAAACACCAAGGTTCTAATCATCAAAACCCTACATACGCTGAGTGTATTCAGCTGCCTCAAAAGCTCTGTCGTCACTAAATTTTATTCATTTTATTCTGAATTTGATATACAATTAAGATTCCATGTAATCTGAAGTATATACCGTTTGTTGTTTCAAAGAAACACGTTATCAGGGAATTACGAAAGATTTGTGGCTATTTCGTGCGAACGCCATTTTATACTGTATGTAAACGGTATGCACATGCTGACACATGCGAGATTACGATACAGATGTAAACACCACCACGTGAATGCACATTGTCCAATCATGAAATGGATCGTACGATATTATCAAAATCAACATCAACAACCTCTGGAAATAAGTGCAAAACTTGCAAACCCCTGCCCGGTTTCCTTTGGTTTTCATGCTTACTTTCATTTACTTAGATAGAAAAGGAATTTTCCTATCACTATGTAAAGATCGTATGGAGTCAAGATTGGAAATGTGGTTTGTGACCACATTTTTTTGCACCAAATATGGGTTTTTCCCAAATATGAAATCGTTTTAAATCCGTCCGATTTTCATTATTTTTAGCTCGAATAATTATTGCAAATGTTAATGGGTAGTATTTAAAACCCTTTATCTGCCTAAATTTTATGTATCGATAACGTTTTTGTCGTAACAAAGCTGTAATCACCTTCGAAAAACATTTCCTTTCATGTTTCAGCTCATTATATATTTATAAATCCGAGTAGCCGGAATACGTACATAATACGTACATAAGCAACTTTTCGCGAGGCTGGGAATTGACTGGATATTCAAAATTCATCGTCGCCGTTTCGAGAAAATTCAACAAAACAGATTGCTCATAATCTGTTTTGTTGATTTTTTGAAAAAGGCGACGATGAATTTCGAAAAGCAGCGGCAAAAGGTTATGAATATTTATTTACTATCCGTCTCCAAAATTTCAGGATATCCAGTAAAACTTGGACAATCCGGAGAGAAAAATGAGAAACCCCATACGCTTAGTGTGAGCTAGTTAAATGTGTAGGCTCATGCGATGACGTAATACATCAAAGTACCCATTTTTTGGGTATTTAAAAGTACCCAGTTTTTCGGGTAGCTCCCGGACTGACAGTCATAATGTCAAAACAAAATGTTACAAATAAAATAAAATTAATCCAAGAACGAGAACAAAAGAAAAAGGAATATCGTTTAAAAATTGATAGGTACGTGAATGAATACATTTATTTGCACAATTAGGACAATCTATATTTACTCCATAAAAATGAAAAGAAAATCGCAACAAGGAAAATCTGCTTTCTTTTTTCTAATCCGTGTTTTACATCTTTCTTATTTCTTCTAACATATGTATTTTACGGAGGAAAACACATTTTTATTACAGTTTTGATGACAGATCCTTGGTTGTAGAATACAAAAGGTGTTGCTAACAAACGCAGTATAGTACACGTGTGTACTTACAAACACTAATTGTACTGTAAATACGAAATTTGTAATACCCATCAGGCTTTGTTATCCTGCAGTCCAGATTTGAATTCCAACGTTTATTTCTGGTTTCTGGCATAAACTACACAAACATCTACAGCGTATGCTTTGATAGGATCATCTTTTAGATATGAAAAGCGAATTTCAAATGTAACATTGTCCATTTATTCCCCTAAGATTGTTCAAATTTTAGTTAAGATAAAAGATTTTAGTAATGGCTCTCGGATAAAGTAGTTTGACTTTTATTTTGCTCCGTCAAAGTATACCACAAACTTCATTATCCGGTATTGAAATGTTTAAAGAAATCTGGAAAATATAATTTTCATTTTATGCGAGCATACCATTAATCAACCGACATCTCCTTGCAACTACTTAAACAGGAACAGATAATGACCGATTTACAAAACAGAACATAAATCCTGTCACGGTAATTGATGAAATAGAACATACTCTATCATCAACAGAGAAATCAAACATCGCAATGACAGACATCAAACATATTGATAAATGTTTATTCCAATTACTAGGTCAGTAATGTTTGGAAATGTTTGCATTCCAGGAGCTAATGATCATTTCCATGTTCTGTTTGTTTAAATACGAAGATTAATCACTCGTGGAAAGTAGATGCTGACAACAATCTGGGTCAAACCTGTAATTTGTAAAATAAAATGGTAGCTAAAGGAGCTTGTGAAATATATTATTGCAATGGCAAGAGAACAGAACTTTCCGATTATTTTTTTTCGTGCAAAATTTGTGAATTTTGGGGATTTATTTATTGGGGGTATGATTTAAATCTAATTCTTTGGCAAAAATAGATACTCCTCTTCATCTGTTCAAATGATTTTGGCAAAGAATTGCAAAATGTAACCTTTTTTAGAAAGATAGACAGACGTTCTCATTCATATATCAAACCTTTGCACAAAAACTGGCAAATGTAATCTAAAAGTTAAACTACAATAAATTGGCGCTGGGACAATCTAATGTATCCATGTCGAGACATTTATCCATGCACGATTAGTGGAAACACATTGTGTGACCATATCGATACAGTAACTGTTCATTTACAGGACACGTCCGGAAGTGATCCTAATCTATTAACCATTTACAGACATCCTCATTTTGAACATTTTGTGATATAGTATTTGACAAAACAGACCAAGCAAACGACGACAAAACGAAAGAAACACACGGTGGGCAATATCAAAAGTTGAAAAAGAACTAACTCTAGAAGACGAACCATTGTTGAGATGAATAATCTCCATGTCTTGTGACTTTAAACAATTCAGCGCCATGAACTTGACTATAAGTGAATGAATGAAGTGACGAACGAAACACCACGTTTTCACGCTTCTCTTCTCTAATAGTGTTCAAAGAACCAGACATGGGTAACTTTCCTGCCGTTGTGTGTGTGTGTGTGTGTGCAGGGGGTGGGGTGGGGAGGGGGTGGGAGAGAAGGTCTGATGCAGAAGACAAACCTCTGATATCAGCGTATCTGTGAGAAAATCGCTGGTTAAATGCCGTTGGACTCGAACCTGAGACCAGCTCAGCCGACTGTGCTATACCTGCCTCATGTAATGTTTATTACATCTTTATACTATTTGTGCAGCTTGATATTCTATTATGTTACACATTTGTTATGATCAAATCGTGTTGTTGTAGCTGGTGACTTGCACGACAGTTTCTTGTTTAATGGTATATAGACAGGTAGAAAACAACATTAGCTAACTTGATTTTAAATCCACTACAAACCATGAAGCAGGCAGAAAATGTCATCAAAATTGGTTAAATATTGGCCATTTTACAGTTTTTGAAGATTTTTGTACAAATATGAAAAATGTGTGTTATTCTTGGGATGTATGAACGGGACATAATCTCTATTCTCTTATGTAAATATATTCTTATTTAAGACTACCATTTCTCTTTGAAAAAGTGAAGATAGTTCTAATGAAGAAGATTTTTGATCTTTACCTTACCCCTAAACAATTTAAAGCTGGAGAAGGTAGCTTGAACATTTCAAAGCAAGAAATATAAAGAAAAGCGTTTTCCTGTTCATACATCACATTTTTTCAATAAATTAAAAAATCATTTGCTCCGTCAAAGTATATCACAAACTTCATTATCCGGTATTGAAATGTTTAAAGGAATCGGGAAAATATAATTTTCATTTTATGCGAGCATACCATTAATTAACCAACATTTCCTTGCAACTACTTAAACAGGAACAGATAATGACCGATTTACAGAACAGAACATAAATCCTGTCACGGTAATTGATGAAATAGAACATACTCTATCATCAACAGAGAAATAAAAATCGCAATGACAGACATCAAACATATTGGCCATTTTTAGCTTTTTGAAGATTTTTGTACAAATATGGAAAAATGTGTGTTACTCTTGGGATGTATGAACGGGACATAATCTCTATTCTCTTATGTAAATCTATTCTTATTTAACACTGCCAAAAAGTGAAGATAATTCTAATAAAGAAGATTTTTGATCTTTTTCTTACCTCTAACCAATTTAAAGCTGGAAAAGGCAGCTTGAACATTTTAAAGCAAGAAATATAAGGAAAAGCGTTTTCCTGTTCATACATCACATTTTTTTAATAAATTGAAAAATCATCACAAATTGATTTCTCATAACTTGAAAATTACACATGCTATTTTCAAAATTCAAAGACAATTCAACTCAGATTTTAATGCTCTTTTCGGTCAGTGGTTTAATAAAAACTTTTTTTGCTGTCCATAGACCTTTAAAATAAACTTTTATAAGAAAGGGAAAAACTTAAGAAACAATTTAGTACAAAAATCATGTTGATATGTTTTTCCTACCAGGAAATATTCAGATTTTAAGCTTAACAAAAAATGCCAATAAACAAATAGGAAAAGGCTCAGTATGACATCACAGCAACACATTCTTCCACAAAGTTTATGTATTTCATTAAAATATATCATTCTTTTTTATTAATAAAACCTGCAAGAAAAATAAATTGATGAAAGTTAGGTCTTTATATACATTGCCAAATATAACCGACTTTAATAACTTTGGGAAAATTGTTTCTAATCACATACAGAAACAACCAATTAACAATCAGAGAAATACATAAACATTTGCAATGGATAAATTGCCTCTATGACATGATCAAACACGAATTCATCATATTTTACAACAAATTTAAAATGTATTTTTTGAAATATTTAAAACTTCATATCTCTTGAACGGAATATGATATCAACCTGATTTTTGTGTACCAAATTGGTTATAAACGTATGCTCTTTCAAATGAAATTTTACAAAAAAATCATAGAAACATTCCTTTAAGTTGATGTGCATTGCTATTGTGCATGAAAGCCACCGATCACCTCAGCTTCCATATAGATTTCTAGTTCGCAAATTACATTTCTCAATATTTGAATAATACTGTTTGTCAGAATCGGTGTCAGGTAAATTTGCTTGAAAGTATACTGTGACGGGAGAGTTAAAACCATGGATTTACATCAACAAATAAAAGAAGTCTATATACATCACAAATTTGCAAATAAAGAATTGGAAATTCTTTTGATGAAATCCTGAAAATGAGGTTCTTCTTGCCGCAACCTTGAAATTTGAATTCATGTATAATCTGGCAACTTTTGGCGCATGCATCTGTTAGCGTATGATTATTTGGTTTGTGCGACGAGAAAAGACACGGCTTGCATGCTTGCAACAAAATATAATAAATTATATCTTTTCAATAATACCAGAAGCTTACTATTCTTTAATATTTAAACTTAGAAATATATCGTCTGCTTTTAGAAATACATTTCATTTACATTTTACAAGACAACTCACACGCAAGAGAGGCTTAGAATAATTATTCTGTAGAACTAGACATTATATAGGCCTATATCTTCACACAGTTACAATGTTTTGACACCATTTTGAGAAACCAGATTACAATCCAATGCTTTAATGCATTACTCACATACAATTTTTTGCGTACTTTCCTACATTGTTCCTTGGTATGGAAATTAACAACATGTATATGTTTGCTGCTTGTGGTTATCATTATTGCTATTATTGAGAGTCACAAATTGGTTTTCATGATTTTTAAGAATTTGATAACTTCCACCATAATCAGTCCGGCAGCATTAATGGGAACATAAATGTTCCTATTAATGGGAACATTTTGCTACATGGAAGCCGCCATTTTGTGATATTTCCCATCACCCTTTGCTATCCTATTGTTAAAGCTTTATGCAATGTTGCATTTTTCAAATTTGAAATACGTCTGGGAAAAATATTTTTGCTAGGGGAAAGTTAAAACTGATAAAAATACCTCCATTACTGTCATGGCTAAAACTTTTCCACTCCCATTTGATATGTTCACCACGCCGTTTTCGAAATGTTTTGGTGTTTCAAACCAATGATTTTTAATATTTAAAGTAAATCAATTAGAAACTGCCATTTTATCGCAACATCTAGACAATATGGCTGCGTGACTTCAATATTCTCGTGTGTTATACATGTTCCTATTAATAAGCACGCTTCCGGACTGATAACAGCAGACTGACTTGAGTTGACCTTTTTACACACTATGACAATATGTCACCCTTAACAGCTTAATGAACAACAACCACGCTTATAGGGCTTGTACTTTTTAACTTTCTTTTAGAAATGACAAGAGTTATTGCCTAGGAACCTTTATGGCACAAATCTTGGATAGACTCTAAAGAATTATAGGAAAATGGCGGCTCGGGTCCTACGGTGAACGCTGCAACGAACTGAAGAAATGGTGAACAGTCGGGCTGCTTGGAGTAGTGCTCAAGGGGGCTGAGCAGTCGGGCTGCTTGGAGTACTGCTCAAGGGGACAGAGCAGTCGGGCTGCTTGGAGTGATGCTCAAGTGGACTGAGCATTCGGGCTGCTTAAAATAGTGCTCAAGGAAACTGAGCAGTCGGGCTGCTTGGAGTAGTGCTCAAGTGCTCAAGCTCAAGGACACAGAGCAGTCGGGCTGCTTGGGCTGCTCGAGAGGACTGAGCAGTTGGGCTAGTGCTCAACACAGAGAGTCACAGAGCAGTCGGGCTGCTTGGAGTAGTGCAGTCAGGCTGGGAGTAGTGTACAGACTAAGCAGTCGGGCTGCTTGGAGTCGGGCTGCTTGGAGTAGTGCTCGGGAAAACTGAGCAGTTGGGCTGCTTGGAGTAGTGCTCAAGAGGACTGAGCAGTCGGGCTGCTTGGAGTAGTGCTCGGGAGAACTAAGCAGTCGGGCTGCTTGAAGTAGTGCTCAAGGGGACTGAGCAGTCGGGGGCTGCTTGGAATAGTGCTGGAGGAAACAGAGCAGTCGGGCTGCTTGGAGTAGTGCTCAAGGGGACTGAGCAGTCGGGCTGCTTGGAGTAGTGCTCAAGGGGACAGAGCAGTCAGGCTGCTTGGAATAGTGCTCGAGGAAACTGAGCAGTCGGGCAGCTTGGAGTAGTGCTCAAGGGGACAGAGCAGTCGGGCTGCTTGGAGTAGTGCTCAAGGGGACTGAAATGTTATTATAAATATAACAGGCATATCTTATTAATGTATTGCAATATTTTCTGGTAAAAGATGAGCATTTTGATCCCTAGATGCATCAGTGCTTAACCAGAGCCCCTCCTCTCTCCTCTACTTATTTTTTACTCTAAGAAAGCACCCCCAGACCCATGTGAACAATACATTGAAATGAAGAGTTTTAGTGTTCTGAATAGTTGCTTTCTCGGCTATATTTAGCCATCGAAATTTTCTGGTTGAGCCAAAAAATATAACAATTCTACATGTCCATATACCTTTCAAAACTTTTACTTTTTAGAAAGATAATCCTAAACCCTACGTAGAAAACAATGGTGGAAATCCAAGTTGAGTTTTATCTATTGTAAAGAGTGCATGGAAATTCATCCCGGTAAGCAGGTAAGAAGAAATTCAAAAGTTTTCTCTCCTCTCTAAATTTGTCGAATCTCGGTGCCCCTATGAGCGATCATTTTCCTTCGAGGTCTAACTTTTTTCAAGTAAAACAGTATAAAGTCGACTTCATTCATAGTGCAATGACAAATTAAATCTGCTTAAATTTATAGCGTTAAGTTCAGCTGAAGTTTGAAGCATTATAGAAAGTAGCTTTTGCATCATCGTAAAACCCAAATGACAAAATGAATACTCTGTCTAATTTCAAATGAATGTCTCTCAGCTTTAAAAGCAATTGACATGTGAAAATATATACCTTCCTTAAACAGTCAAAACGCAAATTAAGTCCAGCGACGAAAATTGCTGAGCTGCTGAGTAGCAAAATTGTTTTACTAATATTGATGGGATTTTCCCGTCTTAAAATAGCTTTTAAAAAGATTTGCAAATTCTGTGTGTCTGGAGAACACGCTACGTTTCCATGATCTTGAAGGACACAAATCTGTTGAGAATCTGTTGAGATTGGACAAACATAAGGACTGATAGCTTAATAAGACCTAGATGTAACCGATGGATGAAATTGAAGAAATCTTTGAAAGAATTACTTTAAGATCTCGGACATACCTTCAAAATAATGTCGTATAATTTCCGGGAATTTTAATTAGCCATAGTTCACAAAGGATGTACCGTAAATATTTTCCTATTCAAGACTTTAACCCTCTGTCATATAAGAATACAAATTGTTAGGTACAATATATTTCCATTTCGGTTGATTTTCAATTTCAAGTTAATTTAAAGAATTGTTACGATTTGTTAAATAGAATAGTACCTTCCATAGCAGTTCCGTTTGACTTAAGATTCTCTACCTTTCTCGGGACTGACAGATGCTAATAGATTTATACAGACGCTGTTTTGTGATCTTGTTGGCGCGTCTTTAATATCAATCAAACTTTCAGAGAGACTGATTTCTTTGAAACATTCCGTTGAAAGATGAAAGTATGCCGTGAATCCTACAACGTCAGCAGTCCTCTGGAGAGATTAAACTCAAGATTTCATGAAGTATAAAAAGTGCCAATGTATATCACTATAAAAAATAAAAAAATCTACTATTTATTTCGCTAAATTATATGATAACGTGATTCTCTGATATGACATGTAATATATTTTTCCTTTTCTATAATCGTGCTATATCTATCTAATATTTATCTAATCATATCATAAATCTATTTTAGACTATATGCAGCCTGATGTTAGTGCTAGCAAAAGGGTATGCCACAAGCAGCCTTAAAATGTTTCGCAAATGTTTGACTTAATAGTTTCTTGCCTTGTTACAAGTAAATGATAATGTTACTAAGTGAAGTAAATTAAGAGGCACCCTGACACATGCCCCCTCCCCTCCTCCCATTGCAAAACTAGGAAATTATTTAAAGAAATAAAATGGAAATAAATGTACAAAATGGAAAGGCATCATAATCTTAAAGGTGGTGTGATTTGTTGACATCCCCTCTCCCCCCTCCCCTTCCTCTCCCCCCACACACACATAACAATTACTCTAGTCCATTTTCGATTGACACAATAAGCCATTATTCACTTTTTTAATAAACAATTTTTTTTAATTTTTTTTTTGTGAAACGTATAGTAGATCCTAACACTGAGTAACACGGCCAGGCACGCAGCACGTGTTTTGCAGTGGTAGGCGTACTCAGGTTTTGCGGGGAAATGGGAATACAAAATAATACAGAAATACAACAAATGATAAGATCAAAATAAAAATGGCTAAAACAAATAGTGCATGACGCGGAGTCGGTTTATTATTAAAAAAAATCGAGGGTCCCCGGAGTCAAATGGTGCCTCCCCATGAACAATCCTGGATCCGCCACTGCTTGATCGATATGTTTATAGCATTACTTTGGTTATGGCACTGCTGTTGAATTACATGTGGGGAAATTACATTTACAATGATATTGGTTGCCTACTTATGACTTGAACAATGGGACATGTGGGGATATTCATTTTGTTCAGTCATTTTTTGTGAATCCTAGTTTTCGTTTTTGTTAATGTAATTTCGTATAATGTGAAAATTACAAAACATTGTTTATTTGTAAACAATGCTTTGAGAAACTTACGTTTGGGGAATGACAACAACGACATTGAGAACGCAGCTCTCTTCCAGAATTAAATACTTATTATAAATTTGTACTTAGTGTTAGTGTTAGTGATTGTTAGTGTTAGTTAGTGTTAGTGTTAGTGATTATAGTTTAGTGGTCAGGCAAGTCCATCTTATATGAAAGACTACTTTCAAGAAACAAAATGGTAAAGAAAGCATTCAAAAATCTTATTCCATTAAGGAGATATTTAAAGAGGCGATGTCGTCTCAAAACAAATCGCTATGACGTCAGTAAGTACATAGCATGTACTTACACACGTCATCAACGTATTACTAGCGCCTGCGCATTTTATGCAGTGTGATTAGGTACATGTACGTTGTACGTACAGTACGTATGTGTCGTAACATCATGACAGGCCGAGTTGAACAGCTGTAATTTGTCATTGGTTTAATAATGGAGCTATTAAGTGAAATTAACTCAATGAAATTAGCTCCATGTTTTAATTAAGATGAGAAGAAAAGACGAAGAAAAAATGTCGCCTTGACGAGATTCGAGCCACAGCAGCGCTGAGTTAAGATAATTGCTGTATTAGAAATATAGTGCGCATTGGTTGAAATTTCAATCAATCAGAAAATTAGAACTGAATGTCTTTATGCCAATATCTGTATCATTTCTGCATAGAAACGACTGAAATCAGACTAGTTGTGACATCATAAACTCAGAATCCTCAAAGTCTTCATCTATTCTGTCATATTTACCAACTGCCCAAATGAACTTCTTCGTTGGCATAACACAATTGTTACTAAAGTTTTGGATGAATTTGCGCCCAAAGTGACACGCACTCGCCTTATTAGGAGGCGTATGCCTTGGTACAATAAAACCATCCATCAAGTCCGCCAGGAGAAGCGACGGGCAGAACGTAAATGGAGGAAGACTCGCTCTGAAGCTGATCGCCAAGAATTTGTCTCTGCTAATAAACTTTTGGTTTCCAAAATCATATATTCAAAGCAGTTATATTACGCTAGCAAACTTAACAATGCCGACAACAAAACTGTCTTTCAGATCGCGAACTCCCTTTTAAACAACCAAATCAAATTCCTTCCCAATCACATCGAGCCTCATAAGTTGAGTGACTGCTTTGCTGATTTCTTTTCGGACAAGGTTGAAGATATTCGTTTAGATATGAATAATTCCAATGTGACACTGGACCCTCATGCACTTGATGATCCACCTTATGATTGTTCAACTTTTTCTGAATTTAACCAAATGACTCAAATGGACGTCCATAAACTTATTTCACTCATGTCTAATGCATCATGCTCACTTGACCCTCAACCAACTTGGTTATTGAAGAAACACATAGCTCATTATCTACCAACTTTAACCAATATTGTCAACGCTTCACTTGATACAGGAGTCTTTCCTGATGATGCACATTTTGCTCTCATCAAACCTTTGCTGAAAAAGCCAACTTTAGATAAGGAGGATCTAAAGAATTATCGGCCAGTTAGCAATTTGGCGTTCAATGCAAAGGTAATTGAAAAATGTGTGGCCACTCAATTCATCAACCACCTAAATGACAATAATCTGATGGATCCTTCACAATCAGCATACCGTGCTAAACATAGCACGGAGACGGCTCTCTTAAAAATTCAGAACGACATTTTACGAGAAGTGGATTCAAAAAGAGTTGTTTTAATGGTCCTTTTGGACCTTACCTCTGCATTTGATACTGTAGACCATGCTACCCTACTTATTCGTCTTGAGAAACGCTTCAGAGTAACGGGAGTTGCACTTAGGTGGTTCTCGTCCTACCTTACAGGATGGAAGAGCTCTGTTAGTGTTTCTAATGAGTTATCAAAACCAAAAACACATAACTATGGACTCCCTCAAGATTCCATAGTGGGGCCCTTGCTGTTCCCGGTTTACACTGCACCACTGGGTGACATTGCAAAACAACATGGAGTGAGTTATCATATGTATGCTGACGATTCACAATTATATGTATCCTGCAACCCTCGCAACACCAGCGACGTAGATAATGCTATGACAAAGTTATCCTCCTGTATTGATGAAATGAAGATATGGATGAAAGTCAATTATTTGAAATTAAATGATACTAAAACTGAATTTCTTATAACTGGTTCACCTCATCTTCTTAAAATACTACCTGAGTTGGAGATCACTGTTGGGTCAAGCAGTATCAAACCATCCAAATCAATCCGTAACCTTGGTTTCACTTTCAGTTCTTCGCTTTCCTTATCCAGCCATGTTGACGCTCTACGTCGGTCAATAATTTACCACATCAGAAACCTCTGGCGTATTCGAAGATTTATCGACACAAACACATGTCACCACCTAGTTCGTGCTTTAATCACATCCAGGTTGGACTACTGCAACTCACTCTTTACTGTTATGTCTCGTAGAGACTTGACAAGATTGCAGCGTCTCCAGAATAGAGCAGCGCGTCTGATATTCGGTGCTGGTAGACAAACTGATCCAGGTCCATTAATCAGCAAGCTACACTGGCTACCAATATCAAAACGGGTCACCTACAAAACACTTCTCTTCATCTACAAAATCCTGAATGGTGAGGCGCCTTGGTATTTAAAGGATATAATCAAGATAAGAAAACCCGCACGTGAACTCAGATCAAGTAATGACTCCACCCGACTTCACATACCCATATCCAATTCTGCCATAGGTGACAAAAGATTTGAAATACTTGCATCCAGATCCTGGAACACTTTACCCACCCACATGAGAACTTCTCCATCCACCACAGTATTCAAAAACTCTTAAAGACCCACTTATTTTGATATTTTTCATTTTGTTTTTATTTTACTTTGTAAGCGCCATGGTACTTTGGTGAATGGCGTATTTAAATAACATTTATTATTATTATTATTATTATTTCCTCCTGTGATTTTGTCGCTTGAAACCTTTGGATATGTCAGGAATATAGTAAAACAGAATCAAGTAAGGGTAATTATAATTTACCACCTGAAGAAAGTTTGAGAGAAAATATTGAAAAACTGAAATGAATTTTCTTTAAAATACAGTAAGTATTGTAGACTTACCACTGCAGATCGTTCTACACAAATAAGACAGAAGCTTAAATTTAAATGTCCTTAGCGGAAGAAGGTTTTGTAATAGTTTCTTGACCATTTTGTTTCTTTATATAAGATAAGCTTGCTTGACCACTGCATGGACTAATCAAAACTATATGTATTATTCTATATGCAAGTAATACGCCAAAGAAATTAATTTCTTTTCCAAGGATAACAAATTGCATTGATTAATGACAGCTTTGAAAACACCTGCTATCTCGTGCATATCTGTGTTCTTTGTAAAGTGAAATCTCCAGGAGATATACGATGGAGTTACAGTATATAATACATTTTAAAACAAATGTATAGACCTGCAGAGGCAATATTATTAAATCGTTTTAAAATCTGTTATCAATCATGAAAGAAGCAAAATATACAGTTGGTTAGAATTGACCATTTTATAGCTTTTGGATTCTGTATGGTATCAATATGCAATATTGTGCATAATTTGCTGATTTTTGTATATTTTGTTATGTGCTTTAAACAGGGAAACTCGTCTCAGTAAACAGGTAAAATGCAATTTTCATATATTTTACGTCACATCCGGCATGGATTGTTTCTAATTAAAGGCCAGTTATCGTGCAATACAGACAGTTTATTAGATTTGTATTCGTGTGTTTTGATTGGTCGAATACCACATAGATCGGGTTACACCTACACAGATGAGAAAATCAGCGATCGTCTTGGATCAAATTACTGTGTGCTTGATTGAAATGTACACCGCCACAATAGAATCACGACAAATGACCTTTAAGTGCGTACTAAATGAATTGAGCAGCTGAGTGTGTATGTAGTGTGGTATTCCGTGGCAATCACTGATTGGTTGTGTGTATTCCGTGGCATCACTGATTGGTTGTCGGTATTTATATATGACCAATCAGAAACGTTGACTTTTATTGTATTGCTCTCCATGTTAACACGGTATCTGGTCTAACCTAACTAAAGTTTTCATATCCTTCAAAAATAGTAAGAATTAATTGGCAACTTACTGGGACAAATACTTACAAGTTTTCTTTTCTTTTATTGCAGGATTCACTTCTATAGTAAGAACTTAAAATATGTAAATATTTCTTTGTTAAATATCCGGAAAAGTATTGAGGTAAACAGCTGAAAATAGATTGTTGAAGGTGTTAAGAAAACTCGTAATAGCAGCCTATGGTGAGAAAAGTAATTAATGGGAGGATATGGGCGGATTATAAATCCATGCGGAGTTGAATAAAAACAGAAATCTTTGCTCATCAAATATATATGATTCATTTTTGATTAACTACTTGAATGAAGTCAATATTCTCACGGTTGTTCAACTTTCAAAACTTGGCCAAGTGGCATTTTGTTTAAGTTAATTCCTAATAAAGGGTGGGTATTTGCAGTTCCATTGACGTGGGTATTTGCAGTCCCATTGACGTGGGTATTTGCAGTCCCATTGGCGTGGGTATTTGCAGTCCCATTGACATGATTGATGCAGGAGGGACTTCTTGGTTTTTATAAGGTTTTCTCTCATTACGTTTGAGGTGACGCCGAGACTTGATCACGTGAGAAATAACCAGTAAACTTAAACATTACACAATAATGGCACGGGAATTGTTACGCTCTGATTTTCTTACTCGGTGGCAACAATATATGTCATTTGGCGCGAGATTACAGTTTGGCATTTTTTTGGTCATATTCGGGACAATTTTTCAATATTTTCTTTGGGTGTTTATTCAATATTGAAGGTACGGATACACTTGCATTTTTGTACTGCGTTGACAGATTGATGTCTTTGCGCAACGTGTCACACTGATCGTTTAATGATTCGACAATTAATCTGAGTCTTTCAAACTTGGGTTCAGTGATATTAAAATTTTGACTTGAGTCAATCTGAAGAAGTTATGAATTTTGTAATTCAGTCTTTTGATGCGGATGCCATATCTGTAAGCTATTGTATTATTGTTTGTTCAAACAGTGAGAAGTTCTTATATGGTTGAAGAAAAAGCTATCTTGCTATAGATTAGGTTATATGAGATACGACTTATTTAAAAAAAGGATACGACTCTTACAGCACCAACAATGACCTTTAAAGGCCTGGTATATGGTACTGATCTCGTAACAAAGATATCGCAGTGTAATTGCTTGGACCCCAAATCTCGGGGCCCGTGGGGTTTCCCCACCTTATTGTTGCGCCTCTACTGGTGGAGATGAAAATACAATACACTCCAACGTTTCTAATTGGTCGAAATATTTATGCAATCACCGACCAGCCAATCAATTACCTCCGCGGAAGTGACGTCACTAGTATGTATCAGATATATTGGTGACCGGTCAAGGAATTTTCATTAGACGAGATTTCTTTTTCGTTTCCATCAAACGTTGCTGCTTATCGGGATACCTCCTTCAATTTAAAAAAATGTTTCCAACACTCTTAAAAAAGAGGTTCTAGCTTTTCACGTATTTGAAACCTTCCCGGGTTCGTCAAGAATTATTTCCAAGACTTAGTTAAGACAAAAACGTTCCAACTTGTCACGTATTTGAAACCTTCTCGTCTCTAGAACCTTTTTTCTAAGACTGAAGGTTTACCAGGTTTACCAAATATTCCAATAGTTTTACCAAATTAACCTCTTGTGAAAAAGAATAAAAGAAATTCACCGCCGTTTTTTTAAAGAAATGATCATTCATGATGAGAGGATTCCATTCTTGATTTTAGGTTCCCATGCGATAGCATTAAGAACCTATGCGGTCATGATGGCGTGTGTGTGTATGCATGTGTGTGTATGTATGTGTGTGTGTTGGTATTACTATCTCACCGAGGACTCGGTCCTGGCAACACACCAATCGACTTAGGACCTACACCCTCACTGAGGACTTAAAATGAGTCCCTCGGAAGATTTTGTGTGCAATCTCATATAATGACTATTTCAATACCTCTGGAGCATTTTTGTTGAAGTCCTCACTGTGTTAGAGAGAACAGGATCAGTGTTAAAACATGTAACACAGTTTCGTATTGGAGGGTCTGCACACTTTGATAATTCTCATTCGCGCCACCACTTCTTTTTTGGTTTGTCGTGAAATCTACGTCCTCAGTTCAGTGGTGTGTTGTGAAGTCATATACTCGAATTCAGTCGGCCCCTAAGGATCAAGGTCCGAGGCCCACTGGTATGTTGTCAAGTCAAATACTGGCAGCCGGTACGCGGGCAGGCTATATTATGGAATAAGGTTAAAAAGTCACGCACGTCACGCACGCTATACAGCTGCGGCCAGTGTAAAAGTAAGTTTTGGCCCCGGCCCTTATTTCCTAGGAAATTTGGCCCCCAGACAATTAAGCCGTAGCCATCAAGTAAATTTGGTCTCCCCCCCCCTCTTATAATAAAAACGGTCCGCTAGTACATTTGGGTCCCCGGCCCTTCTTTCCTGGGAAATGCTTAAGGCCCTAGTAACGTAGGCATAGGCCCTAAGTCTATTTCTCCCATGAGCATTAATGACCCTACTGTTGGGAGTTTCGACTAGGACCTGGGCCTAAAGGATTAACACTAACGTTAGATTATAAATGATCTTTACAATTTACAATTCATGCCTTGGTTAGCCCATCCTACCTCCAACACCGCAATGAAGCAATAAGCATTTTCTTCTCTCCTCAACGGACGAGACAACAATTTGTCCCCCTTTTGCAAGAAAAAGCCCTTCTTCTCCTTTCACAGTAAATCTCACTGCCGTTTTGCGTAAAGCACGCTTTTATTCTTTAGTGTATCCCGATGGGTACTGCCCAGATCGAAGAAAATATTATATTTTTTTTTCACCGAAGTGCATACTGGAAGCCATTTTCTGTTCGTGGGCAAATTCTACGAGTACAGCGGTGCTGTATTCCGTACATAAATATTACTAACTTAGGTTTAGCTTATCACTTCAGTACACAAATTTAATTGACAGATTGAAGGAACCGTACAGACACACCTGTGAATTACCTCGTAAAATCAGGCCGGAGGGGACCAAATTCACTAAATTTTTCTTAGGAAATAAGGACCGGGGGCTATTTACAATCACACCGGCCACATCTCTGCTGCTCTGTGTCTGTCTGAAGACAGTTGCGCCGAAAAGACACAACTTCAGTTTCTGCTGTAGCAAGCCGAAAAATGTTCTGGTAAGTTTGATATTTCAATAATTTTTTGTGTTATCTTTTTGATGGGTAAGAGTAACGCGAGGCTTGAAACACAGTACAGCGAAGTTGACTAGCCTATGCAGCGTAAGCTATATCCAATAACGTTATAAAAATAAAAGTGTCGACAATCACTTTCCATACTGTAGTGTAGAAATAGGCATTTAGGCGTAAGCTGATATAGCCTACTGCAGATGTGCAATCATCTGGTATGTATTCAACTAAACATGCAATAATAAAATTAAAAGTTTTATTTGACGTTTTAATTAAAAAATGTTGACGTTTTAATTAAGAAAATAGTTAAATTTGCTGCTTTTGGCTGACTGTGATCAGGAGTCGGACTGAAATATATAAACAAATGCAAAACTTAATGACAATGGCGGCCCAACTCACTGTCAATGGATCTGACTAGTCTCTGTGACATTTTAAGTTTCTTTTCATTACTTCTATGCATAGGATTCTCTTTATTTTCTCTCTATAGCTGAACTAAATACTTTGAAGAGATTATTCATGGCAGGAGAAGTGGAACTTATAGGTTATGGTGGTTGTTTGGAAGAAGACATAATGCTGATGTGTTTTCTTTGCATGCTGTTTAACCTTTATGTTATACGTATGGAAGCTTGGTGAGTAACTCTTCTCTTTCTTGATAGCTTGGTGAGTAACTCTTCTCTTTCTTGATAGCTTGGTGAGTAACTCTTCTCTCTCTTGATAGCTTGGTGAGTAACTCTTCTCTTTCTTGATACTGTAATGTACGAGCCTCTCCATGTTTCATCGTTAGTGATCTCTCTTATTCACCATCAAATCTGGCTTCATCTCCTTTCCATACTTCTCTATGTTACATTACAACGGTCCATTGTGTTGTAAGCACATTGAAACTTGGTATGCCACTGTATTACTTTATCATGGGCCAGCCCTAGACCATTACAGTGTATCGATTGCTCCAAATGTGAATTGTTGCAGTTGTGTCACTACACAATAATTGAATTCACATTAAGATTTGTATGTATGCATAAGATTTAAAATAACAGAAAATTAATAGTGTTTAAACTGTGGATACCACTTTTATTAAGTACCAAAGCTAAGCTACTCATGAGGTAGTCAACATGCACACACTTTGAATACGACATGGTACACTTAAAGGTATGAGAATGTGTATACTAGAGATAATGTATACCAGAATTAAAAACCATCAAAGTAGAAAATATTTCAAAATAGTGTTTTTCTGGTTTAGATCCTTGGTAGTATAGCTAAACACACAATTAATTAAAGGGATGTACTAGTATAAACTACTGCATTGACGTGATCATTCTCTTTTAATTTGTGATATTCTGAGTGTTCTTACTTGATTAGATAATGTGATTGTTGTTGACAATCTATCTAAAATGATAAATATTTTGATATGATTGATTTACTGTGTGATTAAGTATAATGGTGATAACAATTTTCTTGGAAACAATTGTAAATCTGTATTACTTCTGTAGGTAACTGACGAAGCCAAGTTTCTAATTCTAGCCAGCGTCTTGATCGATAACTTTGAAGGATTCATATTTCAAAAGCCGTTTCCAACGCTAAGAGGACTTATTATATGTTCTATTGTCGGAGGGGAAAAGCAACACAAAGAAAAACTAAAGGCAAAAAGGAAAGACTCAGTATTCTTTAAGCATATGGAAGAGCAGCGTAATGGAAAACTGACAAATTTGAATGTAAAAATAGTGGGAAGCTATCGATCAGATGCAACCCTACGCCAAGTTAGCGAAGCAGGATACATAGAGAAACTAACACAGACCTTGAATATCAAAGAAGAGTACATGGCAAATACCCCAGACCAAGAAATAGCAGTACAATATATGTACAGTATATAAATACTTAAGTTTTACCTTTGTAAATAGCAAAGTTTTAACCAGAAAGCATGTTCAATGAATTGTCAATTCATCTTTAGTTAGCCTATTTTTAATGGAAAGCTAGCCAACCATGATTTAATGGAAGGACCAGGAGGTTGTGTGTTTGCTTGATACAGGATAGTGCAGTCAATCATTTCAGTTAAGTTTTAGCAAGAAAATAAGTCAGTTGAGAAAAGTTTAACAGCTGAAGAGGAATCTAGTCAGCATTCGAAAGCTTTCCTTTTCCCATCCAAAGATATAACTTATAATTAAGTCCTTTTAGCGTTGGAAACGGCTTTTGAAATATAAATCTTTCAAAGTAATTGTTAATCCTAATGCTAATGTGTTACTGACAAACAAAACTTCTTTTTAGATGTTGTGTCCGTCTTCAATGGAAGCAGAAACATTGAAGGATGATGGAAATGTTTTACCTGACACAGTATTTTCTCAGCATGACACAGTAAGCCTCAATCTGGTTTTTTCTTCTTCTGATAATGGCTTTGGCGCAGATATGAAAAAGTGAACCACAGCATAACAATTGATCCTCAGAGGTAATCAGCAGTTTGATGGTAGCATGCCGAAGACCAAACCCAACAAGACATTGATCATTCGAGGACATCAAATTTTACCGAAGACTTATATATACAGGTCCTAGGTAAGAAATATGTAAAGATTGGAAGAAGTCCTCGGAAGTGCCTGAAATCCTAGGTGTATCGTGTGTTGTTATCAGATTCATGTTCTCGGTAGTATGGTACATGTAATTCACCTATTCACTTATCCCACTTAAAGAGATGTATTAATCAAAAATTACTGCTTGGACGTCATTTATTGTTGTAATTTCATTACCATGCAAAATTAGTTGTGAGATTGTTATTAATTAACATGTTGTTTAAAAGACTAGCCCACCAAATTAATATTTTTTCGCCAGTGCACCACAACTGGTTATCAAAGGCCGTGGACATTGACTTGGTTGTCGATGTTATGTCTGTCCGTACGTCGTACCTGTGTTCTCGTCCGGGTCGTATTAAGCGTTTCGTAATAGCATTGTTACTATCATAAACGAATACGCAGGCGACGACCCCGTCATTGTAAATGTGTGTTCACTCGTCGTCGTCGTCGTCGTCGCGATTAATGTTTGAATTCTAAACTCCGAAGACCATAGATACATCAAGTAAAAATTATACTAGTAATGAACAGTTCACCTAAATGCAATGGTGTATTGGTTGAAAGTCATATTGATTGAAAATCAGAGTATCAGCACTTAGGGCATGAGCACGAGTATGAATGAAAAAAACTTAAAAAAACCCAACTCGACTTTTAAATTGGGTTTGATTTACATGTAGTAAATTAGTGGCTATAACATATATTCATTTTGGAAGGTTAAACCAAACCAGAATTGAAACTTACTAAAGGATGGGGATAGAGGGTTATCACTCCCAGTTTGGGAATTGGAAGGGGATAGAGGGTTATCACCCCCAGATTGGGAATTGGAAGGGGATAGAGGGTTATCACTCTAAAGTTGGGAATTGGGAAAACGTTAGGAATGTATTGGTAGAAAATTTTGAAACCTTGGTAAATAGTTTGACGACTTTGGTGAAAAATAAAACCATTGTTTTAATTTGGAAAACACTGATTAAAACTTGTGCCACTGGTTCAAACATGATGGGTACAGCTTACACTGCCTTACACTGGTTCCTTTGTAAAACTTGGGTATTGAACAGCTGTTCTCATGAAAATATACAGGATGTAAATGCTGTAGATTAGTCTTCTAATAGCATCCTCCACTCCAAACACAACACAGCGCATTACAGCGGGATTAGTCCTGATTCTTACTAGTTTTATTTTGTATCGATTCTCTCTGATAGATCCTAGTTATGACGACGAATCTGATGTTAGTGAGGAAGAGAGTGGAGCAGAAGAAGATCTACAAGGATGTAACTCAGATGAGGAAAACACATTTATGCATTAAGGAGAATTGAATGGAAACCTGTCAAGCAGAGAAACGAAACATGAGCAAAAAGGAGATCTAGAAATAATAAAACTTCAGATATATTCATTTAAATAATTGTATGCTTCGGAACATTAGAAAAAGTAAATATTTCCATGTTTTTGTCGGATGTGATTTAATTTTGTATAGTCACCTTTATATTTTTCGTCTGCAATATGTAGGTGCATTGACAACCATGAAGGATGATCATGTATCCTGTCTGATCTAGTTACATTCTAAATGTTATATTTTGCAGTTTTGCCAGAATTTCGTTTCAAGTTTATATCGTGTTACAAGCATCTCATTGTTAAAACGTAACGAGATGAAATACTGGATTTTAAGGATAATAAAGTTCTAAAGATTTTTTCTGGTCGATTAATAAATAAAGCTTTGCACATATCCTTCACCATGATTTAATTTTTCTGGTTTATAAAGTCTAGCATGCTACCTATAGCTCAATTGTTTCAATGTCCTTTACATTTATGTTACTTCACAGATAAATCATCTTGGACAAATGAAGAAAGAGAAGCAGTCCAAGGGTACTTTCAGAAACATCTCCGAGTTTTAAGGGTTTCACGTAAACACGAGTACGAAGAGTGCAAACCTGAACGGGCAGAGCCGCGTTTAGTAGAAACAAGTTGGGAAATCAAATTCAAGGTGCACAATATTATCCAAAGTAGGAAACGCAAAAGTCTGGTGTGTAGGATTTTAAGATATATTGTTATCTAATCTCATTTGAACCATGAAAATATTAAATTCAATAAAACAATCAATAATTTGTCCACAAGTAAGTATATGTTTTCCTTTGAAAATAGATTATTTGAATGTTTTATTAAGAATTAGTCCACATGGATTAATCTTGCCAGTAAATCCATTTATGGCCTTTTAATATGTGATGGAACAATGTATCCAACAGACACTGTTGTAACTTCAACATATCTACTGAAGACGTATTTTGATTTTATGCACCATTTCCGTTTCCAACTGAGGACATTTATTGATTCAAAAGAAACAAAGTATCCATCGAAATTATTCAAGGAATATTCCCATTTTTTTTTTTTCCATATCTAATAAAGGACAATTTAAGAAACAGATTGGGGAAAAACCATATTTGTTTTTTATTTTCACAAAAATGTATTGAAATTTGTGTTTTCCCGCATAAAAATAACTGTTGTCCTGAGTCTAATTCATCATTATGATGTCATTTTTTTGAAAACGGATCGCCAATTTTTCATACTTCAAACATAAGTACATGAACAGATTGGAAACAAATGTTGTGAGTTTTTTTTATACTCTTCTTAATCATTTTTGAAGAAAACGAAATATTCCTAATCATTTAGAAAATGCAATTTCAAAGAAACACATGAAGAGTAGTACAGGAAGTGCTCTGATGATTTTATACTGATGACTTAGACTGAGACTGACCATCACTTTTAAGTACAATTTTTAAAATTTAATTATTTTTGTAGTGTTTCTTCACCAATCAGTTTTTTGTCCTCTATCAGATAAATAAACATGAGATTCCATGAGAATAATTCTTTTAAAATAAGTTTCATGGATTCCAAACTTGTGTATACAATATGTGATCACGTAGGGGGGAAGTCACTGCAACTTGATGCAATTTATTATACTTTCCGTCTTAAATTTCTGCAAACGTTTTCAATTATTCTCTGGGACCTCACGAAAATTGAACATAAATATAATACATTTTACTGCAGCAATCTTTACTAAAACAAGTATTTAAATATTCAATTAACATGATTAAGATTACAAAATAAGTGTGTGTTCTCAAGCCTATAGAGGGTAAATATACTTTCTTGGATTTTAATTCATAATGAAACTGAAGAAAGATGTATGCAGCTTTCTTTGGACAAGCAACTTTTAAGACGTCCTCATTATTTGTTACAGAAGGAAATGTTCATTTTATGAAGCTGTTATACATAAAGAAATAAGTATGAAAGTTATCGTATCTATACAGTCAGATGTAATTTTCCAACATAGAATACTCTAGTTTATGCTTTGGCAAACTCTTATCAATACTATAGGCAAATAGGTAATGTGGGTTTGCATGGTTCAGTAAACAAGTCAATTTTTTTAATTATCACCTAGATATTAAAATTTCAACTAGTGAATTCAGTAGTTGGAGGTACTTTTGTGCACCTCCAATATAATAGGTTCATGGAATGTATTCGGATATTCTTTCATATTCCTCTATAATAGGTTCATGGGAATGTATTCGTGATATTCTTTCATATCCTCTATAATAGGTTCATGGGAATGTATTCGTGATACTCTTTCATAGTCCTCTATAATAGGTTCATGGGAATGTATTCGTGATATTCTTTCATATCCTCTATAATAGGTTCATGGGAATGTATTCGTGATATTCTTTCATATCCTCTATAATAGGTTCATGGGAATGTATTCGTGATATTCTTTCATATTCCTCTATAATAGGTTCATGGGAATGTATTCGTGATATTCTTTCATATTCCTCTATAATAGGTTCATGGGAATGTATTCGTGATATTCTTTCATATCCTCTATAATAGGTTCATGGGAATGTATTCGTGATATTCTTTCATATTCCTCTATAATAGGTTCATGGGAATGTATTCGTGATATTCTTTCATATCCTCTATAATAGGTTCATGGGAATGTATTCGTGATATTCTTTCATAGTCCTCTATAATAGGTTCATGGGAATGTATTCGTGATATTCTTTCATATTCCTCTATAATAATGGTTCATGGGAATGTATTCGTGATATTCTTTCATATTCCTCTATAATAGGTTCATGGGAATGTATTCGTGATATTCTTTCATATTCCTCTATAATAGGTTCATGGGAATGTATTCGTGATATTCTTTCATATTCCTCTATAATAGGTTCATGGGAATGTATTCGTGATATTCTTTCATATTCCTCTATAATAGGTTCATGGGAATGTATTCGTGATATTCTTTCATATTCCTCTATAATAGTATTCGTTCATGGGAATGTATTCGTGATATTCTTTCATATTCCTCTATAATAGGTTCATGGGAATGTATTCGTGATATTCTTTCATATTCCTCTATAATAGGTTCATGGAATGTATTCGTGATATTCTTTCATATCCTCTATAATAGGTTCATGGGAATGTATTCGTGATATTCTTTCATATTCCTCTATAATAGGTTCATGGGAATGTATTCGTGATATTCTTTCATATTCCTCTATAATAGGTTCATGGGAATGTATTCGTGATATTCTTTCATAGTCCTCTATAATAGGTTCATGGGAATGTATTCGTGATATTCTTTCATATTCCTCTATAATAGGTTCATGGGAATGTATTCGTGATATTCTTTCATATTCCTCTATAATAGGTTCATGGGAATGTATTCGTGATATTCTTTCATAGTCCTCTATAATAGGTTCATGGGAATGTATTCGTGATATTCTTTCATATTCCTCTATAATAGGTTCATGGGAATGTATTCGTGATATTCTTTCATATCCTCTATAATAGGTTCATGGGAATGTATTCGTGATATTCTTTCATAGTCCTCTATAATAGGTTCATGGGAATGTATTCGTGATATTCTTTCATATTCCTCTATAATAGGTTCATGGGAATGTATTCGTGATATTCTTTCATAGTCCTCTATAATAGGTTCATGGGAATGTATTCGTGATATTCTTTCATAGTCCTCTATAATAGGTTCATGGGAATGTATTCGTGATATTCTTTCATAGTCCTCTATAATAGGTTCATGGGAATGTATTCGTGATATTCTTTCATATTCCTCTATAATAGTATTCGTTCATGGAATGTATTCGTGATATTCTTTCATATCCTCTATAATAGGTTCATGGGAATGTATTCGTGATATTCTTTCATATCCCTCTATAATAGGTTCATGGGAATGTATTCATGATATTCTTTCATATTCCTCTATAATAGGTTCATGGGAATGTATTCGTGATATTCTTTCATAGTTCCTCTATAATAGGTTCATGGGAATGTATTCGTGATATTCTTTTCTTTCATATTCCTCTATAATAGGTTCATGGGAATGTATTCGTGATATTCTTTCATAGTCCTCTATAATAGGTTCATGGGAATGTATTCGTGATATTCTTTCATATTCCTCTATAATAGGTTCATGGGAATGTATTCGTGATATTCTTTCATATTCCTCTATAATAGGTTCATGGGAATGTATTAGTGATATTCTTTCATATTCCTCTATAATAGGTTCATGGGAATGTATTCGTGATATTCTTTCATATTCCTCTATAATAGGTTCATGGGAATGTATTCGTGATATTCTTTCATATTCCTCTATAATAGGTTCATGGGAATGTATTCGTGATATTCTTTCATATTCCTCTATAATAGGTTCATGGGAATGTATTCGTGATATTCTTTCATATTCCTCTATAATAGGTTCATGGGAATGTATTCGTGATATTCTTTCATATTCCTCTATAATAGGTTCATGGGAATGTATTCGTGATATTCTTTCATATTCCTCTATAATAGGTTCATGGGAATGTATTCGTGATATTCTTTCATATTCCTCTATAATAGGTTCATGGGAATGTATTCGTGATATTCTTTCATATTCCTCTATAATAGGTTCATGGGAATGTATTCGTGATATTCTTTCATATTCCTCTATAATAGGTTCATGGGAATGTATTCGTGATATTCTTTCATATTCCTCTATAATAGGTTCATGGGAATGTATTCGTGATATTCTTTCATATTCCTCTATAATAGGTTCATGGGAATGTATTCGTGATATTCTTTCATATTCCTCTATAATAGGTTCATGGGAATGTATTCGTGATATTCTTTCATATTCCTCTATAATAGGTTCATGGGAATGTATTCGTGATATTCTTTCATATTCCTCTATAATAGGTTCATGGGAATGTATTCGTGATATTCTTTCATATTCCTCTATAATAGGTTCATGGGAATGTATTCGTGATATTCTTTCATATTCCTCTATAATAGGTTCATGGAATGTATTCGTGATATTCTTTCATAGTCCTCTATAATAGGTTCATGGGAATGTATTCGTGATATTCTTTCATATTCCTCTATAATAGGTTCATGGGAATGTATTCGTGATATTCTTTCATAGTCCTCTATAATAGGTTCATGGGAATGTATTCGTGATATTCTTTCATATTCCTCTATAATAGGTTCATGGGAATGTATTCGTGATATTCTTTCATATTCCTCTATAATAGGTTCATGGGAATGTATTCGTGATATTCTTTCATATTCCTCTATAATAGGTTCATGGGAATGTATTCGTGATATTCTTTCATATTCCTCTATAATAGGTTCATGGGAATGTATTCGTGATATTCTTTCATATTCCTCTATAATAGGTTCATGGGAATGTATTCGTGATATTCTTTCATATTCCTCTATAATAGGTTCATGGGAATGTATTCGTGATATTCTTTCATATTCCTCTATAATAGGTTCATGGAATGTATTCGTGATATTCTTTCATATTCCTCTATAATAGCTTCATGGGAATGTATTCGTGATATTCTTTCATAGTCCTCTATAATAGGTTCATGGGAATGTATTCGTGATATTCTTTCATATTCCTCTATAATAGGTTCATGGGAATGTATTCGTGGTAATCTTTCATATTCCTCTATAATAGGTTCATGGGAATGTATTCGTGGTAATCTTTCATATTCCTCTATAATAGGTTCATGGGAATGTATTCGTGATATTCTTTCATATTCCTCTATAATAGGTTCAATGGGAATGTATTCGTGATATTCTTTCATATTCCTCTATAATAGGTTCATGGGAATGTATTCGTGATATTCTTTCATATTCCTCTATAATAGGTTCATGGGAATGTATTCGTGATATTCTTTCATATCCTCTATAATAGGTTCATGGGAATGTATTCGTGATAATCTTTCATAGTCCTCTATAATAGGTTCATGGGAATGTATTCGTGATATTCTTTCATATTCCTCTATAATAGGTTCATGGAATGTATTCGTGGTAATCTTTCATAGTCCTCTATAATAGGTTCATGGGAATTTATTCGTGATATTCTTTCATATTCCTCTATAATAGGTTCATGGGAATGTATTCGTGATATTCTTTCATAGTCCTCTATAATAGGTTCATGGGAATGTATTCGTGATATTCTTTCATATTCCTCTATAATAGGTTCATGGGAATGTATGCGTGATATTCTTTCATATTCCTCTATAGTAGGCTAATGGGAATGTATTCGTGATGTTCTTTCATATTCCTCTATAATAGATTCATGGGAATGTATTCGTGATATTCTTTCATATTCCTCTATTATAGGTTCATGGGAATGTATTCGTGATATTCTTTCATGGTCCTCTATAATAGGTTCATGGGAATGTATTCGTGATAATCTTTCATAGTCCTTTATAATAGGTTCATGGGAATGTATTCGTTATATTCTTTCATATTCCTCTATAGTAGGTTCATGGGAATGTACTCGTGGTAATCTTCCATAGTCCTCTATAATAGCTTCATGGGAATGTATTCGTGATATTCTTTCATATTCCTCTATAATAGCTTCATGGGAATGTATTCGTGATATTCTTTCATATTCCTCTATAGTAGGTTCATGGGAATGTACTCGTGGTAATCTTTCATAGTCCTCTATAATAGGTTCATGGGAATGTATTCGTGATATTCTTTCATATTCCTCTATAATAGGTTCATGGGAATGTATTCGTGATATTCTTTCATAGTCCTCTATAATAGGTTCATGGAATGTATTCGTGATATTCTTTCATAGTCCTCTATAATAGGTTCATGGGAATGTATTCGTGATATTCTTTCATATTCCTCTATAATAGGTTCATGGGAATGTATTCGTGATATTCTTTCATATTCCTCTATAATAGGTTCATGGGAATGTATTCGTGATATTCTTTCATAGTCCTCTATAATAGGTTCATGGGAATGTATTCGTGATATTCTTTCATATTCCTCTATAATAGGTTCATGGGAATGTATTCGTGATATTCTTTCATATTCCTCTATAATAGGTTCATGGGAATGTATTCGTGATATTCTTTCATAGTCCTCTATAATAGGTTCATGGGAATGTATTCGTGATATTCTTTCATATTCCTCTATAATAGGTTCATGGGAATGTATTCGTGATATTCTTTCATAGTCCTCTATAATAGGTTCATGGGAATGTATTCGTGATATTCTTTCATATTCCTCTATAATAGGTTCATGGGAATGTATGCGTGATATTCTTTCATATTCCTCTATAGTAGGCTAATGGGAATGTATTCGTGATATTCTTTCATATTCCTCTATAATAGGTTCATGGGAATGTATTCGTGATATTCTTTCATAGTCCTCTATAATAGCTTCATGGGAATGTATTCGTGATATTCTTTCATATTCCTCTATAATAGGTTCATGGGAATGTATTCGTGATATTCTTTCATAGTCCTCTATAATAGGTTCATGGGAATGTATTCGTGATATTCTTTCATATTCCTCTATAATAGGTTCATGGGAATGTATTCGTGATATTCTTTCATATTCCTCTATAAATAGGTTCATGGAATGTATTCGTGATATTCTTTCATATTCCTCTATAATAGGTTCATGGGAATGTAGTCGTGATATTCTTTCATATTCCTCTATAATAGGTTCATGGGAATGTATTCGTGATATTCTTTCATATTCCTCTATAATAGGTTCATGGGAATGTATTCGTGATATTCTTTCATATTCCTCTATAATAGGTTCATGGGAATGTATTCGTGATATTCTTTCATAATAGGTCCTCTTTCATATTCCTCTATAATAGGTTCATATTCTTTCATATTCCTCTATAATAGGTTCATGAATGTATTCGTGATATTCTTTCATATTCCTCTATAATCCATCTGATATTCTTTCATAGGCCTCTATAATGGTTCATGGAATGTATTCGTGATATTCTTTCATATTCCTCTATAATAGGTTCATGGGAATGTATTCGTGATATTCTTTCATATTCCTCTATAATAGGTTCATGGGAATGTATATTCGTGATATTCTTTCATATTCCTCTATAATAGGTTCATGGGAATGTATTCGTGATATTCTTTCATATTCCTCTATAATAGGTTCATGGGAATGTATTCGTGATATTCTTTCATATTCCTCTATAATAGGTTCATGGGAATGTATTCGTGATATTCTTTCATATTCCTCTATAATAGGTTCATGGGAATGTATTCGTGATATTCTTTCATATTCCTCTATAATAGGTTCATGGGAATGTATTCGTGATATTCTTTCATAGTCCTCTATAATAGGTTCATGGGAATGTATTCGTGATATTCTTTCATATTCCTCTATAATAGGTTCATGGGAATGTATTCGTGATATTCTTTCATATTCCTCTATAATAGGTTCATGGGAATGTATTCATGATATTCTTTATTCATATTCCTCTATAATAGGTTCATGGGAATGTATTCGTGATATTCTTTCATATTCCTCTATAATAGGTTCATGGGAATGTATTTCGTGATATTCTTTCATATTCCTCTATAATAGGTTCATGGGAATGTATTCGTGATATTCTTTCATATTCCTCTATAATAGGTTCATGGGAATGTATTCGGATATTCTTTCATATTCCTCTATAATAGGTTCATGGGAATGTATTCGTGATATTCTTTCATATTCCTCTATAATAGGTTCATGGGAATGTATTCGTGATATTCTTTCATATTCCTCTATAATAGGTTCATGGGAATGTATTCGTGATATTCTTTCATAGTCCTCTATAATAGGTTCATGGGAATGTATTCGTGATATTCTTTCATAGTCCTCTATAATAGGTTCATGGGAATGTATTCGTGATATTCTTTCATATCCTCTATAATAGGTTCATGGGAATGTATTCGTGATATTCTTTCATATTCCTCTATAATAGGTTCATGGGAATGTATTCGTGATATTCTTTCATAGTCCTCTATAATAGGTTCATGGGAATGTATTCGTGATATTCTTTCATATTCCTCTATAATAGGTTCATGGGAATGTATTCGTGATATTCTTTCATATTCCTCTATAATAGGTTCATGGGAATGTATTCGTGAATTCTTTCATAGTCCTCTATAATAGGTTCATGGGAATGTATTCGTGATATTCTTTCATATTCCTCTATAATAGGTTCATGGGAATGTATTCGTGATATTCTTTCATAGTCCTCTATAATAGGTTCATGGGAATGTACTCGTGGTAATCTTTCATAGTCCTCTATAATAGGTTCATGGGAATGTATTCGTGATATTCTTTCATATTCCTCTATAATAGGTTCATGGGAATGTATTCGTGATATTCTTTCATATCCTCTATAGTAGGTTCATGGGAATGTATTCGTGATAATCTTTCATAGTCCTCTATAATAGGTTCATGGGAATGTATTCGTGATATTCTTTCATATTCCTCTATAATAGGTTCATGGAATGTATTCGGATATTCTTTCATATTCCTCTATAATAGGTTCATGGGAATGTCCTCTATAATAGGTTCATATTCATAGTCCTCTATAATTTCATGGGAATGTATTCGTGATATTCTTTCATAGTCCTCTATAATAGGTTCATGGGAATGTATTCTATTCTTTCATATTCCTCTATAATAATGTATTCGTGATATTCTTTCATATTCCTCTATAATAGGGAATTCTTTCATAGTCCTCTATAATAGTATTCTTATCATAGTCCTCTATAATTTCATTTCATATTCTTTCATATTCCTCTATAATAGGTTCATGGAATGTATTCGGATATTCTTTCATGGGTTCATGAATGTATTCGTGATATTCTTTCATAGTCCTCTATAATAGGTCCATGGGAATGTATTCGTGATATTCTTTCAGGCTAATAGGTTCATGGGAATGTATTCGTGATATTCTTTCATAGTCCTCTATAATAGGTTCATGGAATGTATTCGTGATATTCTTTCATAGTCCTCTATAATAGGTTCATGGGAATGTATTCGTGATATTCTTTCATAGTCCTCTATAATAGGTTCATGGGAATGTATTCGTGATATTCTTTCATAGTCCTCTATAATAGCTTCATGGGAATGTATTCGTGATATTCTTTCATATTCCTCTATAATAGGTTCATGGGAATGTAGTCGTGATATTCTTTCATATTCCTCTATAATAGGTTCATGGGAATGTATTCGTGATATTCTTTCATATTCCTCTATAATAGGTTCATGGGAATGTAGTCGTGATATTCTTTCATATTCCTCTATAATAGGCTAATGGGAATGTATTCGTGATATTCTTTCATATTCCTCTATTATAGGTTCATGGGAATGTAGTCGTGATATTCTTTCATATTCCTCTATAATAGGCTAATGGGAATGTATGCGTGATATTCTTTCATAGTCCTCTATAATAGCTTCATGGGAATGTATTCGTGATATTCTTTCATATTCCTCTATAATAGGTTCATGGGAATGTATTCATGATATTCTTTCATGGTCCTCTATAATAGGTTCATGGGAATGTATTCGTGATATTCTTTCATATTCCTCTATTATAGGTTCATGGGAATGTAGTCGTGATATTCTTTCATATTCCTCTATAATAGGTTCATGGGAATGTATGCGTGATATTCTTTCATAGTCCTCTATAATAGCTTCATGGGAATGTATTCGTGATACTCTTTCATATTCCTCTATAATAGGTTCATGGGAATGTATTCATGATATTCTTTCATATTCCTCTATAATAGCTTCATGGGAATGTATTCGTGATATTCTTTCATATTCCTCTATAATAGGTTCATGGGAATGTAGTCGTGATATTCTTTCATATTCCTCTATAATAGGTTCATGGGAATGTATTCGTGATATTCTTTCATATTCCTCTATAATAGGTTCATGGAATGTATTCGTGATATTCTTTCATATTCCTCTATAATAGGTTCATGGGAATGTATTCGTGATATTCTTTCATATTCCTCTATAATAGCTTCATGGGAATGTATTCGTGATATTCTTTCATAGTCCTCTATAATAGGTTCATGGGAATGTATTCATGATATTCTTTCATATTCCTCTATAATAGGTTCATGGGAATGTATTCGTGATATTCTTTCATATTCCTCTATAATAGCTTCATGGGAATGTATTCATGATATTCTTTGATATTCCTCTATAATAGAATATTCTCTTTCATAGTCCTCTATAATAGGTTCATGGGAATGTATTCGTGATATTCTTTCATATTCTTATATAATAGGTTCATGGGAATGTATTCGTGATACTCTTTCATAGTCCTCTATAATAGCTTCATGGGAATGTATTCGTGATACTCTTTCATATTCCTCTATTATAGGTTCATGGGAATGTTTGAAGAGTACTCATGGATGTTACTCTTTAAAACAGTTTTCCTAAATTCCAATTTTTGAAATTGGTGAGTGTCTCTACCTGATATATTTTGATAAGGAGTTAGGATTATAACAAAAATAATAATAATTTAATGTTCTGCTCCTCTCTTTTAACTCATGCTACTGAAAGATTGAAAAACGTAGATCTGACATCAGAAAATGTATTGGTTGTTGTAGACTTTTTTGCAATTTGATTGAAAAAATTGTCTTATCTATTACTGATAATTGATGAATTGTTTAAGGCTCCAAAATGGTTGATGCTGTAAAGGTTAATATTCTGAGTGTTAAAAAACAACCAAGCTTTGGAGTTCTAAAACAAACAAAGACAGTGAATTACTTGAAATTTAAACTTCTTTGTTTGTTTTATCTTTCGAATCAACATTTACATGTAATTCAGGTTTTTAAAGTTTGAAGAAAGTGTTGTGATTGTTTTTTGAGTGAACTCCGGTGCAGAAAAGCAATACAAGATGAAATAAATCATTTGTCTTATTGTTGTATAATTAATTTGACAGATCGCAAATGTGTTCCCATATGGTGGGGCTAGATGACTCAGACAGGGAGACTGCTATATCACCCCGGTGGTGCCATTTCTATATTTGGAAAGGACATATAACAGTATAAGATGGAGAGGGTCACCTCAAGAGAAACCAATCCCAGAATATCTTGATTACAAAAAAGATGTTAATGTGATTTATTTCTATCAGGTAGAACAGCATGTGAATGTGCGTGTGTGTTTGTGTTTGTGTTCATGGGAAAGGAAAGGTAGGGGGGAGTTTTGAAAATTACAAAATCTAGCATTTATTTTCCAAGAATTTTTCTTCTATATGAGGGACTAGTTTAGTTACAATGATTTTTCTAGACTTCTTGTTTCATTACAAGTTAAACAATTTTCACATCAAGGTGGATGAAGGTCCCCTAAGGGAGTTGATCTAATGCCATACTTGTTTTGACACCCCCCCCCCATCCCTTCACCCCATTTATGATCGCACTGATTTAATGCGTGAAATAATTCGTCTTCCCTTGGATGAAGCTCTCTTCTAACAATTTTATAGACATTTCTATGACAGATAAGTCCTTAAAATTCAATAAAGCTGTGATTTTTCATTCATAAAATGATTTCATCTCCTCTAGCATGCACAAGAGAAAGCATAGTATTAAAACATTAATAAAAAAAGTTTTGATTTCTAACACAGACATATCATCCCAGTCATGAATTTTGCAAGAACAAATTCCTCAAAATTGCATTCAGAATTTAATTTTGCATTTATCAAATACTTGCCTACTGTCCTGCAAAGCTATGAAATGTTATGCGCTGCGACCGTAAATAGCAATCAATACTTGATTCTATCAGGTCCGTAGAAGCAGGGGTTTGAGTCCCTCATCACCACCTTTTTTCCCCTTATAATAGTAAAACATGATGCAACTTTTCTTAAACTCTAGATTACCGTATGCTTTCCATGAGTGATCATGATTTAGCACCCTACTGTTAAAATTATGACTACGCCCCTGTCTATATCTAACATAAATCCTCTCTTGGTAGTAAATATTCGCAACATACCAAGTCCTCTAATTCACATCAGCACACTATTTTGAGCTTATCACATCTTGCATAGAGAAGAAAAATAACACACTAAGTCCTCAAAGGGCCGCCAATATTCGATACCTAAGAAAAAAAATCTTTCAGTCCGGGAGCAGCCCAAAAACCTAGGTACTTTGAAATACCCCAAAATTGGGTACTTTTATGTATTACGTCATCGAATGAGCCTACACATTTGACTAGCCCACACTAAACATATGGGGTTTTTCATTTTCCACTCCGGATTGTCCAAAATTTCACTGGATATCTCGAAAATTTGAAGACGGATAGTTAATAGATATTCAAAACTTTTTGCTGCTGATTTTTGAAAATCATCATAGCCTTTTTGAGAAAATTAACAAAAAAGATTGCTTATAATCTGTTTTTTTTTTTCTTTCACAAAAAGGCGACCGTGAATTTCAAAAAAACATTTTTCAGAGTATCTTGTGAAATTTTGGACAATCCGGAGCGGAAAATGAGAAACCCCATATGTTTAGTGTGGGCTAGTCAAATGTGTAGGCTCATGCGATGAAAGGATACATAAAAGTACCCAATTTTTGGTATTTCAAAGTACCCAGTTTTTGGGTTGCTCCCGGGCTGCCTTTCTTGCACACTCACATTCATACATACAGGTATGTACCGAGGACTTTAAAAGAACAAAATATTCTCCCGAGGACTTAAATTTCTCATGTGTTGCAAACAGTATTTAGGTTTTTGCAGTGTATGTTGACAAAATAGATATACCTTTCTATGTGTAACCAAAGGTGCAAGGACTCTTTCGGAAATTCAAGATGATTGTCAGAATTTGTATCACCTAATATATTGAGGTCGAATTATTCTTAACTAAAAAATACAAACCTCAATTTGTTTTAATTTATCTCAATGTTTCTGACACATTTGCATCTACCGAGGACCTGTCTTTACCTTCAAGATCGTTGTTCAAGTACTCGGTTGATCAGCGTGTTAACATGTTAAAGTCTTCTGTAGATGAGTCATACACTTTAATCGGATTCATGTCATATTTGGTGCACATATAACCCGTGGTCTGTAGATGTGCCCTATTGTTTTTGGTGGTGATATCATGCATCAATGTTCGTGCAATTTCCTTCATTTTTGGAAAATTTCTTAAAATTTTGAGAAGCTATTTTTCATTTCAGGAATTGTTGCCAAAGTTTACCAAAATTTCCAGTAATTTTACCCACTCCCGACCCCGACCTCTCCCGTTATAAAATACTTTTTGGACCGTGATAAGAGACTCGTTGGGACAAATGATCAAATCTGCCACCCTCTCCTCAATGACAAATATCTTTCTATGCCGCTGGAAAGTGCTTTTAAAGGTGTGAGAATGCAACATTCAAATAATACACATAGACTTAGTTAATTGTGTGGAGAAAATATATCCCTTCTGCTACAGTGACCCCACTACAGATTTCTATTAAAGAAAAAAAGGTTATGTAATAGGAAATAGGTCATTTTTTCCAATTGATTTTAAATATTATGTTGTATTTGTGAATTTCATTATTATCTGGAAAACGTCGTGGCGTGCTATAATGGACCCCCTTCCCAGTCCCATCACTACTTCATCAAAGCCCCCTCCCCAACCCCACCTCCACCATTTTTCTTGCCTGCATTTGAAATATAATGTTTCAGGTGTCAACCTTTTATGACAATTTTGAACATCAAACATCGCCACTTTTATGCCACTGTTTAAAAAATATATGCAGGTGCGGTAAAACCCGAAATATTTATATCATACTAATTATAGCAATGTGCGGTAAAACCCCAAATACTAATATCATACTCATTATAGCAATGTGTGGTAAAACCTGAAATATCAATATCATACTAATTATAGCAATATGGGGTAAAACCTAAATATTAATTTCATACTATTTATGGCAATATGCGGTAAAACCCAAAATATTAATTTCATACTAATTATAGCAATATGCGGTAAAACCTGAAATATTAATATCATACTAATTCTAGCAATGTGCGGTAAAACCCAAAATATTAATATCATACTAATTATAGCAATATGCGGTAAAACCCAAAATATTAATATTATACTAATTCTAGCAATATGCGGTAAAACCCAAAATATTAATTTCATACTATTTATAGCAATGTTCGGTAAAACCAAAATATTAATATCATACTAATTCTAGCAATATGCGGTAAAACCCAAAATATTAATTTCATACTATTTATGCCAATATGCGGTAAAACCCAAAATATTAATATTATACTAATTCTAGCAATATGCGGTAAAACCCAAAATATTAATTTCATACTATTTATAGCAATGTGCGGTAAAACCTGAAATATTAATTTCATACTAATTATAGCAATATGTGGTAAAATGTTAAATATTAATTTCATACTAATTATAGCAATATGCGGTAAAACCGAAAATATAAATTTTATACTAATTATAGCATTCTGCGGTAAAACCTGAAATACTAATATCATACTAATTGTAGCAATATGCGGTAAAACCCAAAATATTAATATCATACTAATTATAGCAATATGCGGTAAAACCTGAAATATTAATATCATACTAATTCTAGCAATGTGCGGTAAAACCCAAAATATTAATATCATACTAATTCTAGCAATATGCGGTAAAACCCAAAATATTGCCTGCATTTTAAATAAAATGTTTCAGGTGTCAACCTTTTATGACAATTTTGAACATCAAACATCGCCACTTTTATGCCACTGTTTAGAGAATATATGCAGGTGCGGTGAAAGCCGAAATATTAATATCATACTAATTATAGCAATGTGCGGTAAAACCCCAAATACTAATATCATATTCTTTATAGCAATGTGTGATAAAACCTGAAATATCAATATCATACTAATTATAGCAATATGGGGTAAAACCTGAAATAGTAAATATCATACTATTTATGGCAATATGCGGTAAAACCCAAAATATTAATTTCATACTAATTATAGCAATATGCGGTAAAACCTGAAATATTAATATCATACTAATTCTAGCAATGTGCGGTAAAACCCAAAATATTAATATCATACTAATTCTAGCAATATGCGGTAAAACCCAAAATATTAGTATTATACTAATTCTAGCAATATGCGGTTAAAACCCAAAATATTAATTTCATACTATTTATAGCAATGTTCGGTAAAACCCAAAATATTAATATCATACTAATTCTAGCAATATGCGGTAAAACCCAAAATATTAATTTCATACTATTTATGCCAATATGCGGTAAAACCCAAAATATTAATATCATACTAATTCTAGCAATATGCGGTAAAACCCAAAATATTAATTTCATACTATTTATAGCAATGTGCGGTAACACCTGAAATATTAATTTCATACTAATTATAGCAATATGCGGTAAAATGTTAAATATTAATTTCATACTAATTATAGCAATATGCGGTAAAACCGAAAATATAAATTTTATACTAATTATAGCATTCTGCGGTAAAACCTGAAATACTAATATCATACTAATTGTAGCAATATGCGGTAAAACCCAAAATATTAATATCATACTAATTATAGCAATAAAACCCCAAATACTAATATCATACTCTTTATAGCAATGTGTAAAACCTGAAATATCAATATCATACTAATTATAGCAATATGGGTAAAACCTGAAATATAATATCATACTATTTATGGCAATATAAAACCCAAAATATTAATTTCATACTAATTATAGCAATATGCGTTAAAACCTGAAATATTAATATCATACTAATTCTAGCAATGTGCGGTAAAACCCAAAATATTAATATCATACTAATTCTAGCAATATGCGGTAAAACCCAAAATATTAATATCATACTAATTCTAGCAATGTGCGGTAAAACCCAAAATATTAATTTCATACTATTTATAGCAATGTGCGGTAAAACCCAAAATATTAATATCATACTAATTCTAGCAATATGCAAAACCCAAAATATTAATTTCATACTATTTATAGCAATGTGCGGTAAAACCCAAAGTATTAATATCATACTAATTCTAGCAATATGGTAAAACCCAAAATATTAATTTCATACTAATTATAGCAAAAATAGTAAATCCTGAAAAGTTAATTTCATACTAATCATAGCTTTATGCGGCAAAACCTGAAATATTAATTTCATACTAATTATAGCAATGAATAAATGAGCGATTTATCTTTCCTCGCTTAATTTTTGTGATTATAATCACAGCTGATTACATTTATATTCCGATATCTTTTTTATATGCATAAAATGAAGAAATAAATTGTCATCGCAAAGATAAAACGAGTAGTGAAAAATCTAATTGATGCACTATCTAAGCAAGGTGAATCACGTAAGTGCCTCCCTGTTGTTTTTATGGCTTATCCTTAACAGCCACGCAGAGGATAAATCCGTTACACAACACATTATTACGATTTGGATAAACGTAGATTTGTGCAACTACAGCTGTCGGTGATGTCTAAGCTTTTAACAGATCTATTGACATCTGAAAATGGAATTTCATTAAAAGAAACACTGAATTTCTTATCAAAGACGCGAATTATTTTTCTACAATTTCTCTCTAAAAACAAGGATGATGTTTATCTAACCGTGACTGTATAATCTCCTTCAACAATAATTACTTTTAGTTCGGACAACTTCTACAGCAAATTAAACGGAGGATGGAAATGCTCCCCTTAAGATTACTATTTTCAAGGCTGTTAATCCCTGAAACAGGGCCGCCCCCAGGAGCCTGTTTGTCTTTATTTATTTATATTTCTTTTTATTTGGGGGTGGGAGTAAGGGGTGAGGGTGAAAGGAGGTGTGTGTGTGTGTGTGTGGTAAGGTGGGTAGGGGGTGGGGGTGGATGGAGGTGTGTGTGTGTGGGGAGGGGGGGGGTGGTAAAGCACCTTAAAAACAGCTCTTATTAAGACCTTAACTTTCCTGGTTCAAAATTTTTTCATCCTAAAATGTGTATATATAAAACCTTTCCCAAACTTTGTGGAGTAAAAGTGTAGCCCCATGCCCCCACCCCTTCCTACATTTTGGGAAGGAGGATTACGGCACGCTATTTTTCGATGAAAGCTTACACAAGGCAATATAGCAGCACGTATGACGTAAAGCAAGTACACAAACCCAGGATGTTCAACACAGAACTGACGGATGTAGGCCATATGCCAAATTCATGGCAAAACCAACATCCAATTTCTCTGGAAGAAGGCAATGCAAATCACGAACAACAAAGTAATGCTTCTTGTTTCTTTCTTTGGAATCCTTGACGGTTCCAGGCAATTATTCAAGGAATTTGCGAGTCTTAACCTATAAAACTTTTCAAATCTGAATCGGCCATTTCCGAAAAACTAATTAAAATAATATTGCATGGTCGAGATTCACGTGTCCATAATGAACCAATCGTATACTGGGGGAATTGCATTGACCAATAAAATGCTGGGGAAAACTTGGCCTTCTGCACAATTCACACACGGTATGGGACCATGCGTATGAACAAAACAAATGTATTCAAGCGCACGTACACGTGCGTTATACAATGGAGGTAATACGCGCACGTATTGCTGCTTACACATTTTTCCTCAAAACTGCACCTGGTTAGTTGGGAAACAAAGCGAAAATTCCCCCAGCATTTGACACTTTGATTGGTCAAAGTACTGAAGAATTCACATTCGGCTAAACTCAGTTTAAAAAAAAGTCTACAGCCAAAACTCATTTATAACTCATGTTTTGGCTGTCTTGTTTTAATTTCTCATATGCTAATAGGCCTAGTATTTTGTCTTTCTATTTTTTGTTAATTTTATATTCTTGTCTTGTTTGAGTACTTTAGCAGATAGTTTAACTTTTTGGTATTTTTTCCAGTATACGTTTATCATTGACCTTGATTAAAATTCAACGTTTACAGTTTACACCAATCCTTTTAAATCTGTATAATCCAAAATATAAACCCCTCAGCTAGTCTGCAGCTTAACTTATTTACCATCATTTAAATTGTTAGCATTTCCAAGGTTATATTTTACGTGCGTTTATAGATTATTTTTACGATTCTCTAGGCCTTTAATCGTCTTTACTAACTTGATGTTTCTTTAACTGTTATCTTTTATATAATGTTATTCTATTTATTTGTTTATTTGATTTTATTAAAATTATTTGTTTATTTTATTTCATTACATTTATATTATTGTTTGTTATTCTCGCGACACTCAGCTAAAGAAGATCACCTTTTATGTTGAATGAGTGCCATGAGAAAATGAAAAAGATATATAAATAGATAATTGGGTAAGCATTGGAATAAACTTGTCCCTTTTCATTACATTTATGTGATTTCATTACATTTATTTGATTTAATTACATTTATTACTTTATTTGATTTTATTACATTTATTTGTTTAATCTAATTTCATGATATTGGTTTGCTTTTTTTGATTGAATATTTTTACATTTATATTATTGTTTGTTATTCTCGCGACCCTAAAGATCCCCTTTGTGCATGTTGAAAGAGTGCCCTGAGAAAAAGAACTAGAACATCAATGATGTAGTAGCTCAACATATATTTTAAGGTGATTACAAGCCTGTTTTTTTGTTAGTGGTTAGTTAATTCGAGTAGGCTGGGGTTGTTAGAAATGCATGTTTGATGTTTATTTGTTGGAGAAATGCAAGCGGGAGCAGCTTTGATATCGTTGTGATGCTAGTACATAAATGATGTAGTTGTTTAATATATGTGTTGGGGATGGGTAGAAGATGTTTTTGTTGGTAAAGTGTTACATTGATAAGGCTGTGGTTGTTAGGAAGGGAATACAAGTTTGTTTAGCAGTGGTGCAACAAAAGGCTGGGAATGCCCGGAAGGATGGGTAAACCTTACAGGTCGTGGGAAAAATAGATTTGGGTCTAGCTCTGAACAATGACACTCCAATATCTTTTTTTATGGGACCCAACGCGCCAGGGGTGTCGGAAGGAAGTCTGAGTAAGGAGAGGGAGCAGAAAATCAAATTCATGAGCGCTCTTTTGACAGTAATTGAGGGGCACTTTATATTTAAAAAAGGGGCACTCTTGTCAGTTTTCAAAATTGTGGAGAAAACGTGCCCCTGTCCCATGGTTCCTACACATATGGTTTGAGCATAGGTAGGATTTGGGGGGTGGGGCCACTGAGCAAGGGAGAACTTCCCCACCCTTATTTTTAGTCCAAATGGGTACTTTTGTATGGTGATGAGATGTATCTTAAAGTTATTTTGTGACCGCCCCCCCCCCTCCCCACACACACACTTCTGACTTTCCCCCACTTTCGGTAGGCAAATTCCGCCAATGGGTTTAATTTGGGCTGAATGAGTGCCCTGAAAAAAGAAAGAAAAATGGATACACTAAAAATATACCAAAAGTCTGACGCGTATTTTCAGTGTTCTGTTTGTTGCTATCGTTAAAAGTGTTCAGATTATGCACACGTGTGTTCTTCATCAGGATTATAGATATTTAATATCTTAACACTAGCGTCACTCTTCAATGAACACTGGCATGCGCCAGTGCATGTGTTCTTATCAATATAATACAATTCTAATTACCAGCTTTTACACTGATTATAAATAACATACACTCTGTGTTTCCATGACACGGACGTGTCACCAAAAATATGTTCTCAAGCCAAATACTATAGTGTTACATTTCCCGCCATTGTCGCACCGCGAAAACAAAACGCGCACTTGCTAAGCTCGACAACAACTACATAGCATAGCATTCAGTCCTCAAACTCGACAGTGCAGTGATCACGTTTCAGGGCCATTCTCTGTTACGTCATGTGTGTAACGGGCTAAAGAATGACCTCATTGGATCCCTAGGATACCCCAGGGGTCCACTGGGGCCATTCTCTGTTACGGTACGTATGCGAACAGCCAGAGAATGGCCCTTCATCGTTTTGTACAAACTTTTAAACCGGGAGTCTGCTATAGACATACATTACAGGTAAATTACCAATTAATCTAAACCTGAAATTATAGCATTTGTATTTTGTTATTGTATTGCATCTAAGTAAGCAGCATTCAAATTTATAAGCAGACGGAACTGAGAACAGATTGTGTTTAACATTCTCAATTTGAACTTCACAATTACAGTAGGCCTAGCCTAACATATAGGCCTAGCCTGGGTTAGGGTTAGGGTTAATGGTAAAAGAATTACAAAATTCTGCAAGGGCCCCAAAGACCAGATAGGACCAATAAGGGGTTGGTCATCGCTAAATTCAGCGTGGCTCCAATTGGAATTCTGTTTCAAGGAATAAAGAGAGATATATTACTGAATAAATGTTGAATGTTTTTTTATATCTTTTTCAGAAAATCATATATTTTCATTTTCAAATTTAGGAACTAAAAATACTTATCATCTTCACTTTCGTTGCTGTACATTCATAGGCTACACGTACTTACCATTAATTACAGAAAATAAAAATAAATTAGAATAAAAGAGAATGAAAAATAACACCTTCAACTCCAAGTGACAGCAAACCTGCTTGCTTCCCTGAATGCCTTATGTTAGATTCTAATGCACACTGTTATAGCATGCATCAAGGGAGAACCAAAAGCTGTTAATATCTCTTGCTTAATACTGTTTGCCGCTGCAGGCACAATCTAAGCCTCGTATTACTGATTTTCTCAAAACGTATTACGATTTTATTTTGACTGGAAAAATACATTTTGAATTTAAGATTCAACATAGTCGCATACAGATACACGCATCCGGGAAATCGTATAAACAAATCTTATTAAGAAGTTGTATGTGTCAGGTTAAGATTTCATTCATCTCTTGGGAAATAGACCCGATTTGTGTGCTCTAGACTTTAATCAAGAAAGCAACTTTGAACCTTGTCATTTTTGTTTTTACAGATTAGAAATTTTAACAATGTTGAAAATGATGCTGCGCTTCAGAATGGGAATTCCCTGAATGAAAGCACTGTCAGAAGGGATTAGAATTACAGGTTAGCACAGCTGTAAGAATCGATGGGCATAATGCATTAGTTCGGACTAAATGCCGAAAAGGCCCTTGATTTATCATCTTAGTCAAGAGTGTCCGGGTCCACCCGATCTGAGTCTGAGTCCACCTTATCCGAGTACGAGTCCATCCGATCCCAGTCCGAATCCACCCAATCCCAGTCCGAGTACACCCGATCCGATCCCAGTCCAAGTCTCTTGTGCACGAGTTCGCGTTGCGAATTAAGGCCGTAACTCGAGGCATACAACGCTGATATGTCTGTATGTCTGTATGTAAACAGGTGTTAAAAATTAAAACGTAATTACAGCAGCTTTAAATTCCATAGAACAGTCTTTGAGTTTAACAGATATCATTTTCAATTTCCGTCTTATAATGAACACATTTTTCGTATAAGTCGAGCCTTATGCCTTTTGTGATGTATACGATTGGAACAAATGCTTTTTAAATAGGCATAGTTGATTGTATGACACATGTTTAGAAAATTGGTATGCATGCAGAATGTGAAGAAACAACTAACTACAATACAAATCTTTTCCTGATTCATTTTAAATGAACGGAATATATATTCTAGACAGAGAATGGTATGATTAAAATTCAAAATTCTCCGCCAAATTACCCCTCTTTCATGTTCCTTGAATGTATAGGCAAGTACCCGACAATCAGAGGCTTTACATATGAAAGAGGAATCTACTCGGTCATAAATTTGCACGATATATTTCTATATTAAGGCGTGAAAATTAAAAACTCATAACTGAAAATGTTTTAAATGAATTTGGGAAGAACGTTTACATATAGGCAGATACATGTTTTGTATTGAGCAACACCGTCCATATACGTGCAGACTTGTCAGCTTGAAATGAATGAGTCTTAATACTTATTGCAAATCTGTAGCATCGAACCTGTTACCAATTTATCATTTAATCATTTAATTAACCATGAAAAATCATTTGACATTTTGAAGTTGGAAACATGAATGTAACAAATCACGAGGACAAAACAGCACGGCAGATCAGTGCATTTTATCTATCTTCAAAAACAGATTTAATTTCAAATTAATGGAATGATTGATATTTACGGAAGCATACATATTTCAGTTATGGTGGGGAGTGGATTCTATAATAATTATAGATCAGTGCAGTGACGTAGAAACCGGGCGCCAGGGGGGCCAAGGCCCCTTTAATAATTTATATTAGGAAGAGCAAGTACCATCTCCCTCACCGCCCTCCCCCTCCCCCTAATAATGAAGGTCTAACGAATGAATTATGAAGAGTCGGATTCCATTATCATCTTTTTTTCCGTAAATCTTCAATTTTTGAAAAATCTCCTTCAATTTGCATCAATTTCCGAAACGTTTCCTTTATTTTCCGGAATATCTTCTTCATTTGCGGGAAATTTGCATCAATTCTCGTAAAATTTAATTTTAAATTTCATAAGATTGTCTTTATTTTTGCGAAATTTTCTTGAATTTCCTTCGTTTTTGAGAAATGTTTGGGAAATTTTACCCAATTTTCCAATAATTCTATGATTCCCCTCCCCTTTACAAATAGTTTAAGCGTGATAAGAGACTCGTACATTTTTTTAGGTTTGTTGGAACAAAAATCAAATATGATCCCCCTCCCCCCACCCCCTACCCCCGTGTCAAATATCTTTCTACGCCGCTGCAATGGTATCACACACTCACTTACTGCTCCCTTCTCCTCAAGTGTGAGATTGTGGCCTTCAGCACAGAGATCTATCTCTTCCTGTCTTGTGCCACTTCACTGACTTTTCAGCTCCCCCATCCGATCATCTCTCTCTCCATCTCTACCGTTCTCCTCCAAGTTGTTTTTAACTTGCCTTTTTTTCTTCGCCCATCTGGTGTCCAGGACAAAGCTGCCTTTGAATTATTGGTGGCATCTCTACGTAAAATATGTACAATTTCTTTCCATCTTCTCTCAAGAATTCTTATGCTTGTCGGTACTATCTTTGTCTTTCTATACAAGTCATTTTTTGAAATTAATGTTGGCCATCGGACTTTTAATATTTTGCGTAGGCAGTTTCGTTGGAATGTATCTATTCTTTTTTATTGTCGCCTTAACTTATTCTCCATGTGCATGATCCGTATAGAAGCACAGACATTACATTTGTTTTAAATATTCTAAATTTTGTCCTTAAGCTGTAGTTGTTAGATTTCCAAATGATGTTTAAGGAGATGAAAGTGTTTCTAGCCTTGCCTATTCTTCTCCTTATGTCAATCAGTGTTCTTCCATCTTTTGTCAGAGTGGCTCCTAAGTATAGTGAATTCATTAACGTCATCCACCTCTTCTCCGTTCACTGAAAAAGCATCTTGCCTTCTAGCATTAATTCTCATCACCTTTGTCTTGCTATTATTCATTGATAGCCCTATATATCCTGCAGTGGTTTAAAGTCGTGAAGTTTTGTCCTGTAAATGATTCCATTTGCTTGACAATAAGGCTATGATGTTATCGGCGTAATCTAAATCTTCCAGCAGCGTGCAGAAGTTACACCTAATGCCATATCTGTAACCATTGACAGTACGTTACACTACCCAGTCGAGTGCAATGATGAACACGAAGCCTAACATGGGACATCCTTGCTTCACACCTGTTGCTACATCAAACCAATCTGATGTTAGACCTTCATACAGGACTGCGGATTTACTTCCATCGTACCACTGCTTTATAGTGTTGGTAATCTTTTGTAATACACCATAGTGGCTCAATATATCCCACAGCTTTGCTCTGTCAATACTGTCAAAGGCCTTTTTAAAGTCTGGAGCTAGATTGCCACTGCTCTAAAATGTTTCTGAGGATGAATATCTGCTCACTAGTGCCCCTTCCTTGCCTGAAGCCTGCTTGCACAAGTATAAGTATCCTGCAAACTGCATCCTTCATTTTGTCAATAATGATGCGTCCCATGATCTTGCTAGCTGTTGGTAGTAGCATGGAGCTATTACCTGATAGCTCCATGGTACAGTAGTAGTGAGATGCCTCTGGAATTACATATCGTAAGATCACTCTTCTTCGGTATTATGGTAATTACGCGTTTCTTTCAGTCATTAGGCAGTGTTTCTTCTGACAATATTTGATTACACAAGCTGTGTAGTTCATTTACTGCTGTTGCATCAATGACCTTCCACATTTCAGCTACAATGTTATTTACACCTGCAGCTTTGTTGTTTTTCATACTTTTACTTGTTTTCATGATTTCATCTCTAGTGACTGATTCCATGTTGATACATGTTCTGCTGGTGTCATTTCTTGTTGTATAGACCTTCGTTTTCCACCACATCGTTACTGATATTCATAACATCGTGAAAGTGCTCTTGCCATCTTTCTCTAATTTTCTCCTCCACTGTTAGGACTTCTCCATTTTCGTTTCTGAGACTGCTTGCTTTCTTATTACATTTGTCGCTTAATTTCTTGGTAATTTTATATACTGTGCTCATCTCATTACATTTTGCTGCAGCTTCAGCTTCTTTTGCCAAATCTTCAAGCATCCTTCTTTTTGCTCTTGCTCTCCGTTTGACTTCTCTATCCTTTACCACATATTCTTCTCTTGATTTGCTTCAATCTTATAGATTTAACATTAATAATTTGCTCCTTTATTCGCCCATGTTCTCCTATCGCTCTCCAAGTGTTAACTAACAACCGAGGTTTGTTCCCTCCTTTTCTGTAACCCAGGATGTCCTTATGTGGCCTGGTGAGCTTCACTTAGACGTTTCCAACTATCATCAATGCTTTTATTAAAATGTATTTATCCTATCCTTTGTCTGAAATCTTTGTGATATCTTTTGCCAATTTCCCGACGCTTGAGTTTGTTTACCTCATAAATTTAAGGAACCTTTTGCCTTTCTTTCTTCCCAGTAGCTTCAGCCTTATCTGCTTATCTTTGCAACAACCAGCTCATGATCACTTCTTATGTCAGCAATACGTCTATTTCGTGTATTGCATAGTGACCTTTCGTACTTTCCATTTATGGTTCTGTGGGCTATTGGTTTCTGTGTCTTCCATTATGGACGAGGTCCAGGTGTACTTATATATTTCTTTGTGTTTGAATAGTGTTCCACCTATCACAAGATCATGCATACCACAGAAATCTACAGATAGCTCACCATTTTAATTTATTTGACCAGTTCCTTCTTTACCCGTGATTCTTTATCTTCATAAATTGTCTCCCATCAGAATTAGTACATCATGTTTTGGGACTGTTTCGACTGCTCTTCTCAGCTGTTCATAGAATGCTTCCTTTGTTTCTATCTCTGCTTTATTAGTGGGTGCATAAATTTGTATTATAGTTACATTTGTGTAATTGCCGGTAAAGCTGGCCCTTATTATTCTTTCATTAATTGGCTCCCAATCAATCAGGCTGCTGTTTACTTCTTTGCTTATTAATATTGCAACTCTTCTTTTCATATCTGTCTTGGTTTCCTGAATACAGGACTAGTTCTCCTGTTGAAGTTTGTGATTGTCCATGTCCGGTTCATCTCAATTCGCTTACTCCGAGAATTTTCAGTCCATGTCTTCTCATCATCTGTTAGCATTTCTGTTTTGCCTGTTTCATACAAAGTTCTCACATTCCACCAGCCATGAAGATACTTCTCTCTTGTTTCAATGACTTCTTCTCTCTTCCTTCTTGGCTTTGAGCTGCCACTTCTGCTTTCTATCAAGGTGATGGCATCATACAGCGCTCTTTCGTACCCAATGCAGGAAAGGGTCTTCCAGTATCACCCAGGTTTCATGGCTAACTCGGTTAAAAGTATACAGATTCTGTGCTAAGGTTACCGTAATCGAGATCTTTTTATGGGGCGGGTGATAAGCCCTACACCCAACCTCCTAATCTGGACAATTATTGGTTTTCTGTTAGGTTTTCCTTCCTTAGGCAAGTGCATTCATGTGCTTACGAGCCTTGTCGACCAGGGTTTTGAATCAGAGTTTTCCTTCTCCTAGATAAGTACCCACCCAAGGGTGACGGGGCTCATATCCTGGTTTTTTTATTATAGGTTTTCCATCCTTACCCAGAGCCACTGTCGGTTACTCCAGCCGCAAGCATGAGTATAACACTTAGTACAGCGAGAAGGTGCCAGTTGATCTGTGAGTAGAGAGGCGATTATGGACATGCAGTCTGACAAAAAATGCTGCATGTACATACAGCTTGTGTAGTTAATGTGAAAAATAAGATTGAGATGGTATGATAAACATGCAAGAGATGAACAAATGTCATGAGATGAAATGGAAAGCAGTGGAGAAGATCAGCAGGCAAGCTGGAATTGCACATCTACACACCATTACTAACCAAGTAGAATAGCTAGAGATACAATTTTCTGGATCATTTTCCACACTCAAGATGTCCTAGGTTCCTTTTTACTTCCCAATCTTTTCCGATTATCCAATCATATTATGAAATTTACCAAATTTCTTTGACCGCAAATTTAAAAAAGCAAAATTAAAAAGACTCCCCGAAACCTAAAATTGAACACAAATTTGATAAACATGTTTTCCATGTCTTTTTCTGGCCCGTGTTCCTCTCAAAGGCCGCAAACTCTATAGTTCAACTGATCTTACATAATATGTCGCGACCTTTACATGTACAATCTCGCGACCTTTACATGTACAATCTCGCGACCTTTACATGTACAATCTCGCGACCTTTACATGTACAATTTCGCGACATTTACATGTACAATCTCGCGACCTTTACATGTACAATCTCGCAATCTTTACATGTACAATCTTGCGACCTTTACATGTACAATTTCGAGACCTTTACATGTACAATCTCGCGACCTTTACATGTACAATCTCGCGACCTTTACATGTACAATCTCGCGACCTTTACATGTACAATCTCGCGAACTTTACATGTACAATCTCGCGACCTTTACATGTACAATTTCGCGACATTTACATGTACAATCTCGCGACCTTTACATGTACAATCTCGCAATCTTTACATGTACAATCTCGCGACCTTTACATGTACAATTTCGCGACCTTTACATGTACAATCTCGCGACCTTTACATATGCAATCTACAATCATATTTTGTCCCTCCAACCAACCAACTAAAATCACTTCCGGAATCGCTTCCGGAACCTCGTCGTCTGCACCTCTATGTCCTCTGATATCAATGGCATAGCTAAGAGGGGCGGGAGGGGGAGCCACCTACGGCACGGGCCCTATAAGGGGTCCCGTAAAAAACATACCATTATACCTATATACCATAGGGCCCTAGCTGTATGCCGCTGTCTGATGTCGCAAAATGAATTATTGTCAGTTCTAATATTTAAAGATAATTTTAGATCCAACCGAAAGCTCCAATGCATTTTTTTCTCTCGCTGAAAACGCACAGAGGCTTAAGCAAATGTGACCTGGTTTGTTGATATTTTCCTCGAAAATTTTCAATAAAAATCAAATGAGCTCATGTAAATTATGTTATTATATAGTTTGGGATGACCGGGAAACCTGCGATGACACCTCCATCTGATATCATATCTCTCATCAGAATTCCTTCTTTAAAAATGTATGCATCGATGAGTAAAAGTTGAGTGTCTTTAGTAATTGTGCTGAGTGAAATACATTTATACATGTCGAAGTCAAAAGGTTATTAGGCTATGGCAATAAAAGGAAGTTAAAGTTTCAGAAAAAAACAAAAAAAAACACGGTATATTAGGTGTTTGATTTGAGCAAGGAACTGTGTAGTACTTCCTTGGCTTAGGTTTATCAGTTCGGTCCACGCTCCCGATCGGGAGATCTCCTGATTGGGAAACCGAGACATGCGCAGTTACAATAATTGAGATTATTGCTTATAAGTTCAGCCGTTAATTTTGTTTTGCTTGTCAAATTCTGTCATGCTAAAATTGTATACTTTGGAAATAATATTGGAATTAAAATTTCAGTATAATTAGAGCTTTTGCTGGTGATTAAAATGTTAAAATCTGCTCTTCAAAAAATATTGAAATTAATTTTTGAAGATTACGTTAAAAATCCCTGGTGAAAGTCAAATTTGCGCTTGTGAAAATGGAGAAAATAATTTCATCGTTCTGTTGCACCAATAAAATTGGAATATTTCGTTAAACCTATTTAACCGTTATGCCATTTCTTTAGAGCGATTTGAATTTGGAAAAATGCATTGTAGGTTATAATGACAAAAAATCTCCCGATCAGGAGATCTCCCGTTCTGGTGCGTGAACCGGACTGTTTATAGCAGAAAGACATGGCGAAATATTACCTTTGTATATGAAACGGTTCCGACATTATGCATGTTTGTTTTGCCTTTTTGTCGTTTATGCATAGATCTATGGACAAGTATCAAAAACGTGAGCTTAAATGGAAGAAAATATGCTCTAAACCAAACGAGCGCTGCAACCTGGTATTTCCCCCTCATCAAGGAACTGTGTAGTAGGTTCATGCACCCATCACTATAACACTTGTTAGGATTAGGGGAAGACAACACAAAGACACCAAGTGGCCCTCAGTCCGCGATCGGTACTTCGATCGGAGATGTGCCAGATACCCACGTGGTGTAACTTTGTTCAAGGTTGTACCACGGCAGCTCCCTGGTTTTAGATGAGCTTACCTAGCATTGAGAGTAACAGACATATTAAAATCTAGATATCGTAGAATTTGAACCAAGGACCGGATCGTATCCAGGTATAGCAGCAAAACAGACTAACAAATAATACATTATTTAAAAAGAACTTGAGGTCAAAATAAGAACAGATACAAAGCAATTTAACAATAAGCAGGCCAATGAAACTGCAAACATATTAAGACCAAAATGTGATATGATAAAATGTAAAGAATACTCAATGGCCGAAACGGCAAACCCAAACACAGGCAAACATTTAAAAAAATTGAAAAGTAAATTTCGATGAGAGATTATGAAACACATGTATAGGCTGTAAGAGAATTTAGTTGGAGGGCAAAACATGATTCTTTGGGGAGGGGTGGGGTGGGGGTGTTGGGGGGGGGGTGTGAAGGGAGTAGAGTCCACAATAGGAACATAATTCAAAACAAAAAAAGCAATGATTATCAAATATTTGGGGAAGCGCATCCCTTACCCTTATGGCCTATTCGCCCATGACGAAACAGACCTACCGATTTAAATACCCTTTGGACAGTTGTACAGTGAATTCGTTTTTTACCTGACTGGCTCGTTCGGTTTTTAAATGAACAGAATTGAATGATTCCTATCAGCTCTTGGTGAGATTAAATGAAAATTCATTTAATTTCGATAATTCTCTTTCTCTTTGCGTCCCTCTTTTCCATCATCAAATGAATTTTACATTTATCGGTGGTTTCAAAAGTGAAAGAACGAAATTAATATGTAAAGTACACGATGATATATTGAGGCTACCACAAAAACAGCAACTAGTTTTAGTTCAGCTTTTATCGCTCAGCAAAGGTAGACCGACGTGATGATAAACAAACAAGAAAATAAGGTCAGCTTCGCTCTCATTTTCGTCAACTGTTTCCGACGACGCTCATTTTGATCAAAAGAGATCATGGAAGATATTAGATTGATTTTTGTCGGGGATTATAGGCGCTGATCCTGTGCGTATACCTGTTAACCCTTGATCCCACAATTTAAGTTCCGAACCATAGGCGGGATTTGAGGGAGGGGAGAGGGGGAACTTCTACTTTTTTTCTCCAAATTTGTATATTTTATATGGTGATTTCTTGCATCTTAGCGTGATTTTGTCTCCCCCTTTTTGACTTTGCCCCCACTTTGAGTAGGAAAATCCCGCCCATGTATCGAACTGTCGGTCTTTTTGACAATTGGGCCCTCGGACTAACGTGTGAACACCGTGAGTACATTACATTGGTTTCCCGGAAATTCCCATTCAAAAGTCGCCAAAAATCGGGACTAACCATTCATGCCATTTGGAATGTTTAGAAGTAGAATGTAAAAATGAAGTTTTAAGACATTTTATATCTATCCCAACTACTTTAATATCTTATTCCGTTAAGGATATATTCAAGTTTAAAGCTCTTGTCTTATTTGTGTAGAAATGACTGGTGTAGTAAGTCTACTATGGAAGGTTGGCACCTTCATCTTCACATTATTAACGATTAACAATGTATTTCAAAGAACATTTGTTTAGCTTTTGAACTATTTGAATTATTTTTCATCATAACTTTATTCAGGTGGTAAATTATAATAACCCTTACTAGACTGCTAGATTCTGTTTTACTACTTTCCTGACATATTCAATGTTGTTTTGAGCTACAAAATCTCAGGACAAAATATGATAGAATGAATAAAGACTTTGAGGAATCTGAGTTTGGGACGTCGTATGATTTCAGTCGTTTCTACACAAATGATACCAAACGAAATACGAATTTTGAATGCATTCTTCGTCATTTTATTTGTTTTGAAGTCCTCTTTCTTACAACAGTTCGGTTCGTACCGCCGATCGGGGGACTCAATCAGTCCTCCGATCGGGAGACTCAAGCATGCATTACAGTGATATATGAAAGCCGTCATTTTTATTGTAAAGTTTCAGTCATAGACGCTTATAAGTCGTTTCATTGAAAGTTTGTAACAAAGTTTGCTTTGTTCATGTTCAATTTTGCAAAAGTAAAACAAATTCGTTACTATTACGCAGTTATTGCTAATTATTTCTCATCATTTCAGAAAACCTTGTTACAGCGCAACTGCCTAACGGTAACACATAATAAGAATTCATCACTTTTCTTTAAATTTCTCGAAAACCGCACGGTGAATTTTAAAAGCGCCAGTGAAAGGATAATTCATATGCCGTTATTTCAAATCGCGAAGAAAAATTGGAATCCTTCGCAGTGGTTGAATTCCCCGGGCTCGAAATGTGTCTGATTCTTATGTTATTCCTATATAAACTTTGAATTTGTATAGATGCATTGTGGGATACAACAGTGTTCTCCCGATCTGGGGTACGAACCAGACTGTATCTGGTGGACTCGTTAACACCTGAACTAATCCTTTAAAACAAACGCTTCACGTGATGAGTAAAAAACAAAAACAAAAAAACAAACAAGGCTCATCTCCATGTGACAAGGAATTGTTTGTCTTCACCGTAACTGAAACACACTCCTTGGTTAGTGGACTGTACGACTGGTAACTTGAATGCTTTCTCATATTTCCGCTTTTCCATGATAACGTATAGTTTTCCTTCTAAATAAGTTTCCTTTAGATCAATGCTCTGATTCTAAATATTTAATGAGAAGCAATTGACCAATTCAATTTTACCATAAGTCTCAATAAACTTTTCATGAAATAAATGTCTAAAAACAAAATAAAAAATTGCTACCAATTTTATGCATTTTCTTGCAGGTCTATACAAGAAATGTCTCAAATGCAAGAAAGAATACAAATTAAATTTGTATTGATAGGCAACCCCCTTTTTCCTGCAAAAAAGTATAGCTACGGAACTGTGTAGCTTTTTATCTTTCTTCAAAGCAGTGAAACAGAGTGACGTTTCCACGTTCACGCATACCCAACTGTTCCACTTGATATGGAAAGTGTGTTCATGAGTCCCCGACCCGACCCCCCCCCCCCCTCCCTTGCCATTTTACGTGTAGCAGCGCTTCCGACGCGGCTTTGATATCGGACTCAAGATTGATATGGGCAAGCGCCTGGCCCCACCCCAAGTTAAATTTTGGCCGTCCAAATAAAATTCTGGCCCAAGCAAAATATATGCCCCAAAATGTGAAAGACCATAAAAGAAATTCACAAACGTTTTCTCTAAGACATTTCAAATTCTCCCTAAGTTTGGTCCTAAATGCTCCAATTGTACTGCATATTGTTTTAAAAGTTTCCAATTGTTTCGAATTTTGGTCGTTAATCTCCCGATCCTAAGGGCTGATGGGATCTTAATCAAGAATTTTCAAATTTTCAAATTAAAAATAGGCCGCCGTTACTAGCAATATTTGGAACAATCATCAACAAAAAAATTCAGTTGGGGTGCATAGGATGGGAAATCGCCGCCCTTTTAGGTTTATGCCATATACTGCCGTATGCTTTGAAATTAAGTTGAGGGTTCCCGTACAATTGAATAGTTCCATCAGTTGTATCATCTCATTACAAGCCTGTTTTACATATGTATATAGACCTACTGGTGGGCCAACCTGATGATATTTGGGGGAGTGACCTGTTGACGAAAAAAACAAATGAAAAGTAGGCCCTAAATAAGGTTCATTAGCTATGATTTGAAGGGAAAATTACTGTAAAAGGGTTACTTGTATACACTGCTTGTGTCATTAATTTCTTAACGTGGAGGACCCCTCTCTCCCGGGCTAGTACGGCGCTTACCCTCCTCTATCGTGCCATTTGTGCCATCAACGAGGGTGCTTGTTTCTGAGCTGCCGCTGTTCAATCTGTCTCCTACCCTCGTTGTTATTTCTGATATGTTATTATCGTGTTATACAGTTTGGGTGTGAAATTATTATTTTCTGTTGGAATACTAACTTTGATAATGCCGCTTGTTAGTAAACTAATCGAACTGTTCAGTTGTAAATTCAATCTGTATCTAATAGTGAACTTAGTGTCCTTACTCATTTTTCACCATACAGTATTGTGCATAGAAACCATGCATAGCCTACACTACACCTCACAGTCTTTACATGATGTTCGGATGAAGATGCAGGAATTTACAATAGATTCACGGTTCATGAACAAACTGAAAGAGCTATCAATTGCACGACAGTACAGAGGTACAAGAGCAGGTTTGCAGCGCACCAGACTTGCAAATCCGTCTAATTTCAGCCTTCCGTATGGTTTGAGCGCAAATGTCAACAGCCTCCCAGGAAAATGTGTGCATTTAGAACAAACGATTGCTAATTTACGGAATTTATCTTTTATAACTTTGCAAGAGTCGAAACTTCAAAACTTTGATAAAGTTTGGCAGGATGAAATCCCACAACACAGAGCGGCAGATGAAGCTTTACTTATCGACAATTATTTCATGTTCCGTCACGACAGACAATTCTAGGCAAATGGGAGAAGACTTATCACATATGTTTCCAAGAAATGGACTGTATGTACCCCTTAAAGTATGTACATCATTATCAACACAAGATATTGAACTCCTCGTAATCCGAGCCCGCCCTCGTTTCTCCCAAGTGCAATATCAAAGATTACAATTGTAAACGTGTACACGAGACCCTCATCAAACTTTTCGACAGCTGATAATGAATTGAAAGCGATAATTACAAATCTACAATAAAAAGAAAGCCCCGAACCTATTTCATTGTTGTTGGTAATGTTAATAGACATGATATTGATTTTCTTGAAACAATGTCTTTTAAAAATATGGTGGATGTTGACACCTACCCCCACGCAAATTCAACTTCGGATGCTGTATATATAAAAGGCGATTATCACCTAACAAAGAAATTAGCGCCAATCTCCACGTCCGATCATAACGGCATATTAATCATTCCAAAGTATAATGAAAAACTTTGCAGAATAGAAAAGAGAGAAAGAAAAATGGAAAAGGATTTATCAAGAGGAAACATAATGAATATGCGAGAATGTATTAATAGCACTGATTGGAATATGTTCATGCAATCATCAGATAGCCTTGATGAATTTACAGAAGTAATCTCATCTTACATCGGATTTGTTGGTGAACAGTGTGTGTCGCTCAAGAAATCGGAACTGGTAGATATGATTAAACGAATTCCAGCAGATAGCAGGATTGCTCAATTGGTGAAAGACAAACAAAAAGCTATAGAGGATGGAGATAAAGTTTTGAGAAACAAGATTTAGAGAACAATAAACAAGTATGTTCGTGATGTGCGGATTAAAACTTTTGGACACATAGAGGCAAATTCAGTTTCTTTTTGGAGCTTGATCAAAACTGTGAGAAATTCAAATAAAAACAGTAAAGTACGTGTTGATGAAAATTTGGGAGATGATTTAAACAAACATTTTGGCCGTTTTAATCATTCACGGAATAAAGATATTAACATTTCTCTACCGGAATACACAGGTGATGTGTGTGTATTTGAGATAGATATAGATTCTGTATGCTATCAATTTAAGAAGCTTAAAAAAGGAGTTGCATGTGGGTCAGATAAACTTCCTTGGTGGGTTTTTAAATTTCTAAGTGAAGATTTGGCACCATTATTTACCTTCATTTTTCAAGAAACTATCCCCAACAGCGAAATTCCGTCGTGGAAAAATGCCTTAACAATTCCTGTCCCCAAAATTAAGACATCTCAAACTGTAAATGATTTTAGACCAATTGATCTCGCTAGTATCGCTTTTAACAGTTTAATAGCCTTCAGAAAATATTACTGCCTCGTTTGATAGAAAGCATACAGCAACTTGGAGATGTGTATAATTTGCTTACAAGAAGGGTGTTTCATGTGTAGATGCTGTACTAGTTTTAACTGGACTTTGTAATGTTAGTTGCTTTATGGAAGACATTGACAGTTTAAAATAGTTTTGTGGATCACCTATCCCTGTTTAAAAAACGTATTTCTCATTGGAAATAGCACATAAATTTTGTAATTATGAAAGTAACATTATTTACATCCCTGAGTTCGTACATCTTTGATTTTTCCTTCATAACATCTTTGAAAATTAAGGACATGCCTTTCAGGTTTTGATCGGGCAACCGGAATGAGACTTAAGTTCAGAATTACTCCTCAAACTGTCAAAACAATCACAATAGATGATTCAAAAGTAATAGATTAACCTATATAGATTCATATGTTATCAATTTAAAAAGGTTAAAAAAGGAGTTGCATGTGGGTCAGATAAACTTCTTTGGTGTTTTTTCTTAATTTTAAAGTGAAGATTTAGCAGCATTATTTACCTTCATTTTTTCAGGAAATTGATCTCCAACAGCAAAATTTCGTCGTTGTGGAAAAATGACATAACAACTCCTGTCTTCAAGATTAAGACACCTCAAACTGTAAATGATTTTAAACTAATTGATTAAAATATTACTGCCTCGTTTGAAGGAAAGAGTAGATCAACTTGGAGATGTGTATCAATTTGCTTATAAGAAGGGTGTTTCATGTGTAGATGCTGTACTGGTTTTAATTAACGATATAGTGACTCATTAGAATTGTGAACAAACGACCATGTCAAAGGTTCTTTTTCCCGATTTTTCAAGTGCTTCCAATACGGTCTTGCCAAACTACCTATTTAAAGATTTGACAATATTTATAAAAGATTCATTGGTTGGCACAGTTTCTTCAAGGGTGGACAATACAAATTAGAATGGACAAAGGTTTGTCAGAACAATCTGAAATAAATGAAGGTGTACCACAGGGATGCCCTCTATCTGCTGCACTTTTTACCATCTAATCTATACCGACGAAATAAGATCAAACGAAAATATTTGTGTGAAAAAGTATGCCGAAGATACTGTTATTTCATGTAAAATTGCTAAAAATTCTGTAAATGAGGATCAAGTAGAGTACCAGTCATTTATTGATGAGTCTGTGGCAAAATGTGATGAAAAGAACTTGTTGCTGAACCCAAAGAAATCAAAGGAAATGTGCTTTGTAAATAAAAAGGTCAAACATACAGGGCTTTTGAAATCAAAATCAGACAACATATTTATTCAAAGTTTAGAGGTTGCAAAATGCGTAAAAACTGATTATCTTGGTGTATGTATTGATGATAAACTGACTTTTTCCCATCACGTGTCCAAAAATTTAAGTAAAGTTTACTATATTGTTTCGAGTTTATCATACATTTTATCTTTTTGTTATCTTAATGCTACAGTTAATCTTTTTAAATCAGTTATTTCATCACAGGTTTTTTATGTTGTACCCGTTTAGTATCATTTAATCTTACAGAAAGATAAAGACAGAATCAGTAAATTTTTAAAGTACACTTTAAAGATTCTTAACCTACATTATCCCATGCTTATTGAAATTTAAATGACTGGGCGAAATCGGAATCATTGCAATGGCGACAAAAATCAACAAAGAACAAAACCATCCTTTACACAATACATTACAAAGTCATCTACTACGTTCAAACAGAAACCTTCGAAACCCTAACATATTGCCAAAAATACAGAATAAACGTCTACAAAAATTCATTTATTTACCGTGCGGCAATTTACTTACAGACAGAAGAGTTAGAATTACTGTTTTAAACCTTTTATCTTTAATTTTTCTCCCTATTTATTTATTGCTATTCTTTTTTTTTCTGTTATGTGTTTTAATATGTAAATGCATGTACTTTTTCCTTTTTACAAATGTTTTAAATTTGTACTGGAATATATAATGATAATAATAATTGGCCTAACAATTATTATTACAAATCCTTAAAAAGGAGTCTTTTACACTACTCCTACAAATGAGGCTCGAGTTAGATCATTTTAGACCCTCAAAAAGGTTAAAATACACCAGTTTCCGGGGACTTCGTGGACCCTACAATTTTTGCCATCAATTGGCCCACCAACTTAAAATTCCTTAAACAAGTCCTGTCTCATTACTCATCCACAATGGGCTGAAGCTAGATTAAAATTGGCCCTCAAAAGAATTAAAAGACACCAGCCCCCTGAACCCCTACTGGAGATTTCGCCCCATATGTAGGCCCATGAACCTCACGCCAAAATTTCGCGCTTTGCACTCGAATAGCGCCAACGTAACGTGCAATAAACACCACCAAATGTTAGTCCAGCCCCACCAATAATAGATTCCCTTCCGACCTGCCGACGGCACTCCCTGTTGTTTCGTGATTAAAAAGACAAAGGCCTTTCGTCAAATTTTGCAAGCCCCCTCCCTTCCCCTCCTCTCCCCCAATTTCTAGGTCTGGCTACGGTACTGATAATTTCATATTCATACACTGGTCAAACATGATACCTAATTTTTATTTTACGGATGATGAAGAAACACTCATAGACCCACCGATCCTTAAATCAATGGACTGGATGGAATGAGTTAGTTTTGGGACAAAATGATTAAAAACTCAGTTTTGGTGTGATTAAGTCTAAGTTTGTTGTGAAGCATTCAGCCTTTAACTGCCGCAATGCAATTGGACAAGCGAGCTTGGGCAGCTTACCTATCACTAGGCTTTTTCGGGATCGAAACTAACATATAGCTTAGTGTCGTCAGCAAAATTGAAGCGTTTGAAAATCCAGGTAACAAGCTTCAATTAGGCTGTAAAGATCGGAGGACCTGCAGCAAACTCTTGAGGATTTCAGATGATGGACAATAGAGGAACTACCGGAAATACAAACTGTACTCTTGCGATCACTAAGATAAGATCTAAACCAGTTTAAAACACAACGTCGGATACCATAATCACACTGAAGCCTATTCATAAGAATAGTATGGTCAATGGTATCGAAGGCTGCAGACATATCTAGACGTACAAGTAAAACAACTCATTTAAATTAAAATATTGTTTTTAACACGCAATAACGCAGTTTGGGTGCTATGTGTCGGTTTGTAGGCAGATTGAAAATCATCCATGTCATCAGTAGGCCTAAGATGTTTTTAATGAAAATGTTCATTGAACCTAGCGACTGCAGTATATTCAACGATCTTAGCAAGGGTGGGTAGATTGGATACAAGTCGGTAAATTTTCAACACGTCCTGATTGAGGGTGGACTTCTTGATAAGAGGAGTAACAATTGCGTTCCGCATAAGAATGGATGGAAAACAGCCAGCACTAAACAGCTAAAGGAATTATTATCAAGAGACCTAAATATGAGAGCCACGATGTTAACCCATTCCTTTAAGAGCCAAATGAACAATGGGTGAAGAGAACTGTGGTTCGTATTTGGGTTCTTAGAAATTATCTCTCGAACCTCAGTTTCATCTACAGGCAGTTCGGGAGAGGTCATTTTTTAAGGAACCTGTTAAATACCTGAGCGATTAGACGTACTTTATCCGTTTAGTTTATATTTTGCGATGAAATGTAAAGAAAGATTAAGTGAGAGACCATTTTGTCTTATAGATTGTAAGATTTTGCAATGTGTAATTGTATTCCTAAGAATATGCAATCTCACTGACAAAATTATTCTGTTACAAATAATTGTATTTTTAACATGACTTATTTTTCGTGCCAAAAAGCCTAGCTTTTTTCCTAATTTTCCCTCATATTTCAATCTTTTGCAGAAGTTTTAAAAATTTGAAAATTATTACACTACATCAGGCTTGAACGTTAGCATAGCAAAGCATCATGGGAAATATCACAAAATGGCGATGTACATGTCACGAAAAGTTCCTAATTTACCTCTCCCAGACGCGTCTTTTTTTTTGCAGACAATAATTGCCATTACAGATTTTTTTCAGCCAATCATATACAAGAATGACAAAGACGTAATTAAATATGAATATTCATATACAATATTCAGATATTTCGAAGTTCAACGTTGCATATTCATATCCACAAGGACTACGCACTCCGTCCAAAAAGAAAATCATGACTTTTTGGATATTTCAATGTGCCTTTATACATGTATGATTTACTATATATACAAGTTCATCACGCATATGTTGTTTTATATACTCTTGAAACTATATAGGCTCTACAAATTTTAAAAATAAATATTAAATTAAAAAAAACAATAAATGAATCAAAGAAGAAATTTAACTCACTACGACCACGCACTCCGTCCAAAAAGGAAAATAGGGACTTAAAAAAAAATGTTCAAAAAGGATAAAACTCACCTACAACTTAAACAAAAGTCTATTTGGGCATGAACTCGTACTAGGCCTAGGCATACCTACAACTAGTGCGAATTATCTCACGCATATACAGCAGCTTGAAGATCTACGTATACAAAGTGAGAACTATCATTATACAACTTTGATTTTTTTGAAGTGATTATTCGCATGGCAGCCCTGCGAATATCCACACAGTATCTCAAGCCAGCACTGCGATTAAGGTTAGGGTTGGGGTTAGGTTTTAGGTTATGGTATATGTTATCACTGCCCTGCGAATAAGCCCCACCTTGATTTTTACACACTAACCAAAAGCCCCGTACCTACAACACGTGTCAAGGGAAAGTGTAAATGCAAGGAAAAGTCGCTTAACTACTACTCTATAAATTATGTCTTAATTTTCATACAAGGAGCGAGTGCTAGAACTTCACTCAGAACACCACTTACCGAGATATTGTTAACTACCTCCTCGATATTCAAAGGAGGATTCGCTTCGTAGCACATTTCAAATTGTGCCATATCTGTAGTGTCAGGTTTTTTCCATTGTTTCCCGGCAAAGTAATGTTATTCACTCTTTCAATTACTAAGTCCCAAATTATTTTGTCAGACGATATGTCATAAGTTGAATGTAAATATTCATATTTAATTACGTCATCGTCATTCTTGTATATGATTGGCTGAAAAAATCTGTAATGACAATTGTGGACTGCAGAAAAAAAAAAGCGCCTCCCGCACTCAAAGGGCGAATATTTGCAAACATATCGGTATTGTGCAACTATCATTCAAACAAAATGTTGACATTAATATTGTTGCCTTTATCGTCAGAATCAAGTAAAAGTACATCATCAGTACATTGTATACTGGCAGACTGGTATTAAGAGAAGATATATTTATATTAACACATTCATCGTCAAGTTGAGAATTTACTTTTGCCAATTTCTCAGTAAAACAATTAATTCAATTATTACTGAGTTTCATTTGGGCGGCAAATTGGTAAAGTCGTAATAGAACTATTGAAAAGTCAGTTAACTGAAGCATGGACCATACTTTTCCTCCACAAAGTAGGGGATAGTGTTTTTCATAACCTTTTGTCCTGGGCCTTTGGTATTCTGTCGGAAAGCTGGAGACAAGTCCCCAGAAGCGTGTCTAAGGGAGAAGGGGAGGGGGTGGGGGAGGGGGGCTTATCACCATAAAACATATAGCTCCCCAATTTTTTTTGTCAAAGGTATCAATGTTATTATCTAAATTATCAAATGAACCATGTGTAGAGGACGAAAGATGGCATATTTTTGTAATCGTATCAACTGAGTTATCGTTAATTTTGGACCAAAACTTTAACAATTTGCAACAAAAATTCTCCATTTTGGACCAAACATCTTTCATTTTGGTCCCAAAATCTCCCATTTTGACCCACTTAAAACAAATAAAAGAATAATCATACATTTTGGACCAAAACTTATAAGTTTGGAACACAATATACAACATAGAACCAAAAACCTTTGGACTGTTAGATCTGTAGATAGGAAGGTAAAGTTTTGATAATACTGTAATATAAGGGCCATGCACGCATGATTCCCACCCACAATACCGTAATTTTAAAAGCATCATACCGGTATTAAGATAGTCCTTTACCTTCTCGCCCGCGATAATTAGGAAATTTTTGAAAATTCTAGTTGAATTTTCAGGAAGTCTTCATTTTTAGAATTTTTTTCGTAACTTCTGCGAAATTTTCATGAATTTGAAGGAAATCTTTGTCAATTTTTGGGAAATCTCCTTCATTTTTCGTGAAATTTTCTTCATTTTCGTAAAATCTTCCTAATTTTCGGAAAATTTTCTTCAATTTCCAGGAAATTCTTCACGTTCCTGGAAAGCACTGTCAATATCGAGAAATTTTTCGGAGCTGTTGCCAAAATCGAACAAAATTTCCAACGACTTACGCATTTTCCTTCAATTTTATGAATAACTTCACAATTTGTCTTCAAAATAAAGCATGCATGCAACCGGGAAATAGACACTCTTTCTGGTGGAGGGGGAGGGAGGCCTAACTTCCTACGCCTCTGTCCTCCGTAATCTGAAACCGGTGCACAATGTCTTTTTTTAGGCCCCTCTCAAAAACGAAAAGACACGCCTCTACAAGTCCTCCTGTTCCCATATAATTACGGCCCTGGCGGTATGGACCTGTATATAGGCGCTCCTAGTGCTTATGCAATCATGCCTCTCCCCACAAATTGCTAGCATCCTATATCTTGTCAAATCGCAAATTTTCACTAAAATAATTTTTGTTGTTGTTGTTGCAAAGTGCAGCATTAAAAAATTCTCAGACTTTGTTCCTCTGCAAAAACGGCTGATTGTGTCTTCTTGAATAAATCCGATCCCGAATTTTTTGACATTTTTGAAAAGCCTGGTCACCCCCACCCCCTCTCCCTATTGAACAGACCCGTCACGGAGAAAAATAGTCCCGAACCCATAGGATGCCACCCCTTTCCCTGTTTGACGTTTTGAAGTCTCATTGACTTAGTGTGCACATAATTATTGCCTTACGGGTACAGCTAATTAGAGGTAGCTAATTAAAATTCAATATAAAATTTCGCATATCAAACGAAAGGTCTAATAGTCCCCTTTTCCCCCGGGAAGAAAACATTTGAGAAAAATGTGATGTTTTGGGGCGTAATTCAACCAAATTGCGCCCCACGTTACGTAGATCACTCCGAAATTCTCAGACTTTGTTCCTCTGCAAAAACAGCTGATTGAGTCTTCTTGAATAAATCCGATCCCGAATTTTTTGACATTTTTGAAAAGCCTGGTCACCCCTCTATTAAACAAACCCATTCTATTGTTGTGCGGTTTAGCCAGTTAGCGGTTGATATCTACCATTCTTCATGTCTTTCATGTTGTATAGTAATACATAACTGTCAGCCTGATGGTTCCAACTAATTGCATTCTTACGCAATTTTTTGCATCCATGCATTCTGATGGAAAAATACAAAATAAATTCTCGTAATCTGTGGGATTTGCATGAAAATTAACTTCTCTAAATTTAATATCAAAGTGCACCTGTGAAACCTTCTCCAAAACAAAGACACCTTCGGGGAGACTGATGAACAAAATTAATATGTTTGTCCTGAAATCTTGGCACTCTCCCATCAATACTTGTAACAACTAGAATATCAGCACTCTCTAGAGCGCATACCTCCGCCCGTTACAATTCCAACATGCCTAGAATAATTCTAGAGTTCATTTGATCCCCATACCCAATATAACAGTATAATCTACCTCAGAAATCCAAGGCCCACCAAGATTCATCCTGAAGTTTTGATCTGTAATGGTCATTTGCAATCTGAACACTGGAATGGGACTGGATTTCTTACAAGGCATTGTTTTCAGTTGTGTTTAAGTGAAAGCATCATTGTTTGAGCTTTATTCAGTCAGGATTCACATTCCATCATTTTCCATTCATGGCAGAGACCAAATGTTTCATTTTCTTTAATTCCAGAGAACACTTGATGTAAGTCTCTTTGAGTCCAGAATATTGATTGTTTGGATCTTGGCAAAGTCATTGTTCAACACATTCCATTGGAAAGTTTCAACTTAGTCTTGACAGGTGTCATCCTAAAACATCCCCACCCCTCAATTTCTGCCCTTCCAATTCCAATTAGTCATACATTTTAATCACTTCTTCCTGAAACAGTAACAAAACCACACACCAAATTGAATCAAAATCCAATCACCATCAGTTCTTGAGCTATCTTGATGACAGACAAACTCACCTTAAAATGGCCCCACCCCTCCATTTTCACCCTTCCCCTCTTTTAATATGTCTCAAATTGTAATCACTTCTTTCGTAAGTAGTAACAAAACCACACACTAAATCTAATTCAAATCCAATCTTCAGTTCTTGAAATATATTGATGACAGACAAACAGGGCGAAAACATGTCGTCACCCCCACACACAATTGCACCCTTCCCTGTTCCAATTGGTGTTAAATTTTATTCACCTCTTCCTTACGCAGTAAGAAAAACATAAACACCAAATTTAATCCAAATCCAATTTATCAGTTCTTGAGATATCTTAATGACAGACAAAAAAAAGAAGAAAAAAAGGCGAAAACATAGTTTCCAACTTTGTTGGCGAAGGTAATGAAGGTGTTATCTGCAGCATTTAGTAATTGACCCTTGCTGTTTTTTCACTGTTTGAGGAGACTAGCTGAGTGTTCGGATCTTATCCATACTAGCTGACTAAAGGCGTATGATGCAGAGGACGGGGTTAAATTGCGCTCTCATACACAACTTATTGATGGAGAAATGATTCTTTGTGAATTTTTCTCGCCTTTAAACACCGCTTTCACCATCGCTTTCACCATCGCTTTACCCACCGTTTTAACCATCGCTTTAACCATCGCTTTAACCACCGCTTTACCCATCGCTTTAACCACCGCTTTAACCATTGCTTTAATCACCGCTAATCCCATCACTATATGAAGACACAATAAACAGATAAAGGTGTTTTCTATCATTTGATTATATTTGTAGTATATACTTTGAATGTTACTAGACATAACGTAGCTTTATTAGTTCAATTGCTTTTGATATATTTCTTTGAAAAGAGAAGCGGAATTTGGCGCGGATTGTTTGGATCTTATCCATAACAGAGGAGTAGGATGCGGAGGACAGGGGTTACCCCTCCCCCTCCTCAATGTACAGCATGATGGAAACATGATTCCATGATCATTGAAAGAGACATACTGTCTGGCTTTTTCTTCATTTGACATGATAGAACATTTTAGCATATACTGTTCTAACTATTAAAACATTAATTCTGTCTATAAACTTACATGGGACCGGCCATTTGATTCATACGTCCTCTAAAAGATGATGTCATACACCCAGAACAGATTATGATATTAATGTATTTCTTTAAATCTAAATCAAATTGTCTAACTTCTAAGAAAAAAATTTCCCCTTGCATGGGTCTAGGAATTTGTATTTGTATACGATATTAATAGTTCAAGCCCTTAGAACTTCAGGAATGAAAATATCAAAGGAAATTCTAAAGAAATAACGTACATTATTCTATGTGCTAGCACAAAATAAGGCAAAATGGCAGCGTCCATGTTTACAACTTCAAACTTGATAATAGAATATGATGAGGATTTTTGGTAGTTGGTTTATTTTCTAGTTCTCTATCATTACAACAAGCTAAAGAGAATATTCATTTTTATTTATGATCGCGAAGACCATATGTTCAGCATTTGAATGAAAGTGGTTCTTTTCCTAATCTTATGACTGCCTTTTGACCAGTGGTGTAACATGTAATTTCCAGGACTTTGCGCAAGGGATGTGTGTGCTTGGGATGAGGAGGAAGGGGGACAAGCACTTAACGATGGGAAACTTGTGCAGATTCTCCATATAATCTTGTGTCATTATTATTTTTCGTTTGATTTTTTGCCAGCCCGTCCAACGATGGCTACGGGCATGCCCTGCTCCTCATCCATCATCTCATCTATACGATTTTTTAGTCCCTCACTCTTCCGTTTTTCAATATTTTCAAGAATGACAGTTTTTCTCTATGCACCGCACCCCGTACCTCGCACCCAAATTAGTAAGAGCCCCCTTGGTATTTTGTATTTTTTTTGCAAAACACCGCCTAAGAGCTGAAGAGGGTCTTCCCTCACCAACGATTTACAATCATTTAGACGTCACAATAACTCATGCCATTCAAGTTAATTTCATGGTACAGCCAGGGAGCTGTCACTTTGGTGATTTTAAAAAGATAGTTTCGTCCAGTGGGGATTCCCCTATCAGGCTTGACTGTTATATTAAGAAACAATTATGACGTAACGTCAGGTGTGTACGATAAACTCTGTTTACCTACTGTATATCAGTATTATCTGGAATCGGTATCTTGTTGCAGTTCCAAAATACTAACGTTACTTGCTAGTATTTGGAGATGATCTTCTGCCTTGGTTAAACTTGTTTGCATTTTGATTTGTAAGTTGTGGTTGTCAAATTACTGCCTAGCTCAAGAATGTTTATGTTTTCTGTTGCGAATTTGTGATATTGTCCTAGTGTTATAGTCCCTAACATAAATATCGACAAGGGATACGTTACGTTGTTAGTCAAGAGTCTGTAGCCATAGGCATATCGGCTGTTGCAAGTAGTGTGTAGGGCATACAGATTCAGATGATTATCTCACTAGGGCTACGTAAGCCTCGCGGGAAAGGCAGTAGGACTAGGCTACAGACTACAGTGTTTGTGTAAACCACAGGTGTTCCTAGCGTTATGGCAACCTATACATATAATATATATTAACAAGGTAGGTTACCTACAGCAACTTTCAAACCGTATATAAAAATTCCTTTTTCAGACCGCTTACGAATCTTGATTTTTTTTTTTTACCCAACTCACATTTGCTGGAGACTCCCTTCTTCATTAAAGCCACAGTATATGTTAATTTTTTTCTAATGAGATGTACAAGCAATGAATTTTCTACCCATTTACAGTCATGAGAGTGTAAATACCTGACAATTTGCTGCAAAACAAAGAAATGTTGCGATGATGTCAGAAGAAGCAGCACTTCATTTCTTTGGTTTGCAGCAAATTGTCCGGCATTTACACTGTCATGACTGTAATGGGGTAGAAAATTAATTATTTGTACATCTCATTGGAAAAAAATAACAAATACTGTGGCTTATAAATGAAGAAGGGAGTCTGCGGCAAATGTGAGTTGAGTAAAAAAATGTAATTAAGATTCGCGAGTGGTCAAAAAAAGGAATTTTCATTTACGGTTCGAAAGTCGCGGTAGGTGACCCACCTTGTTATATATGTAATAAGTATATAGGGCCCTAGGTTGCCATAATGCCATAAACACTAGGAAACCTGTGGTGTAAACTATGTAATGATCCCCATCATGGCCATCTACATCTAGGTTAGTTTGAGTCTTTATACATCGCACATCTCTAAGTCTACGGTTACTCTTAAGTTTAAATCTACCGATTAGAGTATGACTCTTGATTGCACACAGCACTCTTTCCCACTCTAGCAAAATCAAAACAAGAGTCAGTGGGATTTAACATGTAACCTGTAAGTTACTGCAATTTTTTAGGGCAAATTATAGTTTGATATCAAAGTCAACCTCCATCATAGCTGGAGGGAAATATCAGAGTACAGTAACTACAGAATGCAGGCTCACTTTCGAATAAATACCCTCTTGTTACAAGCTTCCAAGGTCCAATTTAAATATGGAATGATGTAATGTCAATTTGAGTATTCGGGATGATGTCATAATATTGTGTGTAAATCCGGCAACCAGTTTGTTGGTAAAAACAAAACAGTTTACCATTACAGGCAGTGAAAAAATCGGTCACCTTTAGAAGCTTAACTCTCTATATTTACTTGGGTATTTGTGCAGGAAATTGTTGCAACTTTGGTGAAAATATCGTACAAAAGATATTTTTGAAGTTTGAAACACACGCTAAAGCAAAGTGTTCACTTGTGCACAAATTGTTACACGTTTCACCAACAAAGTATCTCGGATGTTTAAAATTCCGCGATGAGTGAATACTCAAATGGAAAGTTTCTGAGTAAATTCCTTTAAAAGCTGAGCCAAGAAATTTAGAAAACTTTAAAGTATCTGAAGTCCAAACTATGGCATATGTGTCACGAAGTCGCACAGTCATGAGCATTATACTATAAGTTTAATTTTAATATAAACACACTTGCGTGACTTTGCCCTTGCTGTTTCCATCAGTGGCGCGTAGCGAGCATTAAAAACGTGTTAAAATTTAGCCCACTTCTGAGTGCAATTTTGTTTGTTTTTTAACAAAAAAAACAAAAAAACCCAAAGATTATCCCAACTTTTAATAATTTTCTTGAAAAAGTGGGGAGGTTGGGAGGGGGAGGGGTGGTTCGGACCTCCCATGGCTACGCCATTGATTTCCATTTAACTTTCCTACACTCATGTGATATATTTGTACACTAAATGCAGATTTTTGTAAGCAGTCGAGCATTACCGGTATTGAACATAATAACATAGACATTCGAGATGTATATAATACTGTATTTAATGTTTATTGTTGATCACCATTTCGGACCCCCGTGCAGCTCAGTCCTTGGTCCGTGTCCCGATTGCCCAAACAACTTCTTGCTCTGTATAGCTATTAAAGTAAGAGTGATAAATCCAGATTATAACACTGAAAACTTACAATTATTGCCCTCAATTTTTCGGGCACCAACTCTGGAGCATGTGATATGAGTTCTGCTTCAACACATGTTTTTTTTTTTCCAATTGGCTGTTTCCTGTCTGCAATCAGCCAACTTTGTGCAGTGAAGCTGATGGTACCTGTATATGTGCATTTGCCTGTGGACAAATCAGTTTCACGACCAACAACATAGATTTTTTTGCTCAGTATGTCTTTCCTGTGAAATACAGTAATGCTGAAGAGTTGCAGTGTTGTTTGGTACACAAGTAAAAAGGAATTGGTATTTTATCCCTCGTTCGACGCATTTCTTGATTGTTTAATCCTATGCTGACATAGTGCCAACCTGGAGATTCTCAGAATACCCCGTGTTTATAGGCCTTTTCAAATCTGAATCGGCAATTTCCGGATAACTAATTTAAATAATGTCACATGGCGAGATTCACGTGTCCATAATGGACCAATCGTATACTGGAGGAATCTTATTGACCAATAAAATACTGGATAAATCTTGGCTGCGTATGAATTTTTTTTAAAGGATCATACATGCGTTATACATGAAGGAAATACGCACGCCTATTACTGCTTACATTTTTTCTCTCTCAAACCTGCACCTGATTGGTTGGGAAAAAAAGGAAAAGTTCCCCCAGCATTGGATTGCTTAAAGTATTGAAGAAATCACGTTCGGCTAAACTCGGTTTGAAAAGGTTTATAGGTTTTAAGAATCAAAAGCAGCTGGCTAAGAAAGATCTATGGATAAGTAGCAACAAGCCAAAGGTTGCGTTTGATGCTGAAATGGCTGTTTTTGCGCATTACTGGTAAATCTACGTCCAAATAATTGCTTCCCACGTACAAAATAAACATCAGTTACATAAACTTACGTCCAAAAATTCTGTATGAAATTTACCAAAATACTAAATATACAGTAATTGGTTAATGAAATCATTAACAAATAAGAGTTTTATATTTCAATTATAAGCGAAATATGATCAAATATTTAAATGTTTTACCGTTTACTCCATTTTGTTGTTGTTCATTACGCGTTGTATGTATCATGTTTATAGCTAGCTACTGTAGCAGCTAGAATACAGTACGGCCCTGTACTCAGGCACAACATTGTTATGCAATGCTTGTTGTTTATACTGTACTGTGTACATGCACTGCACGTACTGTTATGTCACGTGTATATGGTGTATTAGCGGAAGACATGACAGTTGTTGATTAGAAAATGGAATAATGTGGATATTATTTTTAATTTGCTTAATTATGTTTACTGACCTTGGTACTCTTAAAACATGTTATGTAATAAGGATCGTTTTTTGGGACATTTCAATGCTACAAGAGGGTAAGCAAACTTTGATTCTGCTAGGCCAAGAGTAATGTTACTTGTTAATTTGCTGCTATCATTAGTCAGTAGGAATACATGTATTAACGTAAGGCCTAGTTCAGTAATACTAGAGCTCTATTTATGCCTAAAATTTTAAAAGTTACCACAAAAATTGAAGTCTGCCGTAAAAGTATAAAATACTGTAACAAAAGTACAACCATTTTTTGTTTGAAATGCAAGCTTTGGCAACAATGTGAACTTAATTGGAAGAAAGTATTATATAAACCATAACACTGGCAAAAAGTTTCCCCGAAATGATTAAACAATTGATAATTTTACAACCATATTATAAATCATGCAAATTTGATTAATATTTTGTGGCATCACATCAAGAAAACGTATGTTTTTTCCTTTGTTTTAAATCGTCCATATGTGAATGGGAGCAGTTGAATATCATCTGATGATTTTAAATAAATGAATTTTAAAACAGAAATTACATTAAAATATTTGAGCTGTCCTCTCTTTCATACATTAAGAATTATACAAAAGTTGGTTAGTCATGGCTCGGAAACTACACACATGCCAAGAAGTTTCTCTTCAAGCCTACTGCACCCGACACCTGAGTTAATCCTGAAAACTCAGGTATGGCAATTACCAACCCGACTTTCTGTTCAGTGTAATGTGTTTCCACCCCAAACAATGATTGTTTATCTGCCATTCCCATGCACGCACACCACAGCCAAGTAGCACAAGGTTATTTGTGTGTATGTATACGATTACGGAAAGCCAGTGCTAATTATTCAGTGCACTTTTGTGATTGAAATCATTTATTGGTATTAGGTATCTTAGTGGGAGAAGTTTGCAAACTGTCTTCAGGCTTAGCACTAAGTTACATTGAAAAAATTGTATTTTCAAATAGAACTTTGGGTTTTCCAGTCCTGTGAAAATGATTTTTTTTTCATTGGAAAATGCAGAGGAAGCTGCAGTACTTCCTCTTTGCTGCATTATCATTAAGTATTAAGTACTATGGTTGCTATTTCAAGTGCAGTCTATATGTGAAAAATGACACTTGATTAATTTCTCCATTATCACTGGTGTTTGTTGATATATATTTATGTATGTATGTATGTATGTATGTATGTATGTATGTACTGTATGTATGTATGTATGTATGTATGTATGTATGTATGTATGTATGTATGTATGTATATATATATATTTATATATATGGTTATACTCAAAGCGACACGTGCATGCCATAAGGGTCAGAACCAATTGGATGCTAATGCACATTGACATGGATGGACCAAGCTGATGAGCAATGGCACTTTTTATGACAAATACAGCCATTATTCACAGCATAAAAAGGTTTTCAAGGGTGATAACTGGTATTTCTGAAAATATGGGCATATACAGTTATCAAATCCTAAAGTTTTATCGCTTCGAGGAAAAAAAGTGGTGCTTTTCCCCCTGTCTGGTGCCCATGACTAGATGGGCACTATTGTCCTAATGTGGTGAAAACTGCAGGGGTAAATTGCTCCGGTAATTGCCGCAGTGGTACATTTGTCCTTGAATTCTCATCGGGACATACTTAGAAAGTGACGTAGGGCATGCAGATATTAATTTGGTACTTAGTCATTTACAGAATATTTTCAGAATATTATGGCAACAACAAGAAACAAATGATTTACTTACCAACAGTTTGTTGTGAAAACTAAAATCTGCATACAGCCATTTTTGAATAAATTTTTTTCTTTATATTTTCATATAATTTTTAAATATTTAAATCAAATTGAGCTGAACATTGTCGGCATTCTTTGTTTCTAGTGCAAAGAAAAATGCAAATGTCAATCTTTGATATTTTGACAGGAATGTTTTGATTGCCTGAGGCTCAATTCTAGGATTTCATATTTCGTATGAATTTGTATTTTGATACTGTGGGTTCATCTTCACCTAAATAAAACATCAGTTGTAAATATCAGTTTATTCAGTCAAATAAGCAATGTTCAAATTAAACAAAAAACAGTGCATTTAGACCCAGATACATAAAGCTCTGTTCATCATGCAAATGTGAAACATATCTACAAATTTTGATTCTCTTGTCTTCAAGCTTTCTTCATCTGATAGATTGAACAAACTGAGATTTAAAAACATATGAAAGTAAGCAAAATTGTGAATTCATATACAGTTTCTCCTATTTTATACTATGTAAGCTCTTCTTCTCTTTCCGTTAAAGTACAGTCCTTCAATTGGAGTATAAGCATACTGTGAACTAAATGCATTCTTGGTGCGAGTTCTTAACCCCCTACCATCCCCAACCCCTGTAGTTATAGCTCCACCAACCTTGTGTATCTCTCCATTCAGTTAGTTTAATCTTTAATCAAGGGATTAGTTCAGGGGTCAAGCCCATTCAGTTACTTTTGTCTTCTTTAATCAAGGGATTAGTTCAGGGGTCAAGCAAGTCCATCAAGGGACTAGTTCATGGGTCAAGCAAGTCCATCAAGGGATTAGTTCAGGGGTCAAGCAAGTCCATCAAGGGATTAGTTAGGGGTCAAGCAAGTCCATCAAGGGATTAGTTCAGGGGTCAAGCAAGTCCATCAAGGGATTAGTTTAGGGGTCAAGCAAGTCCATCAAGGAATTACTTCAGGGGTCAAGCAAGTCCATCAAGGAATTACTTCAGAGGTCAAGCAAGTCCATCAAGGGATTAGTTCAGGGGTCAAGCAAGTCCATTAAGGGATTAGTTCAGGAGTCAAGTCAGTCTATCAAAAAATTAGTTCAGGGGTCAAGAAAATCCATCAAGGGATTAGTTTAGGGGTCAAGCAAGTATCTTATATGAAAGAGGACTTCAAAAGACACACAATGGTGAAGATAGCATTCAAAAATGTTATTATGTTAAGGAGATATCTAAGTGTAAAGGATTAGTTCAGTGGTCAAACAAGTCCATTAAGGGATAAGTTCAGGCGCTAAGCAAGTCCATCAAGAGATTAGTGTCAGGGTCAAGGAAGTCCATCAAGGAATTAGTTCAGGATCAAGCAAGGGATTAGTTCAGAGTTCAAGCAAGGGATTAGTTCATGGTCAAGCAAGTCCATCAAGGATTAGTTTTGGGGTCAAGCAAGTCCATCGAGGGATTACTTAAGGGGTCAAGCAAGTCCAAGGATTAGTACAGGGGTCAAGCAAGTTAATCAACAGAATAGTTCAGGGGTCAAGCAAGTCCATCAAGGAATTAGTTCAGAGGTCAAGCAAGTCCATCAAGGAATTAGTACAGGGGTCAAGCAAGTCCATCAAGGGATTAGTTCAGAGGTCAAGCAAGTCCTTCTGGGGATTAGTTAAGGGGTCAAGCAAGTCCATCAGGAGATTAGTTCAGGGGTCAAGCAAGTCCATCAAGGGATAAGTTCAGAGGTCAACCAAGTCCTTCAGGGGATTAGTTAAGGGGTCAAGCAAGTATATCATGGGATTAGTTCAGGAGTCAAGCAAGTCTAATATGAAAGAGGATTTAAAAAGAAACAAAATGGTGAAGAAAGCATTCAAAATCTTATTCTGTTAAGGAGGTATCATTTGTGTAGAAACTACTAAAATCAAGCTAGTTGTAATGTCATTGCCTCAGATTCCTTAAAGTCTTGATGTATTCTATCTTTTTTTGTCCTGCAATTTTGTGGCTTAAAATATTACTGAATCTACTGTAGGAAGGGTATTTATAACATACGCATTGTAGAAAGTTCGAGGAAAAATAATTTAAATAGTGAAAAAATTTCACTAATTAAAAAGAAATAGTGAATAAACTTTCTTTAGAGTACATTGTTAAGAATGTGAGGACGAAGATGCCAACTTTTCATTGTAGATTTACTACACTAGTCATTTTTACATAGATGATACAGCTTAAACTTGATTATCTCTTTAACATAATAAGATTTTGGAATGCTTTCTTCACCATTGTGTTTCTATTAAAGATCGTTTCATATAAAATTTATAATGCCTAACCACTGAACTAAACTGTATGGCACATTTGACCATGTTTGGGATATACCACTAAAAGTAGGGGGGTGGGGATGACAACTTAAGTCAAAAGTGGGGGGACAAAATCACACTATGATGTAAAAAAATCCTGCCTATGCATTTGACCAACGTTTTAATGCTCCATCTAACTGACTTTCATCCCAACTCCTGTTATAGGATACTATACTTTTATCCTCATCATTTATCCTATTTTGTGAAATGTTTTGGGCTATTTTTCACTGATTTTAATTGTGCTTTGATGTTTAGAGGACAAGCGCACACTATTACAAAACAAACAATTAGTAGTCCTGTTTATCAATTTAAAGGTGGTCCCCTGATATCCACAGTAGTTTTACATCACTAGTATTAATGAAGTATCGTAGTGGGCGAAGTCAAATATGAAAAATGCCTCACATTTAGGAATGAATTTGGGTCAATGAAATTGCAGACATGCCAAAATGCTTCTTCTTAAGCCTACCCGCACCTGACACCTGAGTTAATCCTGAAAACTCAGGTATGGCAATTACCAACCCGACTTCCTGATCAGTGTATTGTGTTTCCACTCCAAATGATTGTTTATCTACCATTCCCATGCACGCCACTGTCAAGTAGCTCAAGGTTATTTGTATAAGATTACATTAGCCAGTGCTTAGTAATCAGGACACTTGTGTGATTGAAATCACTCATCCGTGTTAAGTGTCTTAGTGGGAGAAATTTGTTTGCAAACTGGTGATAAAATAGTTGTGTATTATATGCCTGAGGTGATGTGTTTAATGACTGAATAATTGACGGACCATTTCTCCTAAGGAAAGATATTGCTTCATGGAGGCTCAATTTGATAATCAAATTTGTAAGATTTCCTGCTAAATCTATTAACAGACTCGTGTAATTCATTAAATGAAACAATATATTAGAATGTAGGTTCATTTCAATTTTTGAATTTTGGAAGTTTTCTGCTTAGTATAAGCAGTAACAGGTATGCTTGTACTTAATCTTGAGTTCATGTAACATAAGTGTTTGCTTGAAAGATGCAGTCTTATTTTAATCTTAATGAGCCATTCTTACAGATTAAGATATGAACAGACAAGTTTTTGTATTTTGAAAATAGCTTTTTACTTATCTGCTGATCAAGGTTATGTCAATTTTTAATTTATGCTAAATTTGTGATGTATGACTTGGTGGACAGCTCAAAATCTTTCTGTATTTCTTTTAATTTCTTTCTTAAATCTCAGTCACTAAAAATGATAGGAAAGTCTTTTCCTGCTAGAATTTGATTCGGGGTATGATAAAGACTAGTGCTGTCATGACATGTCGATTATTGCGATATCTCTTTTCCCACGACATGAAATATGCCTCTTGTGACATATCGCGAAACCAAAAACTAATACTTCATTAAGAAATTTTCGCACAACTAGGCTTGGCTACTTCGTACATTACAATTCTAACATTACAGTATTAAATCTAAAAGTCAAGTTTACGCTATTAAAAACGTGCAAAAATATCGTGAAACATAAAAAACTAATTAAAAATCGTTCGTGCAGCTCTAAACTTGGATATTGCCACCAAAGTTTTCTCAGAGAATGAGGACATCCATGGAGGGCATGTCTTAGTGAATGTTGATTCTGGATCTTGCAGTCAACCACTTGACTGATAACACTATCAGTCTGTTGTTGTGCACGAATCATTTTCTGGTCACAGATTAGTGATGTTGACTCAGTTTCAGAAGGATGAACTTCCTGGAAAGTTGTGGTCGGGTCTTCCATTGGAAGGTCAAAGCTAGTGTTTGGCTCTGCCGTGGTTAAAGAGTTCAGCTCTGCCGTGGTTGAAGAGTTCAGCTCTGCCGTGGTTGAAGAGTTCAGCTCTGCCGTGGTTGAAGAGTTCAGCTCTGCCGTGGTTGAAGAGTTCAGCTCTGCCGTGGTTGAAGAGTTCAGCTCTGCCGTGGTTGAAGAGTTCAGCTCTGCCGTGGTTGAAGAGTTCAGCTCTGCCGTGGTTGAAGAGTTCAGCTCTGCCGTGGTTGAAGAGTTCAGCTCTGCCGTGGTTGAAGAGTTCAGCTCTGCCGTGGTTGAAGAGTTCAGCTCTGCCGTGGTTGAAGAGTTCAGCTCTGCCGTGGTTGAAGAGTTCAGCTCTGCCGTGGTTGAAGAGTTCAGCTCTGCCGTGGTTGAAGAGTTCAGCTCTGCCGTGGTTGAAGAGTTCAGCTCTGCCGTGGTTGAAGAGTTCAGCTCTGCCGTGGTTGAAGAGTTCAGCTCTGCCGTGGTTGAAGAGTTCAGCTCTGCCGTGGTTGAAGAGTTCAGCTCTGCCGTGGTTGAAGGGTTCAGCTCTTTCGTTCGCATTGATGTTGATGTAGCTTTGCTTTGTCTTTGCTGTCTTGTTCAGGAAATACTTGTATCTCGCTTGTCTCCATTTGTGTCAGATACTTCGCCTTCAGCATTGAACATTCTTGACAACCCTTCAGCATTAGCATTTGTACTTCCGGGACGGTATTTGATTTCCCACTAAAACATGTCCATGTCCAGGGCCCATCTTGCATGGCAACCAGTTGGATTGTCCTGGATTGCAAATTTTTAGCCCCACTAAAGAATAGTGGTTGGTGTATATATGGTGAAAGGTAGGCTGGACAAGTAATGTCGAAAGTGCTTTACTGCGCAAACAATTGCGTAGAGCTTCTTATTGTAAGTTGACCACTTTCTTTCTACTTCGGTAAATGTAGGACTAGCTCTAGCAATGATGTGCTCTTTCCTGTCTACCGATTGCGATTGAACTGCGCCTGTAGCAGGTAGAGATGCTTCTGTGTGAGAAATGAACTCATTTTTAAAAATTTAGGAAACAAGTATAGGTGGAGAAGAAAGGGTGTCCTTCAAGGTATCAAATGCAAGATGACACTAAGACTATTCAAACTCCACGTTTTTCTTTGTAAGCATGCATAATAGAGATGCAATGCGTGCAAAGTCCTATATGAATTTTGATAATATGTTGCAAGGCCTAAGAAGGCACGTAACTCAGAAACATTGCGTGAACCTTTACATTCTCTTACTCGTCTGTTGTTTGACGGATCTGTTTGCATTCTCTCACTGGTCTGGTGTTTGACGGATCTGTTTACATTCTCTTGTCTGGTGTTTGACGGATCTGTTTGCATTCTCTCACTCGTCTGGTGTTTGACGGATCTATTTACATTTTCTCACTCGTCTGTTGTTTGACGAATCTGTTAGCATTCTCTCACTGGTCTGGTGTTTGACGGATCTGTTTACATTCTCTTGTCTGGTGTTTGACGGATCTGTTTGCATTCTCTCACTCGTCTGGTGTTTGACGGATCTATTTACATTTTCTCACTCGTCTGGTGTTTGACGGATCTGTTTACATTCTCACCTCTGGTGTTTGACGGATCTGTTTACATTCTCTCACTCGTTTGGTGTTTGACGGATCTGTTTACATTCTCTCACTCGTCTGGTGTTTGACGGATCTGTTTACATTCTCTCACTTGTCTGGTGTTTGACGGATCTGTTTACATTCTCTCACTAGTCTGGTGTTTGAAGGATCTGTTTACATTCTCTCACTCGTCTGTTGTTTGACGGATCTGTTTACATTCTCTCACTCGTTTGGTTTTTGACGGATCTGTTTACATTCTCTCACTTGTCTGGTATTTGACGGATCTGACTGTAGTCTTTCTTTGTGTCCCACGTGGCTCAAGAACTGAACTTCTTGCTTGAAGAGATGACACCTCTGGTTTGCTTGTTAACCCAGCAGAACGGAAACGGCTGAGTACGTCTTTGACGTTGTTGAGATGATCGTCAAAATCTTTCTAAGGATGATGATGTCATCAAGGTAAACTAAGCATGAGGTCCAGTGTAAGCCACATAATGCAAGCTCCATCAAACGCTGGAAAGTTGGTGGGGCGTTGTTGAGACTCATAGGCATTATTTTGGAACTGGTATAAGCCGAAGCCTGTACTAAAAGCAGTTTTTTCTCTGTCTAGTGGATCCATGGCAATTTGCCAATAACCGTTGGCATTAAGTGTGCAAGCTCTTTCCTTTCAGTATGCTATCATAGGGGCATTAATAATATGCCCAACGTGCATCAGATATAGGCGTGTGTACGTGCAACTGTCGATTTTGGTCAAAATCGGCGGTTGCAGTGCATACTAAACGGAAAGCGGAGGTACACGTCATAAGTGAGATCCGCATTGTGCTGAAGAAGCCAGAACCATTAAATGAATCTAAGGTATCATCTGTACGTGGTAGAGGATGGCAATCTTTCACTGTGACAGCGTTAAGTTTGCGGTATATTGAAAAACGGTATTTCCGATCTCTCTTTCTCACAATGACAATGGGAGAACACCAAGGGCTTTGGCTTTCTTCGATTACTTCGTTGTTTAGCAACTTGTCCACTTGTGCTTGTATCTCTACTTTCATAGCTGGTGACGTTCTGTACACTCACTGTCGTATCGGTTGAGTTTCCATGGTTCCGACGTGATGCTTAACCAGGAAGGTTCGGCCTGGAGTGTCACTGACAACATCACTAAATTCTTGTAATAGTTGACCAACTTTCTCTTGCTGTTCACTGGTAAGGTGATCTTTATCCAAATTGATGGCCTGAAGGTAAGCCATTGTGCCTCATCTACATCATTGACGAAAGATGGCTTGGACTTGTAATTGTCTTGTTCAACTTCTTCCATAATTGTGTATTCTGGCGCTGGATTGGTGGCGTATATTTGACCAAGCTGAATGGCTGCTGCAATCTTAACAGGATGTTTATTCGGGTTCATTATGGAGGTTAAGGTTGAACCTTTCTCAATTGACTTATTGTCTATAAAAGTATAAGGGTAAACACTATTGGTCTTGTACTTTAAACTGATTAATACCTTCTTTGTTTCTTTAATATTATTTTTATGGCTTTTCAGAAGTTTTGTGTAATAATCCTTTTTGCAGAAAATCAATACAGAAGTCAATTTGTTTTTATACCTCTTAAAACTTATACCTCTTACACTTTTGTTCAGATTTCAATGTTCTGATTTTAATTTTTTTTACATAAAGCATATTTTTCTCTTTACAAACATTTTTCAAACCTTTAGTCATCCATGGCTTATCTCTTTTCCTATTTTTAGTTGCTATTTTCTTATCAGACAACATTCATTATACAGTTTACTTATAATACTAATGAAATGATCATAAGACTTGTGTACATCATTAGCTGTGTAAACCAGATCCCATTTTTCCTGGTTTAATTTTTGTTGAAATAATTCTACAGATGCATCATCTTTTTTCCTGATATATACAAACTCCTCGTTTGTTCTATGAATGCCATAATCAATAATACTAAAGACTGGAAGATGGTCACTTAGATCATTTATAAGTAATAATGTATTTAATAATGTATCCTCATCACTTAATAATACTCTTTAATCAAACACGTTGGCATTCGATAACGTGGATCTACCATAAATTGATACCTCTGTAAGCCATATATAACACACTAAGTATCGATTAGAAGTAACAAATAATCAATAACTTCATTCATGCATATAAGTATCACTATGTATAGTATCAATTCAATGAATAATAACCATAACATTCTCTCAGAACTTTGAATACCAATCCATAGATCAATAAATCAATACCCAATATCATATAGAAAGGTTGGTAACAATCGATGATGCAAAATCATCAACAACTCAAATCAATACATGATAGATAATCTTGACATATCGGATCAATGATCAGTAATATTAAACAAGTGTTTTGGACAGAAAAAAAATTGATCGATGCACCAATACCATATAAAACCGCACCAATCTTAGCACTGGTAGCAATAATCATACCACAATCGATTGGTATATACTTTGTAACACCCAAGTGCATCAATTAAAGAAAGTAAATCTACTTATCAATTGATCTGTAATTGGTATCAATACACCACACTATGATTATGATCAAGCCTGGATAATCAATATTGATAAAGACAACAGTGCCTAACACAAAATAAATATGCAAGTGTTACCTCATTATCAAAATTTGATGGAGTGACAGATAAAAATAGCACATTAATAATGAAATGTAAACATTTCATATAATATTAAAATATAGATATCAATTATTGATATTGTAAATTGCTTTACCTGTTCCTTGAACATGCAAGATTGATAGCAAACTTGCTACTCACTCAAAAATAAGATCGGAAATAACTTACGAACGTGCACAATACAAATTTTACCCACAATATCGGCAATTCCTAACATTTACAATAACTGATTATGATCAATAACTAATCAGGATCAATTTGAAATAAAACATGGGATTCCTTTACATAAATTCATATATTCTTGATGAAGAGTTCTTCTTTCCAGCTGTAAAGTTCGAGGCTTCTTATTAAAGTCTTTTTCATAGTGTAAAATCTTTTCTTCGTTGTTTAATGAAAATCTTCACCTTTCTAGATTCTTGCCACAAAAAATTGTTTACTTCCCGGGCTTTTTGATGCGAAAAATGTTTATAGCTTCTTGACGCCAAAAGTTTCACTAGTTTCTTGCATCTTAAAATATTTAAACGAGATAGAGATAGATATAGATAGATATAGATATGAATATAGATATAGATATATATATATATATATATATATATATATATATATATATATTATATATATATATATATATATATATATATATATATATATATATATATATATATATATATATATATATATTTATATATATATATATATATTTATATATATATATATATATATATATATATATATATATATATATATACATATATATATATATATATATATATATATATATATATAGCATTAAAGTTGAAAATCAAGATGGCGATTCTTTGTTTATATCTAGAGAAGTGACGTCCTATTCTGGCCAACAAAAGGTGAACATCTATGATGTTGCTAACATTGAGTCTCATATCTGGAAAAATGACATAAGCTTTACATTCAACTGCTGAATGACATCTAAATAAGGTATGTAGGCGTAATCAGCCAGTGTGGATGTCTCGGAAGGTTTTGCGAGCCGTTCGGAGAAAAAAAAGGTGGCGTTGTTATAAAAACAGTGGATGTCCTTCGGAGCTTGCTAGGTATAAGGATCATGAGAAGTTCTCCAAGGGTTTGATTAGAAATACTAAAGTGCTTTTTGAAAAACGTTTGTCCAAAGAGGTTAAGATTAATCTGAAGTCATTTCACTCTTATGTTCGCTCAAAGCAAAAAAAACAAGGAGGTTGTTGGTCCCCTTCAGGGTAATGATGGTGTTACTATCAATAATGGTAAGGATATGGCTGAGGTTTTGAATGACTACTTTGTATCTGTTTTTACTAAGGAGTCCCCTGCTGATGATATCGTGGATCATCTTAGTGTGCACTCTCCAGTATCCATTAAGAATGTTGATTTTTCAGTTGATGTTATTATGTCTAAGAAGTTGAAGGGTTTGAATTCAAATAAAGCACCCAGTCCAGATGGAATACATCCTGCTGATTTATGTGAGTGTTCTGATGTTCTTTCTGTTCCCCTGAGTATTATCTTTTCAAAGTGCTTTGATGTTGGTGTTGTTCCTAGTGAATGGAGAATTGCAAATGTCACTCCTATCTTTATTAGAAGAAATTTTTGTTTTCTTGGTAGAGAGGTTGTCCTTAATTTGTATAAGCAGTTAGTCAGGCCTCACCTTGAGTGTGCTATTCAGGCTTTCAGGCTTGGAGTCCCTTTTGTGAGAAGGATAAGTTCATTTTGGAGCAGGTTCAGCGAAGAGCCACTATGATTAATTCCCAAAGTAAGGAATCTCTCTTATGAAACTAGGTTGCGAATTCTTGGTTTGACCACACTTGACTTGAAAAGAGTACATGGCGATATGATTCAGGTTTTAAATTCCTATCTGGTAGTGATGCTTTGACTTCCTGTAATTTCTTGCTTGTTTCAGCTAATTCTCATGTGACATGTGGTAACAGTTTGAAGTTGACCAAAGAGTTCTCATGGATAGATATTTGGCATTTTAGCTTTTCACAAAGAGTTGTTAATGATTTGAATGGTTTGCCTGAGTGGGTAGTTAACTCGAGTTCTCTTCACAATTTTAAAGTTAACATTGATAAGTTCTTTACTAACTCTGGGCATCTTTGATTTTTTATATATTTTTTTGTGGTGGTAATGGGTGTTAGTTTGGGATTTTTATGGGGTGATTTACCCTGCTTAGCCCGTCATCTTGTTATGTTATGTTATTCCGTCAGTAATACATCAATATGGCGGGAATCTCGTAAAAAAAAAATCAATTACGGACTCACATGTCTTTTGCTAAAATTCATGAAAATGGTTGAATCATGTCCCTTGAAAAGGAGGGGGTGATACATTGACCCCAAACCACTGTCTTTTTCCTTTTCATTTCTTAAATGAATTAACTAAAACGTTATACATTTCAGGTCTTTTCTCTTCATTTATGCAATCAAGTACAGGAATGGTAGAAACGACAAAATACAGGAAACTGTTTATAAAGGACTTGCTGGCAGCAAAACATCAATGGTAAAATAATTGTCCCTTTATTACTTGATAGGTGAATTAAACTTCAGACGAAGTTATAAGTTTCATGTCTCTTCTCTTTATTTGTGCAATGACACGTTCGGTAGAAATAGCCAAATTCAGATAATTGTCCATTTTCACTTACATCCCGTCGCTATATGATTTAAAAAGCAAAATTCTACCGCTGCCTCCATTTCTGTAGCATGCCGGCAGGGCGTTTCGGCCGTCCCCGCGAGGGAGTGTACCAACAGTTCAGGTTATCCAAGAACAGATAAGAAAAACATGTGGGAGATGTTAATGGTTTGGTGCCTCGGGGACAAGTCCCTGTATTATGCATTCTCCACAACATTCAAGACGGTCAGCTGGTCAGATAACAAAGACGCTTAGCTGGTCAGATAACAAAGGAACTGGAATGTTGGGAATTTATCATTGTTTAAACTGAATATAAAGTACAAAGGAAATACCAGGTGTTAACTAAAGTAGGAGTGACATAAAGATTTGCTTGTTACAATAGCTATGTACATAGATTTGTATAGTGCTTTTTGCTAAGGCCTTAAGGGGGCTTAGCAAGTTCACCACAATGCAAGAAGCAGAGAGAAGAGAAATACAATTAGGTAATGCATATTTGTTTTGGAGAGATGTTTAAAGGAGACATCATGAGGAAATACCCATCCTTATAAAGAATGGACCATCAATCATTCATGGGTTTTGCACAAAGTCTTCCCAAGCATATAATGTATATTTACATTTAGGCTCAGGCAACAATACATCTGATTCACATCACTGGACAGCAGTTAAGTAGCTTGAGCCCCAGATGAATGAACTATTGTGTACAGTGTAACAGTAGCTGGTTGCTAAGAAGTGAACTGTGAATAGACTATGAAGATGCGGTCAGTTAAGAAGGTATGGTTTACCCATGTGTTGTGTATGGTGTAACAATAGCTGGTTGCTAGTCAGTGAATTGTGAAGAGTCTTTTCGGTTGAATGGTTTGGATTACCCCTAATTTTGAGAAAATTGAGGGTGTCGGGTTGGAGGGGTCTAAGGGCCAAACATTCTTAATGTAAAGTCTGGCTTTTTCTTCATTTAATATGATAGAAATAATAATTAGACGTCATCAGAAAAAGTTTCACATTGTACAAAACAATTTAGCATACACTTTCTAATCTATTAAAACATTAATTCTGTTAATGCTTACTTACATTGAAGCGACCATTTTGTTCGTAAACCCTCTAAAAGATGATGTAATACACCCAGTACAGTTATGAATATTATCTATTTTAAATTGTCTAACTTCTAAGAATATATAAAAAAAAATTGCATGGGTCTATGAAATTTTTGTTTGTATACGATAATGATTCAAGCCCTGAGAACTTTATGTCAGAGCATTTTGGAAAGAAAGTCAAAGAGAATTCTGTGCTAGCACAGGGCGAATTATGTCATCATTGGCATGATTTCAAGACAAATATAAACAAAATGGCAGCGTCCATGTTCCAACTTCGAACTTGGGTAACTTGAGAATGGCATAAGAATTTATGATGGGGTTATTGGTAGTTGGTTTTTTTTTCTCTATTGTATATCAATGTAGAATATTTGACTTTATGTCAAAAGAATTAGCAGAAATTGTATTAAAAACTGAACTTACGAAAGACACTTATAACAATGGTGTCTGTCCCTTTTCTTAATAACAGATATCAATCTCAGAATGTAAGGACTGATCGTGCATCACAAAGTTACAACAACAAGACGATCATAGCTGAAGATGATGGCGACCTTTGACTCTCTCAGCTCTAGCATGACCGAGAGCATGACACGAAGTGTGTCGGTGTCATCTAAGCAGCCATTAAAGAAGTTGGAGCCTGCCATCTACCGATTTACCAAAGTAGCGCTGCCAACCGACCTTGAGAGGTTATCCCAACACAGGAAGAATATTCAAAGGGTAAGATTGGAGAGGTACATCATGGGATGTATAGATTGCCCAGCATACAGGGAGGTTTAGAAGCCTAACCATGTACCTAATGTTAACCCTAACCTGTTAGGGTGAGAACAGTTACTGCTCCAAAACTGTCAAAACCTCCTGTTTGTGGGGCATTATATACTTTTCCATATGGAACTCTAAGCGAAGATTATAGAAAGATGGTTGCTGGGGCAGGGGAGTAATCGCAGAATTGTTTTTAGGAATTTGATCAGATTGTTCTAGTTAGCATACAACTTTATGTACAGATTTTGAGCAGTGTGCCTAATCACATGCCACAAATTTTGCATAATTTAAAAATCTATGATGTTGGAATGCTTGTATGTCTTTATAATCTCAAGTTTTCTAGTTTATGAAAATTTGTTTGGCTTTTGTAAGGATCAAGGACATTTTTGTATATATGTGAAATATCAAAACATGTTGTTAAAACTTTGTGTCACATCATTTTAGAATAAAAACTTTAATACAATTTATAAAGAAATACATTATAATTGTTGTCCCTGTTGGGGAAATAGTTTCATGATGCACAATATTTCAATACAGAATTGAACAAAATGGCAGCCTCCATGTGTTGACTTGAAATATTAATAACTTGGGATAGAAACAAGCTTTTGACTTGCTGATTTTGGTATTTGGTTTAGATTTTAATACTCTATCATACGAATTAAGGATTTTATTAGACCTTATGTCTCCTTTAAACTATTTAGATATTTAGAATACCTTTTTACCTACAGTTGTTTCTCTTCAAAGCTGCAGGATTATACTGTATAATTAGGGTAAAAATAATTCATTTATATTTTTAGGTTTATCATGAAAATAGGAAGAAGCTCTTTTTTGAAAATTTGAAAACTTGTTTATACCAAAATGAATGGCCCATGCATCATTTCTTCACTAGATGTTGTTCTTTCTATTCATAGGAAATTTGCAGCAAATTGGACACTGATCTGTGAATTTAATGAAAACGAGCAAACACTTTGTTTTAAGTCCTGAATTTATCCAAAGCAAAATCAACAAATACCTTACTAGGTTAGGTTTTTAATAAATATGTTTAATTGCTTAAGTGTTTAGTATGAAAACAGACATGTGACCAAATTCTCCTGAGGGTGCTACATCATAGATAGTGGTTTGGTAGGTGTGGAATAAACTGTATTTGCCCTCTTTGGTAGGTAGAAATCTAAAATATTAAAATTTACCCACCTTTATCCGTTTTCAATTATTATATTTGTAAAGAAAGTAAAATTTATATCAGAGGAAAATATCTTTATTCCCAGCTTTATTATTATTTAAAATTGAAATAAACCTTTTTATAATTTGAAGAGAAATTGTTGTTTTGCTGTGGAGTAAACACATGACTGAGGGCAGTACATATACATGTATTTAAAATACAGAGATTTCATTGTTTGAATGGGTGAAAAGTTCTGAAATTCATCTGTCGCTTTTACTTTACTACGAGCTCACTATTGATACTTTTATGAAGTCGCTATCTTGAAATTAATTAGTAATTGGAACCTTATGAAGTCGCCATCTTGAAATGAGCTTGCAATTGAGACCTTTATAAAGTCGCCATCTTGAAATGAGCTAGCAATTGGAACCTTTATGAAGTCGCTATCATGAATTGAGCTTGCAATTGAAACCTTTATGAAGTTGCCATCTTGAAATGAGCTAGCAATTGAAACCTTTATGAAGTCGCCATCTTGAAATGAGCTCACAATTGAAACCTTTATGAAGTCGCCATCTTGAAATGAGCTAGCAATTGGAGCCTTTATGAAGTCACCATCTTGAAATGAGCTCACAACTGAAACCTGAGCTTGAAATGTGCCTTTATGAAGTCGCTATTTTGAAATGAACCTTGAAGCCTTTATGAAGTCGCCATCTTGAAATGAGCTAGCAATTGGAGCCTTTATGAAGTCACCATCTTGAAATAAGCTTACAATAGAAACCTTTATAAGGTCGCCATCTTGAAATGAGCTAGCAATTGGAGCCTTTATGAAGTCGCTATTTTGAAATGAGCTAGCAATTGAAGCCTTTATGAAGTCGCCATCTTGAAATGAGCTAGCAATTGGAGCCTTTATGAAGTCACCATCTTCAAATGAGCTCACAATTGGAACCTTCATGAAGTCACCATCTTGAAATGATCTCACAATTGAAACCTTTATTAAGTCGCCATCTTGAAATGATCTCACAATTGGAACCTTTATGAAGTCGCCATCTTGAAATGAGCCCGCAATTGGAGCCTTTATGAAGTCAACATCTTGAAATGAGCTCGCAATTGGAGCCTATTTGAAGTCACCGTCTTCAAATGATCTTACAATTGGAACTTTTATGAAGTCACCATCTTAAAATGATCTCACAATTGGAACCTTTATGAAGTCGCCATCTTGAAATGAGCTTGCAATTGGAACCTTTATGAAGTCGCCATCTTGAAATGAGCCCGCAATTGGAGCCTTTATGAAGTCAACATCTTAAAATGAGCTCGCAATTGGAGCTTATATGAAGTCACCGTCTTCAAATGATCTAACAATTGGAACCTTTATGAAGTCACCATCTTAAAATGATCTCACAATTGGAACCTTTATGAAGTCGCCATCTTGAAATGAGCTTGCAATTGGAACCTTTATGAAGTCGCCATCTTGAAATGAGCTAGCAATTGAAACCTTTATGAAGTCGCCATCTTGAAATAAGCTCACAATTGAAACCTTTATGAAGACGCCATCTTGAAATGAGCTGGCAATTGGAACCTTTATGAAGTTGCCATGCATCTTTAAATGAGCTTGCAATTGAAACCTTTATGAAGTCGCCATCTTGAATTGAGCTCGCAATTCAAATATTTATGAAGTCGCTATCTTGAAATGAGCTTCCAATTGAAACCTTTATTAAGTCGCCATCTTGAAATGAGCTTGCAATTGAAACCTTTATGAAGTTGCCATCTTGAAATGAGCTTGCAATTGAAACCTTTATGAAGTCACCATTTGAAATGTGCTTGCAATTGGAACCTTTATGAAGTCGCCATCTTGAAATGAGATTGCAATTAAAACCTTTATGAGCTTACAAAACAAAAACGACTTCTTTGAGGCTATCACAAGCTTGCTGCAAGCAAGTGTCAGCTAATGACGAGCTCGTACGAGCTAACATCAATCTTGATGAGCTAATGGCCCAGCTAGAGTGAGCTTAAATTCTTGTAAGGTACAGTATCTGGACAGCTGCAAGAGAAATATCTTGAGTATGGTCAATTCCACAGAAATAGGGACATAAAGCATGAAAATTGAAAATAATTTGATGGAGTAGATTAATTGCTTTTATAGTATCCACTAATATAATGTGAATTTTTATGATCAAAGAATTTTTTTAAAGTTTTTAAAGTATTTATGCAAAATAAACACTGCCCTCTATAAGGTACAGTGTTGCAATACCATCTGTACCATGCAATACAAATGGTGATTTTTTGAGATCATTTTTTGCCAAAGTTTCATTAATATTTTTTGTCATGGTGTGCTAACTTTTTAGATTGAATGTGTTTTAGTGGGAAAGGCATGTACTTGCTTTTCCTGATGCATGCATATAATATACATATTTATGCAGTTCGTAGACTCAATGACCGGATTTTTTGAAGCAATATTTAAGAAATTGTCAGTGTTACACCCGTCATGCTTTTTCAGAAAAGTTTCTATAACTCTATATAGAGATGAAATATAAAAAATATGTTTCAAATCCTCTTCATTCAGACTGATATCTATATATCAGTGGTACCCAATAAATCAATTTCTTCTATTTCCCAACATATGGTAAGACAAAACATGTAACAATTTGTTACGGGTGTTACATACATTGTAAAAAAATACAGTATATATAATACCAGAAAAGTAAATGGCATTTAAAACCTAAGAAGATTTACAAAGATACATACATTAATTTATAGTTATAGCCTTTAAAACCTTGTGTTTAGGATTTAAATTGTTACTTGATGTTCCGATTATATCAATTGTATTTATCCCTCAAACCTGGTACAACTGAGAATGAATTGCTTGCAGTTCAAGCTATGATTTTGTGCATTGCTGATATAAAAACATGGATGCTTACACAGGAATTGAAAATTTATGACAAAATAAAAGTAAATGAAAAGTCCCTTGTTAAATTAATTCACACATTTGTAACATCCCATTTAGACTATTGTAATAGCATACTATTCAGAATCCGAAAATATCAGCTACAAAAACTTCAACACGTTTAAAATGCTGCTGCTAGGTTAATCACTAATACCAAAAGATTGCAGCACATAACACCCATGCTTAAAGATTTGCACTGCTCAAGGTCGAACAAAGAATTAACTTTAATATCATTTTACTTACCTCAGACCCCTAGCTTGATTTAAAAAGGGGCAGGTGCTAGACTTGTGAGGGGCACATTAATGCACAAGCGAAGCACTGCATCTTTTCGGCGTGGAGTCCAGGGCCCTCCTTAAGGCTTAATCCCTGGTGAATAAGCTCTGGGATTTTAGCTACAGTATAATGATACATCTCAGAATGAAGCTATTGTGACTGATAAGGACCAGTCATTAGCCAAATGGACAATTGCTTACTATGCTATCATTCTGTTCTGTATCCATATAAGGTATTTCATTTATGAGGCTAATTAAGATTATTAAGTTAAAACAAAATTAAATCTTAAAAATCAACAAAAAAAACAGTTTTTCTCATGAGGGGCAGGGCATACCCCCAGGGGGCAGGGCGGACTCATAGAGGGACAGGGTGGGCCACCCTGTGAAACAGCAAAGCTAGGGGTCTGTGTAACCTTCAAAGCTAGAGTAGGTTTGGCGCCATCTTATATTAATGACCATTTGATAACAGACACCCCTCTAGAACTGAGATCTTCAAACCAAAACAAATATAAAATACCAGGCACCAAATCAAACACAATAGGACCCTGGTCATTCTCCCATGTTGCCCCATTTCTCTGGAATTCGCTTCCATTAAATCTTAGAACACAACCAATAAAATTATTCAAAAAAGAAAACTCATTTATTTACTTTGTGCTATATACAGTAGTTCTTGATTTCATCTTTGTTCATATATTTGTAGTTGTGCGTGGATGTGTATAATTTCTATGTATATAGTGTATGTTTGTACAGTGCTGCTGATTATTTTGATACTAGCGGTGGCGCTATATAGATTCCTACTAAGGCAAAGGTTTGGGGAATTGCCACTGTAACACCCGTCACATGTTTAAAGTAAAATTGGTGTAGCTCTCTCCAGGGATGGTGCATACAAATTATACTGCAAATGTACCTTGTTCAGATTGATATCTTTATGTCAATTTGATCCTGTCATGAAATGACCTACATTTACAAACCTCTGGTACAAAACAAAATGTGTAACACCGTCACAAATCATGTGACGGGTGTTTAACGTATAAAGTAAAAAATGCATCATGCACTACAAAAAAGGTAAACGACATCCTTGATTTTAGGAATGATGTAATTTTAAAGTATATTCTTATCAGAATAGGCATTTCTGTCATTTAAACCTTGTTTTAGGTACTACTGTAAAATGTTGAAAGTGCAGTACATACAGTGCAGTGTGTGAACACCATAGTGAGGTGTGACAACACCTTCCAGAATACGTTGTCGTTACCTTGAGTGATGTCATTTCCCAAAAGATATATACATTGGATCCTCTGTATTTTCATACTGTTTTACTTGAATTCAACGCTTATTTTGTGCAACAGAGATCAAAATACATTCAAAATAGATTATTCCAATTGTTTAAAGGGCAAAAATCAAAACTGAACAATAAAATTTCAGACACCGTGAAACCCATCACATACAGTATAATGTAACATTTATCACACAGATTATTTTAGTGCCAAAGTCTTACACATTGCTGAATTCCTTAGGTTTTATAATATTAGAATGAAGTTCCAACTTATATTTAATGATTAAAAGTTACTCATTGCTCTTCAAATATCACAGAGTTTTACATGTATTCATCAAATTTGAAAAACTTAGTTTGTCTTTATGTAACACCCGTCATGCATGTTTGCTTGTCTCAGTCTCATCTATTGTAGCATTTGTCTGACCGTTTCCTTTAGTTAAGTAGAAGCTTATATGATATACCCATGGATGGTACTGCATTGGGATAATAAGAGTTAGTATTTGAGAGAAATTATTCTGAAGTTCAGAAATTGCTTCTGAATCGTATCACCCGTCACACATAATTGACCATATAAGAGTCTTTAAATTTAAAAATAACATTTTCTGAGATTGTCCAAGTCTTCTACACCTAGATATTTTTGGATCCTAAAACCTGTTGTCAAAATCAGGTACTCTCTTTTTGTAGTATGTGATAAACAAGCTTTTCACAACAAAATAGACATCAGACAAATTTGTATATCACCTTGCCTTATAAATTGATTGATAAGTTCTCATTCTACCATTCTCATTCTACCATTCTCATTCTTTGCACCATCCTCCCATCCCTCCCATCCCTCTCATCTTCCTCCCATCTTCCTCCCATCCCTCCCATCCCTTCTCCTCCCATCCCTTCTATCCCTCCCATCCCTCCCATCCCTTCCCCTCCCATCCTCCCATCCTCCCATCCTCTCATCTTCCTCCCATCCCTCCCATCCCTCCCATCCCTCTCATCTTCCTCCCATCCCTCCCACCTTCCTCCCATCCCTTCTATCCCTCCCATCCCTTCTATCCCCCATCCCTTCTATCCCTCCCATCCCTCCCATCCTCCCATCCTCTCATCTTCCTCCCATCCCTCCCATCCTCTCATCTTCCTCCCATCCCTCCCATCCTCCCATCCCTCTCATCTTCCTCCCATTCCTCCCATCCTCCCATCTTCCTTCATCCTCCCATCCCTCTCATCTTCCTCCCATCCCTCCCATCTTCCTCCCATCCCTCCATCCCATCCCTCTCATCTTCCTCCCATCCCTCCCATCCTCCCATCCCTTCTATCCCTCCCATCCCTCTCATCTTCCTCCCATCTTCCTCCCATCCCTCCCATCCATTCTATCCCTCCCATACCTCCCATCCCTCTCATCTTCCTCCCATGTTCCTCCCATCCCTCTCATCCTCCATCATCCCATCTTCTCATCCCTCCCATTCTCCCATCCTCCTATCCTCCCATGCATCTTTCTCCCATCCTCCCATCTTCCTCCCATCCCTCCCATCCTTCCATCCCTCTCATCTTCATCCTATCCCTCCCATCCTTCCATCCCTCCTATCCCTCCCATCCTCCCATCTCCCTCCCATCTTCCTCCCATCCTCCCATCCCTCCTATCCCTCCATCCTCCTATCCCTCCCATCCCTCTCATCCCTCCCATCTTCCTCCCATCCCTCCTATCCCTCCCATCTTCTTCCCATCCCTCCTATCCCTCCCATCCTCCCATCCCTCCCATCCCTTCCATCCTTTCCATCCTCCCATCCTTCTCATCTTCCTCCCATCCCTCCCATCTTCCTCCCATCCTCCCATCCCTCCTATCCCTCCCATCCTCCCATCTTCCTCCCATCCTCCTATCCCTTCCATCCCTCCCATCCTTCTCATCTTCCTCCCATCCTCCCATCCCTCCCATTCTCCCATCCTCTCATCCTCCCATCCCTCTCATCTTCCTCCCTTTACTATTCCTTTCTCCTCCTCTCTACCCTTTTTCCCCTTCTAAAATTTTTGCGATATCTCTTTTCTTACAACATGAAATATGCCTCTCAACACATATCGCGATACCAAAAACTAATACCCATTAAGAAATTTTCTTACAACTAGGCTAGGCTACTTCTTAAATTACAATTATAACATTACGGTATTAATCTAAAAGTCAAATTTAGGCCATTGAAAACATGCAAACATATTGTGAAACAAAAAAAATAATAATAAAAATTGTGCTCCTTCACTCCACATTGGCACGCTCGATGTAAGTTGGCAAAAAGAACAAAAAATTGGCCCAGAACATGCCTCTCAGGCTCCCACTTCGATAATTCATGGTCACGTTGGCTGAATTACCAAACACATTTGTGATGAACGTAATAGTCACATGATTATGTCGTCTGCTAGATCTGCAAATCATTCTTTTTTGAGTTCATCATAAAAGAAGTAACGTAATAGTGATATTAACAATTTGTATGGTGAGTCAGTTTTCTTAAAAAGTATCGCGAATATACCAATATATCAATAGTTTTATCCACAATAATCAATACGTAATAGAGCCATGTCGTGACAGTACTAATTTAATTCTAGCACCATAATTTTATTATAACCTCTTGGCGCATTTGACTGTAACTATTGTAGTACTGTTAAACCGCAATAGACAACATAAATGTATAAGAATTATATTATTATTATTATTAATTGAAATGGTAAATAAAAAATAAAATATTGGAACGTTTTTGTTATTTTCACTAGATTTAAAAAGTGTGTAGCTAATGTTTCCTTTACATTATGTCATTTGAAATGGGCAAAAAGTTGTCAAATTGTACCAGTTTAAATGCTCAAAAATATTACAGATCACAATAAAATGTCAAAATGACAAGTAAAGAAAAGGAGATATGGTAATGATTTTTTAACCTTAAAGAAAAGTTTCTAAAAAGTGTAATATCAGAAATCTTTCAGCAGTAAAAGTTATCATAGTTTCTTTATATTTCTCATTTGTTTGATTTAAAATTGATTAGGAAATTGAAAGAAATTGAACTTCATCTTTCTGCTGTTATAGTGATCAATTGCAAGCTGAAGACTAACTGATTGGATTCATGCAGAATGTGATATAATGTCTTTTTCATGAGAAGTAGATTTAAACCCCATCCATAGATATAAAAGATCACATCCACTTCTCACACCCCCACCTCTTAAGTGGCTCACCCCATTTCATAAGTAGCTCACACCCACTAAGTGGCTTATCCCCACCTCATAAGTGGCCCACCCCCCCACCTCTAAGTGGCCCATCCCCACCTCTAACTGGCTCATTCCCACTTCTAACTGGCTCATTCCCACCTCTTACTGGCTCATTCCCACTTCTAACTGGCTCATCCCCACCTCTAAAGTGGCTCATTCCCACCTCTAAAGTGGCTCATCCCACCGCGCTGAGTGGCTTACCCCACCTCTATCTGGCTTACCCCACCTGTACAGTAAGTGGCTCAAACCGCTACATGGCTCACCCCACCTCTAAGTGGCTTACCCCACCTGTACAGTAAGTGGCTCAAACCGCTACATGGCTCACCCCACCTCTAAGTGGCTTACCCCACCTGTACAGTAAGTGGCTCACCCCACTGCTATGTGGCTCACCCCACTGCTATGTGGCTCACCCCACCTTTAAGTGGCCCATCCCCACTTCTACAGCTAGTGGCTCATCCCACCTCTAAGTGGCTCACCCAACCTGTACAGTAAGTGGCTCACCCCACCGCTACATGGCTCACCCCACTGCTATGTGGCTCACCCCACCTTTAAGTGGCCCATCCCCACTTCTACAGCAAATGGCTCACCCCACCTAAGTGGCTCACCCACTCTAGGTGACCTACACCACCTTTTAAGTGGATCATCCCACCTCCATGCAACAATTGCAATGACCACCTCGCTGTCAAAATAGTTGTTTCTATACATCCCCCACCTCTCTGACCTCTTACACAGCAACCCACCTTAAATTCCTTCTTGCCCCCAATAACTACCTTGAGAAATACAAGGCATTCCAACATCCTGCTGGGCTGATAATTGCTGGGCTGATGACATCATTTTCTGCATGTTTTGAAAACAAAATGGCAGCTCTCATAGTTAGTAGCATTAAAGTTTACAAAAACTATCTTCTGATTGCTTCTGGAGGTACAGTATGAAAACTTGGTCAGAAGATATGTTATTTCAAATTCTATCATTTGAAATAAAGATTATGTCAGACTTTGTGTCTCCTTTAATAAATCCCATCTGCATCAAGGCAGGGGATGAAATTTCTGCTGTTCCGCTGGTCTGAGAACAGTGCTTTTTAAGCAGGAACAGTGATTTTCAAATATCACTGTTTTGTGGAACATTTTTTTTTGTCAAACATATAACATCAACATCCTGCAATGTATTGTTTTCTGCTCATAAAACGTATTTTAAGAGTAAAATCCCCCGTAACAAATATTTGTTTAAGTATAGAAACCTTTCTTTTCCTGCAATTTCCAGCACAATCGATCATAGATGGGCCGCTGAAACTATGGTAAACAATAAAATAACTCACTGTCAAGACCCGTTTTTACAAGCTGTAAAATTGACGACAAAATACACAGTGAAAATTCTTTAATCGTGGCAATCAGTACATTTACATGTAAACATTACCTGATGAGTCAAATAAATTTTGCAAGAAAGGAAAAATATTGCCAAATACAAACGAACAAAAAAAGGTTTCAGCAGAGCTGAAATTCTGCAGCTTCACAAAGGTTGCAGCCATTTTATAAAAAGACTGATGAATTGTATTTCCGGGGTGGGGCGTAGTTTTGAAATTGATTATGGTGAGGCACCAAGGTATCACAGTATCCAAGATTTTCACTAAAAGTAGTACAGATTAAATGACATTAGAGGGAATTTTTCTGTTCTTTTCATGCTTATTTTCATAGAAATGCACTTTTCACGATTTGGAAAGCAAAAATCCAGCTTCTATTTGGGCTATGGGGTCAATACGTTTGCCATACTGTGCATGGTTGCACAATTTTTTACTTAGCATTGTAAATTTAAACAATTTTGGTAAAATCACGGTACTAAAGGCATGTAAACTATTCACCCTTGCCTTTTTGACATGTACACGTTTAATAAAATCCCTAAATGTTTACAGCTCTAAAAATATGTCAGTACATGTTCCACGTGGAAAGCATTTCAGTACGTATGTACTACCTGGGGAACAGTTTCCTGCAGGCTTATCACGGAACTGTCGAAATAACAGCTCCCAGGCCCCTGGGCTAAGCTTAATTGGGGATTTATTTACTAACAGAGATTATATCTGTATATATTAATGCTTGCTTGAAAAGTGCTCCATATGTAGAATAAATCATTAGAAACAATGCGTGCATGACAAAACGTGCGTGATAATTCCCAGAAATTATTGTAATGGGATGCAAGACCTTGTTAAGATGAACTTTCTGTGTGACTCATTTGTTTTTTTATTTTTGATAATATACAGTAAGTTCCCACCACGAGGTGTGGTATAAAAATTGACTTTGTCTCTCGTATAACTTTTATAATCGGCCAGAAGAGGTTAGAATTACCCATTCACCCACACATTAAAACTGATACAAAACAGCTCATAACTTTTGTTAAAAGCGAATTCATTTTTCTCCCTAATGCCCTTAAGTTTTTTTCTTTGTTTGGAAAATATTTTTTCCCAGAAATTCCACCCCCCTCCCACGCTGTTTGCCAAAGATGTAATAGTTTGTGCTACATATTCATAATCTTGAAAGTAATTTTTATGTCTCACTCACATCCCTGATACTGTGTTTGCATGTGTTAACTAATACAACTATCATGGTTTAGAATTTCGAATTTACGCAGCAGCCTTATGACTATTATTTATTTCTTGTTTCTCTTACAGGTATGTTATAACCAAAAAGGTGTATATTAAGTCCAATTTAAAGCAAGGAATTTGCGTATTATTGACGAAAATGTTGGAACAGTGAAATTTGATCCAGAATAGTATTTTTTAAGAAAGCACTGTTTCACGGAACAGTGGTGAAAATTTAAAATTCGACCCCTGCAAGGCAAAGAACGTCTTGTATTTCAATTTTTTCCTTTTTTTGTGATCATATTTTTCTATTGATGTACCATATTCATCTGAATAACAGTGCATGCTATTAATAGCACATTTAGTTTTTTCAAGGAAAAACAGACAAAAACCTGCTGTGATTAATAGCACATGAGATGACAATTCTGGGCAGGCAAAGGTAAATTTGTACTTGGAATCAAGCTTTGCTTGATTATTAAAATAAATACAGCAGCAATAGATTGTTATAGATTGCACATTACTTCTGAAACTTCATATCAGCTTTTCTTTGTTTTATTTAACTCAAACCTTGATTTCATTAGATTAAAAAGAATAGTGACAAATGACCATATACATGTATTTGTATTTTATTAGACTGGTGACGTATTACCATGAAGTTTGTAGTTTATGAGACGACTATTAGAATTGTAGATCAAAAACAACTTGTATAAATAAAATCTTGGAAAATCTTGCCACATAAATAAGTCAAGTACGGACGCTCAAAATGTTCTCTCTGTCAGGCTGTAAGTAACTAGTAAACCGTCGAGATTAATGAATTGTGTGCAATGTTGGAGCTAAATTGCCTGGTTTGGTGCATGATGCGTTAAAGCAGGTTTACAGTACTCTGGGGTAAATTATGTATTGTTATGCATAGCTGCCAATGTACAGTACATGTTTTAGCTGCTGTTAAACATTGTCAAGCAGTTATTATATCCTTATTCTCTGAAACTAGAAGAGATATTACACGCAAGTTGCTAGACAGGAGTTGTTGTTTCTATGCTTCAGAACTTAAAGAGCTATGGACAGGTAGCGACAAGTTTAGGTCGTAAAATATATGCTATAAACCATGAAAATAGCAAAAAAGATCATCAGAATGTGTTAAAAACTCACTCTTGTAGAGCATTTTGAATTTTGAGACCTTATTATGATAAATTATGCAAATTGTATTGAAATTTTGTGACATCACAACAAGAAAACATAAATTCTTTATGTTGATGTATTTTTTTTTAATGAATGGAAGAAATTGAACATAATTAAGAGGTTTGAAATCGCCATCATGCCCTCAATGAATATTCAGCAGGAGGTAACCATCGGATGATTGCCAGTGACCAAAATAATAATAATAATAAAATAATAATTTTAAAAATTACATTTTGAGTTGCCTTCTCCTTCAGCCATCACAACTTTTGCATGTATTAAAAATTCTTAAAACATTGACTGGCCGCAACTCCGAAACCACAGGAGCTGTTGATGTAATTTAAAGACTATTTGGTTCAGAATTTAAAGCTGTTTCTGATGAGTGTAACATCTCTATCTGTCCATGTACCTGTAATGTTCATAAATGATATAAAAGAGAGTTTGATGAAAATAGCATGTACACTTCACTTCCTCTTTCATTTATAATATTTTTTCTTGTTTTTCTGCTTACAGTATAAAGAACATCAACAATGGGACAAGCTCAACAGTGAGCATGTTAATGCTCGTTTAACAGTACAGGTTTGTATAGTCAGAAGATGCTCAATATTGTTATGTTTTTCCTGCGTTTTTTTGTTTATCTGTCTGTCTGTTTGTCATCAACATATCACAATAACTGATGAGTGGATTTTAATCAAATTTGGCATGTAGTTTTGTTAGTGCTTAAAAAGAACTGGTTAAATTTTAAAACGTTTTGAACATTGCAGAAATGGAGGGCTGGGGATGTTTTAGGATGAGGTCTGTCAAGGCTTAGTTCAAGCCTTCCATGGAATGTTCTAAACAATGAATTCATGCCTGAAGGAAAATCCAAACAATCCATTTTCTGGTTTCTTTGAGAAAATTAATCAAAACAATTATTTTTTGGCATGAAAGGAAAATGATGGAATGTGAATCTTGTCTTAAAGGAACTCAAACAATGAATGCATTTAAAGCAATACAGATCAAAAGTGAGAAAGAGATCTGAGGTGAGTGGTGGTGGTGGGGAGGGGGGGCAAAGTATGCACTTTACTCTTTACATCTACAGAGTACTTAAATTGTAGTTTTAAATGTAATTTCTAGTGTATGCAATAGAGGGGGCAATTCATCTTTAATAGTTCCACCAGATTCATTACTTGTTTCTTACAGAACCACTATGACGTGCTTTGAAGTCATTCAAAAATATCAAGATAATCCCTCAAGAGTTTTGGACTAGCCTGAGTGATACTTATTAACATACTATCTGGAGTTAGGGGTGGGGGGTTGGAGGCAGGGGTCTGTGGGTGGGGGAAGGGGTTGTTCCTGGAACTTAAGTAAATCCATTTATTTTAAATCCTCTACCACAATGGCTTAGAGGTGAATCAGCTCATTTTGACAAAGCTAGCTAATTCCATCCGAGCCAACAGGCTCATAGGGCCGGTGCTTATCCCCTGTTTCCATTGGCGCAAGCAGATGAGAGTACATCACTTCCTGGGGACAGGACGCCGGTCCATTGCATGTTAACTCCCCAGCACTGCCGGTACTCATTGTACAGCTGAGTAAACTGAAGCAAGTAGAGTCAAGTGTCTTGTTCAAGGACACAATGCAGCGCTCACGATGGGAAAGGAATTTGGCACCTTTTGCATACAAGCATGACTCCTTAACCACTGAGCCACAGCACCTCTCATGTTGACAAAACTTGATCTATATGGTATCAATGACTCAAACTTGATCTATATGGTATCAATGACTTAAACTTGATCTATATGGTATCAATGACTCAAACTTGATCTATATGGTATCAATGACTACAACTTGATCTATATGGTATCAATGACTCAAACTTGATCTATATGGTATCAATGACTCAAACTTGATCTATATGGTATCAATGACTCAAACTTAATCTATATGGTATCAATGACTACAACTTGATCTATATGGTATCAATGACTATTGATCTATATGGTATCAATGACTAAAACTTGATCTATATGGTATCAATGACTAAAACTTGATCAATGAATGGTATCAATGACTAAAACATGATCTATATGGTATCAATGACTCAAACTTGATCTATATGGTATCAATGACTACAACTTGATCTATATGGTATCAATGACTAAAACTTGATCTATATGGTATCAATGACTACAACTCTATATGGTGTCAATGACTAAAACTTGATCTATATGGTATCAATGACTACAACTATATGGTATCAATGATATCAATGACTAAAACATGATCTATATGGTATCAATGACTCAAACTTGATCTATATGATCAATGACTACAACTTGATCATATGGTATCAATGACTAAAACTTGAATATGGTATCAATATAAAACTTGATCTATATGGTATCAATGACTGATCAATGACTAAAACTTGATCTATATGGTATCAATGACTAAAACATGATCTATATGGTATCAATGACTCAAACTTGATCTATATGGTATCAATGACTACAACTTGATCTATATGGTATCAATGACTAAAACTTGATCTATATGGTATCAATGACTCAAACTTGATCCATATGGTATCAATGACTCAAACTTAATCTATATGGTATCAATGACTCAAACTTGATCTATATGGTATCAATGACTAAAACTTGATCTATATGGTATCAATGACTCAAACTTGATCTATATGGTATCAATGACTACAACTTGATCTATATATCAATGGTATCAATGACTACAACTTGATCTATATGGTATCAATGACTCAAACTTGATCTATATGGTATCAATGACTCAAACTTGATCTATATGGTATCAATGACTCAAACTTGATCTATATGGTATCAATGACTCACAACTTGATCTATATGGTATCAATGACTCAAACTTGATCTATATGGTATCAATGACTAAAACTTGATCTATATGGTATCAATGACTCAAACTTGATCTATATGGTATCAATGACTCAAACTTGATCTATATGGTATCAATGACTACAAACATGATCTATATGGTATCAATGACTCAAACTTGATCTATATGGTATCAATGACTCAAACTTGATCTATATGGTATCAATGACTCAAACTTGATCTATATGGTATCAATGACTCAAACTTGATCTATATGGTATCAATGACTCAAACTTGATCTATATGGTATCAATGACTCAAACTTGATCTATATGGTATCAATGACTCAAACTTGATCTATATGGTATCAATGACTCAAACTTGATCTTTATGGTATCAATGACTCAAACTTGATCTATATGGTATCAATGACTACAAAACTTGATCTATATGGTATCAATGACTCAAACTTGATCTAACTCAAACTTGATCTATATGGTATCAATGACTACAACATGATCTTTATGGTATCAATGACTTAAACTTGATCTATATATGGTATCAATGACTCAAACTTGATCTATATGGTATCAATGACTCACAACTTGATCTTTATGGTATCAATGACTCAAACTTGATCTATGGTATCAATGACTTTGATCTTTATACTCAAACTTGATCTATATGGTATCAATGACTCAAACTTGATCTATATGGTATCAATGACTCAAACTTGATCTATATGGTATCAATGACTACAACTTGATCTATATGGTATCAATGACTCAAACTTGATCTATATGGTATCAATGACTCAAACTTGATCTATATGGTATCAATGACTCAAACTTGATCTATATGGTATCAATGACTCAAACTTGATCTATATGGTATCAATGACTCAAACTTGATCTATATGGTATCAATGACTACAAACTTGATCTATATGGTATCAATGACTCAACTTGATCTATATGGTATCAATGACTACAAACTTGATCTATATGGTATCAATGACTCAAAACTTGATCTATATGGTATCAATGACAAACTTGACAATTGAAACTTGATCTATATGGTATCAATGACTCAAACTTGATCTATATGGTATCAATGACTCAAACTGACTATGACTCAAACTTGATCTATATGGTATCAATGACTACAACTTGATCTTTATGGTATCAATGATCTATATGGTATCAATGACTTGACTTGATCTATATGGTATCAATGACTACAACTTGATCTATATGGTATCAATGACTCAAACTTGATCTATATGGTATCAATGACTCAAACTTGATCTATATGGTATCAATGACTACAACTTGATCTATATGGTATCAATGACTCAAACTTCAATGACTCAAACTTGATCTATATGGTATCAATGACTCAAACTTGTCTATATGGTATCAATGACTCAAACTTGATCTATATGGTATCAATGACTCAAACTTGATCTATATGGTATCAATGACTCAAACTTGATCTATATGGTATCAATGACTCAAACTTGATCTATATATATGGTATCAATGACTCAAACTTGATCTATATGGTATCAATGACTCAAACTTGATCTATATGGTATCAATGACTCAAACTTGATCTATATGGTATCAATGACTCAAACTTGATGTATATGGTATCAATGACTCAAACTTGATCTATATGGTATCAATGACTCAAACTTGATCTATATGGTATCAATGACTCAAACATGATCTATATGGTATCAATGACTACAACTTGATCTTTATGGTATCAATGACTACAACTTGATCTATATGGTATCAATGACTACAACTTGATCTATATGGTATCAATGACTCAAACTTGATCTATGACTCAAACTTGATCTATATGGTATCAATGACTACAACTTGATCTTTATGGTGTCAATGACTTAAACTTGATCTATATGGTATCAATGACTCAAACATGATCTATATGGTATCAATGACTCAAACTTGATCTATATGGTATCAATGACTCAAACTTGATCTATATGGTATCAATGACTACAACTTGATCTTTATGGTATCAATGACTTAAACTTGATCTATATGGTATCAATGACTCAAACTTGATCTATATGGTATCAATGACTCAAACTTGATCTATATGGTATCAATGACTCAAACTTGATCTATATGGTATCAATGACTACAACTTGATCTTTATGGTATCAATGACTACAACTTGATCTATATGGTATCAATGACTACAACTTGATCTATATGGTATCAATGACTAAAACTTGATCTATATGGTATCAATGACTCAAACTTGATCTATATGGTATCAATGACTCAAACTTGATCTATATGGTATCAATGACTCAAACTTGATCTATATGGTATCAATGACTCAAACTTGATCTATATGGTATCAATGACTCAAACATGATCTATATGGTATCAATGACTACAACTTGATCTTTATGGTATCAATGACTACAACTTGATCTATATGGTATCAATGACTACAACTTGATCTATATGGTATCAATGACTCAAACTTGATCTATGACTCAAACTTGATCTATATGGTATCAATGACTACAACTTGATCTTTATGGTGTCAATGACTTAAACTGATCTATATGGTATCAATGACTCAAACATGATCTATATGGTATCAATGACTCAAACTTGATCTATATGGTATCAATGACTCAAACTTGATCTATATGGTATCAATGACTACAACTTGATCTTTATGGTATCAATGACTTAAACTTGATCTATATGGTATCAATGACTCAAACTTGATCTATATGGTATCAATGACTCAAACTTGATCTATATGGTATCAATGACTAAACTTGATCTATGGTATCAATGACTACAACTTGATCTTTATGGTATCAATGACTACAACTTGATCTATATGGTATCAATGACTACAACTTGATCTATATGGTATCAATGACTCAAACTCGATGACTACAACTTGTCTATATGGTATCAATGACTCAAACTTGATCTATATGGTATCAATGACTACAACTTGATCTTTATGGTATCAATGACTTAAACTTGATCTATATGGTATCGATGACTCAAACTTGATCTATATGGTATCAATGACTACAACTTGATCTATATGGTATCAATGACTACAACTTGATCTATATGGTATCAATGACTCAAACATGATCTATATGGTATCAATGACTCAAACTTGATCTATATGGTATCAATGACTCAAACTTGATCTATATGGTATCAATGACTACAACTTGATCTATATGGTATCAATGACTGAAACTTGATCTATATGGTATCAATGACTGAAACTTGATCTATATGGTATCAATGACTACAAGTTGATCTATATGGTATCAATGACTACAACTTGACCTATATGGTATTAATGACTCAAACTTGATCTATATGGTATCAATGACTACAACTTGATCTATATGGTATCAATGACTACAACTTGATCTATATGGTATCAATGACTCAAACTTGATCTATATGGTATCAATGACTCAAACTTGATCTATATGGTATCAATGACTCAAACTTGATCTATATGGTATCAATGACTGAAACTTGATCTATATGGTATCAATGACTACAACTTGATCTATATGGTATCAATGACTCAAACTTGATCTATATGGTATCAATGACTCAAACTTGATCTATATGGTATCAATGACTCAAACTTGATCTATATGGTATCAATGACTCAAACATGATCTATATGGTATCAATGACTCAAACTTGATCTATATGGTATCAATGACTACAACTTGATCTATATGGTATCAATGACTAAAACTTGATCTATATGGTATCAATGACTACAACTTGATCTATATGGTATCAATGACTCAAACTTGATCTATATGGTATCAATGACTCAAACTTGATCTATATGGTATCAATGACTACAACTTGATCTATATGGTATCAATGACTCAAACTTGATCTATATGGTATCAATGACTCAAACTTGATCTATATGGTATCAATGACTACAACTTGATCTATATGGTATCAATGACTCAAACTTGATCTATATGGTATCAATGACTCAAACTTGATCTACATGTATATGGTATCAATGACTCAAACTTGATCTTTATGGTATCAATGACTCAAACTTGATCTATATGGTATCAATGACTCAAACTTAATCTTTATGGTATCAATGACTTAAACTTGATCTTTATGGTATCAATGACTCAAACTGACAATGTTTGAATTACATATTAAAAGATCTATGCACTACAAATCTTATGTATTACGTCACAAATTTTACCGATTCTAGAAAATTAATGAGCTTTTGTAATCAATAGGAGAGAAAACATTTGCAAAATTTTAAGTCAAAATGAATATCTTTTCTTTTCTTGATAGTAACAAACAAGTTATTTAGGTATCTTGCAGCCATTTACAATATAAAAACGCGGGTAGCAATGGGTATCGAGAGATTTCATCACGTGACTCTAACTCATCTGGAAGCCATTTTACCGGAAAAGTGTCATTGCGTTTCATGCATTTTCACACAGCTCAGTCACATCACACGTACAACAAACATACTGCCTGCTCACCTACCTACCTGTTCTATCAGCGAATTTTATTGTTTTTGTTCACGGCGGCGATTTGACTATATTTTCCTAACATTTTATATATTCACCGGGTATACGAAGAGTAACTTTTAAGTGAATTCAATTGGTTCGTTATATGCAGACAAAGTCTACATACTTGGCCTTGCATAAAGTGCTCACTGCAAATCCTAGTGGGAACCGAAGTTGCGTCGTACAGCAGAAACCCACTTCCAACATTTAATTTCCTGGCACATGTCTTTAGTGCAACCAATGGCACAGCAAGATTCCGGCATAATTATCTTACAAAAATTATTTTATATAACAACATGCAAGCTTTTGTAAGTCTAAATAAATGTACAGTAGACGATTGTTCTCGCCCAACAAAATGGTGATGTAAACAAAGTCACATGACCTCATGACGTCAGCTGAAACGCACTTATATGTACATTATAGGGTCATCAGGTAGCCAGGTGGTTTAAGCTCTGTGTGTGCATCACTGTGTCCTTATGTGCGTAGGTTTGCTACCCGTCATGTGTTGTAGGTTTTTCTGTAGGTACTCCTGCTTTCCTCCCGCGTAGCATCGGCTTTGCTTTAAAATTGGTCATGCTCACAGAGTTGATTGCGCTCACCTAAGCACCTTAGCAGATGAAACATGTAACTAGCCACCTTCCTGTTGTATATATCTTTGTATGTTGGACATATTTAGTAACACCAAACGTGAGCACTCTCCATTCAAAAGTGAATTAAGTTTTGTAATCTACCTTGTCCATTATATTTGATAAAGGGGAGTAATGTAGGTGAAAGAGAATGGAGTAGGTGAAAGAGAATAAAGTAGGTGAAAAGAAATTAATAATAAACGTATTGTTTTAAAGGTTTGGACAGATGGCAACAACCTGAGCTGAATTGGAAGAAACTATGGTATAAATATAATATAATAACAAAAGGTTCTATCTAAATATTTTTAAAAATGACCATTTTTACATCATTCTGAATTATAAATTAAATTAAATTAAATTAAATGAAAATTATACAAATTTTATTTAAATTTTGTCACATCACAAAGAGAAAAATGACTGTTTTACAAATTTTAGTGACAAGAAAAACACATAACAAATATAGTTTATTGATAGATAATCAATGTAAGCCAGTATTTTTTAGTCATATACTTTTAACTCACATGTATGATACTGTAATAAGCAAGTAGAATAAAAAAAAATAGTTGGTAAAATTAATAGATACAGTAAATCAACGCAAGAAATAAATGGAAAAGCAATATTGTGCACAAAGACAGTATGTAATAGAGTGCTCTTCACTTTATGGTAGCGTAAGTGGTGAGTCAGACACACACAGAAAGCCATGCACAGATGCTTCCAATTACATATTGCATCTATGGAATGCATTTTGAACAGGTGGACATTTTGTTTTGAACATCAGTGATTTCTTAACAGAGTGGCTTCTAATGATTGGTCCTGCTTCAAAATATAGGTTACTTGAGGAAGCAAACGTGATTGCACCAAACCCGATGAGAAGCAAATTTTACACACAAGGATATCTCCAGGGTATCAGAGTATGTGACTAATGATGTTGGTGTAAGATTGACTTAAGTTGGTTTCTTTTGAGATGAGTTGCGTCATATTGGTTCCTATTAAAGGTCAATGCCGATGATGAGCTGTCCGACAACTGAAATATTGTAGCATCGCTATGACAACTGATACATGTAACATCTTTTAATGCACAACAGACATATTACATCCTTCAAGAAATTCAGGGAAAATTGTGTTACAAGAGGTTGTTGGCCTGATTTGTGGTGAATTTTGAGAAATTCTAAGTAATTTTTCTTTGATGGGAAATGGCTGACAATACAGCATGGGTTTCTGATGGGAAATAGATGACAATGGATTTTTTTATGACAAATAGCTGACATTACAGGTTGTTTTATTGATAGGAAAAGGCTTACATTACAGGATAAGTTATTGATGGAAAATGGCTGACATCACAGGATTGGTTATTGATGGGAAGTGGCTGACATCACAGGATGGGTTATTGATGGGAAGTGGCTGACATCACAGGATGGGATATTGATGGGAAATAGCTGACATTACAGGATGGGGTTTCTGATCGGAAATAGCTGACATTACATAATGGTTATTGATGTGAAATTGCAGGATGGATTATTGATGGTAAATGGCTGACATTACAGGATGGGTCATTGTAGGGAAATGGCTGACATCATGATGAAATAATCATCCTGACAAGGAGTGGTCCATCAAACATTTATAGGTTTTGCACAAAGTCCTCCCAAGCATATAATTTATATTTAGGCTCTGCTAAGGACTTATCTGATTCGCATCACTGAACAGCTGTTAGCTGGATGAATGACTAATCAATGGTTGCTAACAAGTGAACTGTGAATAGGCTATGTCTCTTAGAAGTTGAATGGTGTGGATTACAATAGCTGGATTTTCAATGAGAAAAGTTCTTAGGGGGTGCCCTGATTTTGAGAAAATTGGGGGTGGAGGGGTCTAAGGGCCAAAAATTCTTAATGTTACAGGATGGGTTATTGATGGGAAATGGCTGACATCACAGGATGGGTTATTGATGGGAAGTGGCTGACATCACAGGATGGGTCATTGATGGGAAATTGCTGACATTTGTAGGATGTTTTTGATGGGAAATGGCCTATATTACACAATGAGTTTTTGTTACCTCTGATACTAATCTGTTTTGTATCTATTTCAGCAACTAAAAGCAAATATCCGTGAGATGGACAAAGCAAGATGTCAGATTCGAGAAGAAGATTTGGAATCCTTGGACTCTAGGATTGAGCCTGTAAGGAGGAGGCGGTGCATGCCATTGTGCAGTTCATTGAGGCGTGTGGACTGAGTTGTATAGCATTGGATGGCACCAGTCCTGTTCCCAATGGGGACACAGAAAACATGAACTTAAGACATAGGAATTCAGCTCATCTGTTCGATACAGGTATATTTTCCACAAGTTTAATATTTAAACTGTTTTTTATTTACTGCTTAAAAATTTTCTCGGAAATTAAAGAATTGAAGGGGATTCCCTGATTACCAGCAACTTTTGATGGAAATTTAATTTAGCAGTGCAATTTTTCCACTTGTCACCGGAACTTTTTGGTTCCCCCTTCCCGTAGGGGTGACCCTTCCTATGCCTTGCCCAATGTCATTTTATGGTGGTTAATTTCCTGTGATCAACCAGTAAATACCAAAAAAGGTTGTAGCAACAAAGTTTTCTAAAGTATGTATATGCAGGCATTAAAGGTTAATCAACATAATATTGAAGGAGTTCATTGTGGGGACTTAATCTAGCTGAATATATGGGGGAATGAGACGTGTGAGATCGGGGTGGTATGGTCATAAGGATGAAATGTCCTTCATGAAAATTGGCATTTCGTGATTACTCCTGACTGAATTAAGTGTCAGTTCATATTATCTTTAAATCACCTTCTTGGAACCAGTATTTTAGGGGGTAAAATAGTCATTGTTTGTGATAGTTGATGAGGTGCAGTGATCAAGGAGTCAAGCTAGTATTCAAAAGGTACCGGGTTGGATTCCTGTCATGGGCACTGTATTGTGTCCTTAGGCAAGACACTTTACTTGCTTCAGTCCACTCAGCTGCAAAATGAGTACCAGCACTGCTGGGGAGTTAATCTGTGATGGACTGGCATCCCATCTAGCGGGAGTTGAGTACTCTCATCCGCTTGTGCCATGGAAACTGGGATAAGCCTTGGCTCTATGAGCCTAATGGCTCGATGGAATAAGCTTTTTTGTGATAATTGACATATTATTTTGATCATTTCATTGATTTCAATTCCCACTTTGCATTTTTGAAAGAACTTGTATTCCAAAGGAATGAACCACTTTGTGGTATTAACCATAACTTAAGTAAGTACTTTTTACAAGTAGTTAGCAAGTACATCTATTAAATTTCTCAAATTTTCCATCAGTGTTGAATTGTTGTGTAAAGGTATATGGATAGGTTGAGGCAACATTAGCTAAATTGATTTGAAGTCCACTAGCCATGTTGGCATCCCTGGCAATGACAGGGCTGATACAGCCGCTAAGCTTGCCCTTAACCTCCTCCCTTCCCCTTTTCCCAAAACCCTCTCTGACATCAAACCGCTTATTGCTTCTCTTGTTCGTGACGCTGGCAAACCTTATGGAACTTCCAAATTGATAACAAACTCCATGTTATCAGCCCACAATCGATCAAATCCACCATCAACAACCTTTCTCGTATCGACAACATTCATATTACCCGTCTTAGAATTGGTCACACCCACCTCACTCCTCCCACCTCCTTATTGGTTCCCCCAACCCCTCTGTAACAATTGCCACTGCATTCTCACAATCCAACACGTTCTCCTTGCTTGCCCCTGTACAACCTTCCCAGAGCTTCCCTCGCTCCCCACAACTCAATTGCTGAGTTCTTCCAGAAAAATCCTCCAGATAAAATAATCTCCTTCCTTCAGCATGCATCCCTCTACAACCATATTTAATTCTCCTCTTCCACCCCCTCTCTACTTTGTTTTTGTTTTACCCATGCACCTCCTCTCTCGATCACAGCTTTCTGGCTTTTGTTCTTGAATTTCTCTCATTCTTCCCCTGGTCTCTTTCCTTACTACCTCTAAAATGATCTGACCTCTCAGGCACAATTTGATCTTCGTTGTCGTGGTGCCGTTAAGACCTCATCAAACAAACAAACAAACTAATAAAAGCTTTTTGAAGATTTTTGTGCAAATATGCAAATTTGTGTGATGTATGGACGGGACATAGTCCATTGTTTTTTAACCCTCAGCCCATATATTTTGGAAAAAAAGGAAGATAATTCTAATGAAAAGGATTTGATCTTTGCCATACCCTCAAGCTAGAGACGGCATTTTAAACATTTTCAAGGTCTAAAATAAAGGGAAGAAATATAATGATTCCCAAAGCCTTATGAGGTGTTTTCAAAATTTGATTTCTCATAACTTGAGAACTACACATGCTATTTCCAAAATTCAATGATTGTTAAACTCAGAATTTAATGCTCTTTTTGATCAGTGGAATAACAGAAAACGTTAATATACCATTACCTTTGACTGTAGGGGTGTTTGGAAAAGTGTGAGGTGTTAGATGCCCAAGGTTGAAGGGTTGCTACTATAACCTCTTGATTGCAGGAGCTATTTATCAGCAAGTTTTGTTTTCAGGAGTACAACCTTCCCAGAGCTTCCCTCGCTCCCCACAACTCAATTGCTAAGTTCTTCAAGAATAACCCTTCAGATAAAATTATCTCCTTCCTTCATCATGCTTCCCTCTACAACCATATTTATTCCTACTCTCCCACCCCCTCTCTGTACTTTGCTTTTTCCACCCATGCACCTCCTCTCTCGATCTCAGCTTTCTGACTTTTAGTTCTGGTATTTCTCTCATTCTCCCCCTGTTTTCTTTCCTTCCTACCTCTGGAGTGATCTGACCTCTCAGGCACAATTTGACCCTCGTTCTTGTGGTGCCATTAAGCCCTCATCAAACAAACAAACAAGCAAAATAGTTGGGTTTTCTACTACTTATAATTATTCTTCGTCTGCAATATTAAACTTTGAAGAAAAAGTTTGCAAGATATGTTTTATTATTTGTAGTGTCTTTGGCATATTTTTAAAAAGCTATGGACAAGTAGCAACAATTTGAGCTTAATTGGAAGTCAATAGGCTCTAACTCAGAAAAATAGGCTATAACCCAGGAAAATAGGCTATAAGCCAGGAAAATAGGCTATAACCCAGGAAAATAGGCTATAACCCAGGAAAATAGGCTATAACCCAGGAAAATAGGCTATAACCCAGGAAAATAGGCTATAACCCAGGAAAAAGCAAAATCTTTTATCAGAATCTATTGATAAATGACCATTTAAAAACATTTTGAAATTTTGAGCTTAATTATAATAATATATGTAAAATTCATTGTAATTTTGTGACATCACAAGAAGAAAAGCTATGGATTTCTTTATGTTAATCTCTTGTTTTTCATTTCTTCACCACCATTCTTTGAATGGGAGCAGTTTAATATAACCAAGAGATTTTGGATTTCCATCGTACCCTCTGTCAAAATTTAGCAGCAGAAATAAGTCTAACGATTTGGAGTGACTGGAATTTAGGACAGAAATTTCAAGAATTATTTTAAAGATTGTAAGCTGTCCTCTTCTACATACATCACAACTTCTGTCTTCATTTAAGATACTTCAACTTTTATTAGTAATAGTTCGGAAACTACAGGTGTTTCTGTCAAAATTTGAAAAATAGTCTGTTCAGAAGGTAAAGCGCTGAATATAAAATCCCTACCTGTCCATATACCTTTAAATTTGGACATGATTGAGGGGGAGCTTGTACAACACTTTGAATGAAGAAATACTTGAATGTTTTCTTTGAGAATCCATTTTGAGTACAATCATTGTCATGGATTTCTTGCCCCTTTTCACTCTAAAGGATGAGTTTAGCTGTCAAGCAAGTCTGTAACAGAAGAATAAAGGTTACTTACATATCCAACTAACGGAGATGCGTTCTTGGTGGAAGCGATAGGAAACTCTGCTCAAGGTCCGAGCATATATATAAAATGCAATTAATCAAGTTATAAGTATCCACAAATACACATCTATACATAAAACTCCTCGAGGATAAAAAGTTAAATTGTTGGAAATGTCACATGTGTAACTCAAAAGGAAGAGTTATATCTCTGCTGGGACAAGGGCCAGCTTAAGAAGAGAATGTTTCCTTTTGATGAAACAGTTTATACACAAACATATATTCCTTTGTACAAGAAGATAGAGAGGGGGTAGTTGTACAATGCATATCGCTGTATCTTACAAGTCCATCTGATGTGTAAGAGGATTTCAAAAGAAACAAAATGGTGAAAAAAGCATTCAAAAATTGTATTCCATTAAGGAGATATTAAAGTTAATGTCTGGTATCATTTGATTTGTGTAGAAACGACTGAAATCAGACTAGTTGTGACATCACAGCCTCAGATTCTTTCAAGTCTTTGGGCATTCTATCATATTTTGTGGCTTAAATACCATTGAATTTGTCAGGAAAGCAGTAAAATAGATTGTAGTCAGGGTAATTAAAATATACCACCTGAAGAATGTTGATGAAAAAATAATTCTAATAGTAAAAAGATTCAATAAATTTTCTTTAAAATACATGAACAATTGTTGAGAATGTGAGGATGAGGACACCAACCTTACATAGTAGACTTACAACACCAGTCATTTCTACACAGATATCCTTAACGGAATGAGATATTTGAATGCTTTCTTCACCATTTTGCTTCTTTTGAAGTCCTCTTTTATATAAAATGGACATGCTTGACCACTGAACTAATCCTTTAAGATTGATGGACTTGTAGCAATGTTTATATTAGCTATTAAAGATAACACTTATAGTCCTTAGTTTGTGACTGATCAACCTTTGATAAACTCAGAAAAACCCTCTGGATAAAATTATCTCCTTCCTTCATCATGCTTCCCTTTACAACCATATTTAGTCCTCCTTTCCCACCCACCCCTCTCTACTATGCTAAAACACCGAATATCATCAGCAAATTTTTAAATCCTGGAGCCAAGGGAAACATCAATATCATTAATGAAGATGAAGAAAAGAAGCGGACCCAATACAGAACCCTGAGGAACACCACTTGTAACCTTCTCCATGGAGATACTTCACCATTAACAACAATTCTTTGTCACCTGTCAAGAAACCAAGAATATATCCAACTGGCACACTTTCCCTCCACACCAAGTTCTCTTGTTTTCATCATGAGCCTGCCCAATGGAACCTTATCAAATGCTTTTTGGAAATCTAAATAGATTACATCCACTTTATGACCAGAATCAACTAGTTTAGTAACATCATCAAGAAACTCCAATAAATTAGAAACACAAGACCTCTTAGGTGAGAACCCATACTGGGACAAATTCAACAAACCACTGACCAGTAAATGATCTAGTACAACATCCTTAACAATGGACTCCATAATCTTGCATACAACACTAGTAAGACTCACTGGCCTATAGTTACACAGCAAACTGTGGTCACCCTTATTAAAAATAGGAGTGACATTAGCAATTCTCCAATCACTAGGAACAACACCAACATCAAAGCACTTTGAAAAGATAATACTCAGGGGAACAGAAAGACCATCAGAACACTCACGTAATACAGCAGGATGTATACCATTTGGACCGGGTGCTTTATTTGAGTTCAAACCCTTCAACTTCTTAGACAAACATCAATTGAAAAATCAATATTCTGAATGGATACTGGAGAGTGCATGCTAAGATAATCCACAATATTATCAGCAGGGGACTCCTTAGTAAAAACAGGTACAAATTAGTCATTCAAAACCTCAGCCATATCCTTACCACTATTGATAGTAAGACCATCATTACCCTCAAGGGCACCAACAACCTCATTGGTTTTTTGCTTTGAGCAAACATAAGAATGAAATGACTTAGGATTAATCTTAACCCCTTTAAACAAACTTTTTTCAAAAAGTACTTTAGTATCTCTTATCAAACTTTTTGTGAAGTTTGATGATCCTCATACCTAGCAAACTCCGCAGGACATTCACTGTGTTTATAACAATGTCACAACTTCTTCTTTCTCTAAACAGCCTGCAAATCCTCCCAAGACATCCACACTGGCCGATTACGATAACAGACTTTCATTAATTGGACAAACCTATTTATCCCTCCAAAACTATAGTTTGGAAAACATCCCATGCTTTAGAAGGATCAAACAAAACAAAACTGAGCAGTCCTATCTATACAAATAAAACTGTCTTTTGCAAAGCAATATAACACCACCTCTTCTACCATTGATTATCTAATCTGACGGTCTTGCCTGAAAACTGAGTAACCTGGAATATGTACCACTGTATCACTTATTTTACTATAAATGATGAATTATAACAGATGATTAAATGTATGATGAATTATAATGATGATTAAGTACATAATGAATTATAACTATGATGATTAGGTGTATGATGATTATAACTATGATGATTAAGTGTATGATGATTAAAACTATGATGATTAAGTGTATGATGAATAATAACTATGATGATTAGGTGTATGATGATTATAACTATATGATGATTAAGTGTATGATGAATAATAACTATGATGATTAAGTGTATGATGATTAAGTGTATGATTTATAACTAGGATGATTAAGTGTATGATGAATTATAGCTATGATGAATAAGTGTATGAAGAATTATAACTATGATGATTAAGTGTATGATGAATTATAACTATGATGATTAAGTGTATGATGAATTATAACTATGATGATTAAGTGTATGATGAATTATAACTATGATGATTAAGTGTATGATGATTATAACTATGATGATTAAGTGTATGATGAAATATAACTATGATGATTAAGTGTATGATGAGTTATAACTGATGATTAAGTGTATGATGAGTTATAACTGATGATTAAGTGTATGGTGAATTATAACTATGATGATGAAATGTATGATGATTATAACTATTATGATTATAACTATGATGATTAAGTGTATGATGAATTATAACTATTATGATTAAGTGTACCACCACATATTATAAGTATTTTGATTAAGTATATGATGATTAAAACTAAGCAACTTTATGTTTTCAGGGCCTCCATCATCCTTGACCATGCAAGAGCAAGTTGAGCGAGATGAGTTAATAAAGAGGTTGAGTGAGACCAAACAGGCTGAGCAGTCTTGGGTAAAGCTCAAAGATGACTTACAAGATGTGCATTCTCTCATTCAAGATTTCTCTCAACAAATAGGGGTAAGTTATGTATCATAGGGGTAAGTGGTGTAGCACATAGGGGTAAGTGGTGTAGCACATAATGGTAAGTGGTGTAGCATGTAAAGATAAGTGGTGTAGCACACAGGGGTAAGTGGTGTAGCACACAGGGGTAAGTGGTGTATCACATAGGGGTAAGTGGTGTAGCACATGGGGGGTAAGTGGTGTAGCACATGGGTAGGGGTAAGTGGTGTAGCACATAGGGGTAAGTGGTGTAGCACATAGGGGTAAGTGGTGTAGCACATAGGGGTAAGTGGTGTAGCACATAGGGGTAAGTGGTGTGGCACATAGGTAGGGGTAAGTGGTGTAGCACATAGGTAGGGGTAAGTGGTGTAGCACATAGGTAGGGGTAAGTGGTGTAGCACATAGGTAGGGGTAAGTGGTGTAGCACATAGGTAGGGACAAGTGGTGTAGCACATAGGTAGGGGTAAGTGGTGTAGCACATAGGGGTAAGTGGTGTAGCACATAGGGGTAAGTGGTGTAGCACAGGGGTAAGTGGTGTAGCACATAGGGGTAAGTGGTGTAGCACATAGGGGTTAGTGGTGTAGCACATAGGGGTAAGTGGTGTGGCACATAGGGGTAAGTGGTGTAGCGCATAGGGGTAAGTGGTGTAGTACATAGGGGTAAGTGGTTTAGCACATAGGGGTAAGTGGTGTAGTACATATGGGTAAGTCGTGTAGCACATAGGGGTAAGTGGTGTAGCACATAGGGGTAAGTGGTGTAGCACATAGGGGTAAGTGGTGTAGTACATAGGGGTAAGTGGTGTAGCACATAGGGGTAAGTGGTGTAGCACATAGGGGTAAGTGGTGTAGCACAGAGGGGTAAGTGGTGTAGCACATAGGGGTAAGTGGTGTAGTACATAGGGGTAAGTGGTGTAGCACATAGGGGTAAGTGGTGTAGTACATAGGGGTAAGTGATGTAACATGCTGCTTACATGGTTGCTGCTTATGGCCACTATGAAGGTTGGAATTTTGTGATGGCATTCCATACCCCTCTGTCCAGCTTGGAGTTCTTGATATCTTGCCCATTTAAACTGGTATCTTCTGCAAGGAGTAGTTGTGGTGATTGAATACAATATTTGACATGTTTAGGCGCCCTCTAGTTCACCAAAAAGACTGAGACTGGGTGGCATGATATGTGGGACAGGGTGCCATGGCATGTGGTGGGATGTCATCTAGATTTTAGGTGTGATGGCATCTGGATTTCATCTGGATTTCAGGTATGATTGCCTGTAGGGTGGGATGTAGGATCAGATGGCATGTGGAACAGATGGTGGGTGTGTGAGATGGGTGGAAAGTGTGTTATTAGCGGCAAGGGGATTTGTATCGCTTGTGATGTCTGGTTCTATTAGTAGGTGATGATAAGTTTTAAGGGTGGGATATCGAAAACCCATCTCTCACCTTACAACACTACTGAGCCATTCTTTCACCCCAGCATGTATTTCCCAGATACTGTTTTTGATGTTGGTTGAATTCTGCATGAAGAATATATGACTATGATAGTTGAATAGGTGACATATCAAGATGTGTTTGTATGCTTATGTATGTTGCCCACCTACCTGTGCAATTTCTATCATCTCCTTTTTAACCAATGTTTACAGAAATGTGATTTGATCAGATATTTGAAATAGACACTCTCAGAGGGAAAAACTGGAAATACAAATTATTTTAGATTGGTTTTAGCCTAAGGACCACATAGACCAATCAAAATGCTGATTAATTTGTCAAACTTTGATTAGCCATATCTTTAAAAAAAGTTTTAATTTCAGAATTCAAACAGCGGTTAGATTTTGAAACCTTTTTTTAACAACAAATAATTATCCATAAAGCATTCAATTGGAATACCACTGCAGGTCTGTGTCACCAAAATTTTTCAAATTTCGGCAAACACTGATAAGCCAATCATCAGCTGTGTTGGAATAAAATGTGTATGCCACCACAATAGATGACCTTAAAGGAATATTCCTATGCAATTTCATTTTAATATATTTGATAGAGAACAATAAAAGAAACAGATTTGTAAAAAATCAAGTTAACATCTTATTCCTACAAGAAATTATTGAATTTTACAGATTGTTCTTGTCCGCGCAAAAGCGATTGTTAGTCTGAGTCGTCATTGTCATCACAGCACTTCCTGTGCTATTTTTTTTATGTATTTCTTTAAAAATTAATTTCATATTTTCTAGATAATTGCGAACATTTTTTCTTCAAAAATTAAGAATAGTGTAGAATAAAATTAACAATAATGTTTTCCAATCTGTTCTTGTAACTTATAATTGAATTATGAAAAATTGGTGATTAATTTTTAAAGAAATACATAAAGATTAGTTCAGGATGTGCTGTGATGACCATCATAAAAATGACATCATAATTATGACATCATAATGATGACTTAGACTAAGTACAAAGCCAGTTTTATGCTGGCAAGAAAAATCTTTTTTAATTTCAATAACTTCTGCTAGAAATGAGAGATCAATTTTTCTTTTACTCTCTTTACATATCTATGTGAGTTCTGCGACATTTACTAGTCATTTTAATGTAATTAATTGTCATTAATTGTGGCAGAAGTGTAACTGGTTTATTTTCCCTGACAGCCCAGAGAAAAGAGATATTTATGGGTTTTTCCTCCTGTAAGCACTGTACCACCCAGCAAGGACTGAACGCGATTCAGTGGTCATTAACTGTTTTTGGAAAATACATCTGTTGTGCTCTCCTCAGCGGGGTTAGAATTAAGTAAAGTACGAAAATACTTCTAAACTGTGTGCCTGATGATCATAATAGCGTATATAGGATGGGGTTGGGGCATGGCTGCCGAGAGCTAATGCGGGCCAGGGGTTATCTTGAACACACAGACCCCTTTGATGAGTCAGAAGTTAATAAATTGTTGGTCAAAGATTGTCTTTTGGATGTGCATCCCCATCCCTACACCATGTGCCCTCTAGGATCTCGAGTCTGGAGGACCCGATTAAATTGTTGCAAATTTTTAAGGAAAAGCTTATATTCATCTTAGCAGAGTAGGTAATCATTGCTGTTAAGATAATTATACAAGATGATATTACCGATTGCATGGTAGTAGATATGTATTTTTTGTGATTCCATCTTTTTTTCTACAGGAACAAAAAGAAGTGGTAGATAGAATTGAGGAGAATGTCGACATGGTGGAAACAAATGTACGATCAGGGACAAGGTTTCTCATTCAGGTGAGTGCAGGGGCTTCAATCCCGGGGTGGACATGGGGGACATGCCCCCCTACTTTTTAAAATAGGCCGGACACAATATAAAATGTCCTCCCCACCCCCACTGTTTGCATATTCCAATGTCCTTGTTCTGTACTTAATAATTTGATGTAAATATATCATGCGGTGTGTGACAAAATTACGGGGGTTCAGCCGGTCAATGAGGCCATACAGAGACCCAACATTTGACGTCATTGATGATATCTGTGAAAGAATTGTGACGTCATCACGACACGTCACTTTTGTGTTCTACCGCATGCGCCACTTTGTTACTATGTGTTCTATGTGCTCCAGCATACAAGTATTACTATGTCTATGCCACAGTCTATTACTATGTCTATGCCACGCACTCCAAATGTTACGTTTACTATGTCTATGCCCAGCATACAAGTATTACTATGTCTATGCCACTCGTACGGGCTATGTGCTCCAGCATACAAGTATTACTATGTCTATGCCACGCGTACGGGCTATGTGCTCCAGCATACAAGTATTACTATGTCTATGCCACGCGTACGGGCTATGTGCTCCAGCATACAAGTATTACTATGTCTATGCCACTCGTACGGGCTATGTGCTCCAGCATACAAGTACTAGTGTACAGTGTCTGAGTGATGACAACACGCATGTTCTGGTTCATAACTCAGTGACACATGTGTAAAGCTGTGACAGAAACAGGCATGTAGCCAGGGGTGATGATGGGGCGGTCCCTCCTCCTCCCAAAAACAAAATTCGAAAAAGAAAAAAAAAGGACCGAACTTTTCAAATAAGTAGTGATTGACAGTAGTGTTATCATTTTCAATATGATATTACATTTTTACTTAGCTGATATATCGGGTGATCAAATACAATATTAGACGTTTTTTAGGCACCCTCTAGTTCACCAAATTGCATATTTTCACTAACTAAAGCGTATACAGCTGACAGATCTGCCCCCACCCCCCAAAAAAAAAAAAAAAAAAATTAAAACCTTGCTACGCTGAAGTCGAACATCAAAGCAGAAGCATTTCGTCTGCATGCTCCAACAACGCTGGAATGGTGCACACTATTCTTCAAAGTTAAGCTGTCCGTCCCGACAGCAGGACAGTCACACCTTGCCTGGTTGTCTGAACACTATTCGAGTAGAGAAGCGTGAAAATGCGGTGTTCATTCACTTCCCGTACCCTCTTAGTCAAGTTCAGGGCACTGATCACGAGCAGCTGCCGGAGAACTAATTGACTGCCATGGAGTTGTCAAGTGACGCTTGATATAATTGCACTATATAAAAGTGTGTAATTAAAGGAAGTTTGTAAGCATAGGTAGGATTACAGGGTGAAAGAGGGGGTGAAGGGGGAGTATCGTATTTCCCACTTTTAATTTTTTTTATATCTCTTGTATCAGTATGGTAATTTTTTTGTACCTTAAGTGTGATTCCCCATTGATTACCCATTTTTAAGCGACCATCTGCTATATTTTTAAGCAACCATCTGCTATATTTTTCACAACCATCCACTATATTGATAAATTTCAATTACCTAGATGGTGCTCTTTGATATCATTAAGGAACCCATGCAGTCATGCTGGCATGTGTGTGTATGTATGGGTATATGCTATGGCGTAAGCTTATTTTAGGCAACAAAGTTTACTAGAAATATATGACTTTAGGTGACTTACTTTGGGTGACAATTTTGGTGTCGCCTAAAGTTTTTTTTTGTTTTTTTACCATTTCTTAGCATAATGTTATGTTGCAAATAGGCTTATTTTGTTCTCTGTGGTCTAAAACTCTTACTCCCAAATTTTGGTTATATCAAAGTTTAGGTTAGGTTTTAGGATCAGGAAACTAGTCAATAAAAATATGGCTTAAACTAACGATGTATGTATGTATGTACAGTATGTATGTATGTATGTATGTATGTACAGTATGTATGTATGTATGTATGTATGTGACAGCAAGCTTGTAAACATGATATTTCAAGATTGATACACTGGATTTATGTCATATGTGGTACACAGATAGCCCATGGTCTGTAGATATGCCCTACTATTTTTGGTGGTGATGTCATTCATATTATTGAGTAGGCGGGGCTTAATGTTAAAATCTTGAAATAATCATATTTTAAGAATTATCTTTTTTGTAGGATTTTTGGTATAAATATGTTGTTAGCTATTATAAACATGTTCATGGTATTCAAATATTAAAGATCATTGATATGCATAGTGGGCGGGCCTTAATATGATTTCGTTAAAAAGAGCTTGTAAACACAATATCACGAGAGTCATATACTGTTTAATGTTATGTATATGGTACACATATGGGCTATAGTCTGTAGGTGTGCCTTATTGTTTTTGGTGGCGATGTCATGCATATTAATGAGTAGGCGGGACGTAATGTTAAAATCTTGAAATGCTCATATTTTAACAACCACATGTCTGTTTTATTTATATTTGGTTTAATTATGTCACCTGGTGTGTACATGCTTATGGTATAAAAACATTGAATTTCATTAACATGCATAGTGGGCGGGGCTTAATATGATTTTGTTAAAAAGTCTTCAAATGCTTATATTTTAACAACTACATGTCTGTTTTGATTCATACTTGGTATATTGAGTTGTTAGCTAGTTTATATATATTCATGGTATTAAATTGTTGAATATAGTGGGCAGAGCTAACATAGTTTTGCTGAAAAGATCTTGTAAACATAGTAACCCCAGGACAGTACATTGGAGATATAGGTCATATGTGGTACACAGATAACCTATTGTCCATTTGTGTGCCCCTATTGTTTTTAGTGTTGATGTCATGCATATTACCAAGTTGGGAGTGGGTGGGGGAGGGGTGGCAGGGGCTTAATGTAAAAGTTATATTAAAATATTGTCAGTTGTTGTGTACATGCTTATGTTGTCAACAGGTTCTATTACTAATATGCATGCCTTAATGTAAAAATGCTCCAAAAAAACACATCACACACATATCATATGTTGTACACAGATGAATTATGGTCTGTATTTGTGACCTATTGTTTTAGTAGTGATGGTATGTTGGTGGGGCTATATGTAAAATTCTTGAAATAGTGATAAGTGTACAGCCATATGTGCATTTTTGCATCACACTTGTAATCATCATTGTCAACAGGTTATATTTTATTAATATGCATGGGAGGCATGGCTTATTGGTATATTTTATTTAGCATATTTCATGATATGCAATGTCAGTTGGTATGAAACTTGAAAATCAACCAACAATGAAAGAATGCATTGGAACCTCGTAGCTTTTTGATTTTCTGGTTCTTTACAAGTAGATGACCAAAATGACAAAACCGTCCCACTCAGTCAAGCAACATATCATGATTATGTGTTTTCAGAAATTCATATGCAATTAAAATCTTTGTTTTGTGGCATGGGGCTCGCCATAGATGAAATGAAATCGAAGACACATTTTTCTTCATGAAACTCTAAACATGAAATTCATGAAGTTTATAATTGGCCCTTAAAGATAAAGTATGGGAAGTCCAAGGGCTCTCAACCTAGAACTTTAGAGACGATAGCCTTAGGTCATCGGTGAGAATAGATCGTCCAAGAATTTGTCCTAAATAAAAGTAAGCCTCTCTTAACAAGAATTTCAAGCTTGGATCGTGCTTTAACGAGTTGATTACTTTGTCATTCCAGCTGCAAAAGGGATTCAAAACAAAATTTGCATTTAATGACTTCGTTATGAGAATTGAGCCTCTGGTACTCTGTCTACCTGGAAATAAAAAACAAGTATTTCATAAGAAGGATTTAGTAATACCTATTTGAGGTATTCAGAGGTTTCTGGGTTTGTGATTTTTGAGTACCTTATGTACGTGACCATAGAATCCAAGAATGTGGGTCATAGCGTCTGAAAAACAAGAAAAGGTTATCATTATAAAGTAAAGTAGCTGCAATAGCTGTAATTGTTCACAAGTTTCGGGAAAATTACTTAAGTTTTAAGTTTTCCCTCCCCCACCACAGCCCTCAATATCTAGGAAAAATTGCCACATTTGTATTTGATTTCCGAGACTACAATTTTGAACAAAACTGTCGGAATATTTCAGCGTTGTTCCTTTAATATTTTTTCTGAGAATTGTAACTCCCTACCCCTCTTCAATGTCAGATTTAGTTTTGTTTTAATGTCAGTTTCAGAACAAAAAACCCATTAAAAACAGTTAACATTGAATGGGGAGGGGGAGGGGAGAAGGGTTAATATAGTGAGGTAGATGAGGAGGATACTGGAGGCATCAGCAAAAATATAACAATGTCCTTACAATTCTAAGATATTATTAAAATTGAAAGAATAGGGATGGAAGAAGCAATTTACAGCATTTATGATTGTGGCATAATTTACAGTAGAAAAGAAGGTTGATGAAAAGCATCACATATTTTCACTAGGTGTTTCAACAAGTTTTGTGCAAGATTGATTTCCTAGGCTACTTATTTTCATAAGAGCCCCATTAAAAGGCAGCTACAAGTAATATACTTTATTAAAGATCACTTTAAATTCAGAGTAGTACAGGGTTTAAATTTTGAAAATAGTTTATTTACATTTCTAGTGACAATTTGGTTTTGTTGTAGACAAAGGCACTAGGAATGAAATATTTACACTATCAATGATCAAGGAAAGGTGCATAGAAGTACAGAAAGATTTATATTCATGTTTTATTGATTACTCTAAAGCCTTTGACAAAGTCAAACATGAAGATCTCTTTGAAATACTTAGTAATTTGAACATGGACAGAAAAGACCTAAGAGGTTTAAGAAACCTATACTGGGACTAGAAAGCAGCTATAAGACTTGAAGGAGATTACAGTGAATTGAAGGTAATCCGAAGAGGAGTCAGGCAGGGGGTTGTTTTGTCACCAGTTTTTTTCAACATTTACAGTGAAACAATACTTCGTAACATCGACAGTCTTGAGGTGCTAAAAGTTGGAGGCTATAATATGAATAAGCTACGCTATGCAGATGACACAGTACTTATAGCAGAGTCAGAAGAAAAACTGCAGTCTCTTCTGAATAAAGTTGTAGAGGAAAGTGAAAAGAGAGGGCTGGCTCTAAATGTAAAGAAAACAGATTGTATGGTGATTTGAAAAAAGCCCATTAATCCATTAAATAGTATACAAAGCCAAGGAGAAATAATTAAACAAGTACAACACTTTAAATACTTGGGCTACACACTAACATCAGGTAGTCGGTGCATTAAGGAAGTCAGAAAACGCATTGCAATTGCCAAAGACATGTTTACAAAAGTGAATCTAATTCTGAAGAATATAAATTTTGGAATGGACACGAAAGTCCATGTCTTGAAGGCATATGTATGGTCTACTCTTCTCTATCGCTGTGAATGCCGGACAATTACCAGTGACATCAAGAAAAGATTAGAAGCTATGGAAATGTGGTTTATTAGGAGAATGTTGAAAATATCTTGGACAGAAAGGAAAACAAATGATGATGTCCTGATGGCGTCAGGCATGGACAGGTCCCTACTTAATGCCATCAGAAGGAGACAGGTGGAATTTTTTGGGCATGTTTATTGGAAGGGTAGGAACAGCTTGCAGTATGTGGGAAAATTGAGGGCAAAAGAAGCAGAGGAAGGCAGTGAAATAAGTACATTATGTCCAAAGCTTAAACAACTGGGCAACCAACAACAGCCTAAGTAACAATAAGTTTATGCATTTAGCTCTAAACAGAAGTGACTGGAGGGCCATGATCACCAATGTCTTTTCCAGACTTGGCACATAGCCAGCTAGAGAGAGAGAGAGAGACAATTAATCAAAATTGGAGGATATTATATAAATGCAAAATATAAGGTGTACATGTATATGCAAGGGTACCTCAAACTCCTTGTGTAATTCACCGCTTAGTGTGGAATTTAGGGTTTTCAGGTAGTAATTAAGTGCACTGAAATTTCTGTATGTAAATGCTATGTACTAGGGAAGCAGGTAGCAGTGTATGACTTAGATGCTGGAGGTGCCAGGTTTGAGTTCAATGGCATTTAACCAGCCATTTTCCCACAGATATGCACATGATACACTGACATAAAGTGCAAAGCTTTGTCTTCTTCATCACACCTTCTCCCCCACCAGATCTTTGGAAAAAAATGGCAAATTGTTGGGTGGCACTCACTGTCCTTCAGAGGAGACATAAAGCTTTCAGCCCCTGCCTGGTTCTCTGGACAGTTGTTGAAAAGAGCAGGTTGTTATAACCCGGTGTTCATGCACTTCCTGTTCTGGCTAATTCTTTGGGTCCACACTGAAAACAAGTCATTGTGACTTACATGTGCTTTCCCTGGCATGTACCTAAAAGTTATGAAGCAATATCTTTCCTTAGGAGAAATGGTCCATCAATCATTCACAGTTAATGCACATTATTACCAGAGCTTCCCTCGCTGCACACAACTCAATAGCCGAGCTCTTTCCAAAAAAAACCTCTGGATAAAATTATCTCCTTCCTTCATCATGCTTCCCTTTACAACCATATTTAGTCCTCCTTCCCCACCCCCTCTCTCTCTACATTATTTTTTCACCCATAAACCTCTCTCGATCCCAGCTTTCTAACTTTTAGTTCTAGTGTTTCTCTCAATCTCCCCATGGAATGATCAAACCTATCAGGCACAATTTGACCTTTGCTGTTGTGGTGTCATTAAACTCTCATCAAACAAACAAACATCATTATTACCTAAGGCATTATGATACACAGCTGTTTTTATCACCAGTTTGAAAACAAACTTCTCCCACTAAGACACCTAACAAAGATGAGTGATTTCAATCACAAAAGTGCCCTGATTATTCAGCTCTGGCTTTGTGTAATCTTATACACACAAATAACCTTAGGATACTTGGTTGTGGTGTGCATGGGAATGGCAGATAAACAATCATTGTTGGAGTGGAAACACAATATTCTGAACAGGAAGTCAGGTTGGTGTCATACCTGTGTTTTCAGGATTAACTCAGGTGTCGTGTGCGGGTAGGCTTAAAGAGAAACTTTTCGGCAACTTTTTGTGTAGACATCTATCAACAGCAAAATTACATATGGGTACCCAGGGGGCACCCCATGAAGCTACATCCCACACAGCCCTGTTCGTGTGCACACCGACCTTCAGGCCATCTGTATTTCTATCTCCCTCCACAAAACTTTCACTCTCTGCAATATCTATCTCCCTCCCAACACCAACATTCAACCAACCAGCCTTAACAACCTCATCTCTCAGCTTCCCACCCCCTTCATCCTTCTTGGTGACTTCAACGCTCACAACCCTCTGTGGGGCTCTAATACCACCACCCCTAGAGGCAAGTTCATCAAAACGCTCTCCGTCAGCACAGCCTGTCCTACTGAACACTAACTCCCGACCTACCTTCATCCTGCCACAGGCTCTCTCACCTGTATTGACCTGTCTATCTGTTCCCTATCCTCCTCCCTGACTTTAGTTGGAGAGTCACTGCTGACCTCTGTGGTAGTGATCATTACCCTCTTCTTATACACTCCAATCTTCAAATCCCCACTGAGCACACCCCCAACTGGAACCTCGACAAGGCTGACTGGTCCCTTTTGAAACCCTCTGTGACTCACACTCCCCCATCTTCTCGAGGATGAGGATCCCATGTCTAACTTCAGTAATATCCTATCAACATCGCCACCTGCTCAATTCCCAAAACCTCCAAACCCCCAAATCATCCCCCCAACCCCTGGTTCTCAGATGACTGCAAACCGCCATCAAGAACAGGAAAAGATCCCTCAGGAACTTTAAAACTAACCCGACCACCCATAACCTTAACCTCTTTCGCATCAGCCGTGCAAGGCCAGACGCACTATCAAGGACAGTAAAACCAACACTTGGAACAACTTTATCTCTTCTCTCACCACCAACACCCCACTAAGAAGATTTGGAGAATGGTTAACAGCTTCCACGGCAGAGTAGGCAAATCTTCCATCTCCCATCTCTCTTGGAATGGAGACCTTCTCACTGCAAAAAAAGACATCGTTGACCACCTCGCCTCTTTCAGCAACATCTCGGCCTCGACCAACTACTCCAATGCTTTCAAAATCAAAAAGCTTGCGATGAAGCCCGGAGAATCACTTTTCCCTCTGACAACTCCAAAGCTACAACACCCCTCTCACCCTTTCTGAATTAAACCAAGCCATCAGCGACGCTGGCTGCACCTCCAAGGGCCCAGATAACATCCCCTATCAGTTTCTGAAACACCTCCCCATCAAAGCCACCACTACCCTACTCACCATCTTCAACCACATTTGGTCCTCACACTCCTTTCCCCTATCTGGAGGACAGCTATTGTCATCCCCGTCCTTAAACCGGGAAGGATAGCACCGACCCCACCAGCTACCGACCCATCGCCCTTACTTGCTGTCTCTGTAAAATTATGGAAAAGATCATTAATCAGAGACTAAACTGGTTCCTCGAGACCAACAGAATCCTCTCTCCTCACTCAAAGCGGCTTCCAAAAACGCGTCGCAATACCCTAGACCAGTTAATTACGCTCGACACCGCTATCCGGGAATCCTTTGCAAAAAGGAACACCTCATTGCCATATTTTTGACCTCGAGAAAGCTTTCGACACTACTTGGAAATCTGGCATTACCGGAAACTTCACACCATTGGCCTCAGAGGCCACCTCCCCATCTTTATTCAAAACTTCCTCTCACCCAGGCAGTTCCAAGTTCGTATTGGCCACACCCTCTCAAGCCGTACCCCAAGAAGAGGGCGTCCCCAAGGCAGCATCCTCTCCCCACTCTCTTCAACCTGAGCATTAATGACATCGGGAATGACCTTGGCCCCAGCATCAAGCGTACCCTCGTGGATGACTTCACCATCTTCTACTCCTCCCCTAGCTTTCCTATTGTTGAAAATAGGCTTCAAACCAGCCTCAATCAGCTGCAAGTCTGGAGCAACAATAACGGTTTTAGATTCTCCAAAGACAAGACAGTCTGCATGCACTTTTGTCATTTCAACAACCTCCACCCCAACCCGATCTTTGTGCTCAATGGGAATCGCATCCCTAAAGTTGAAAACACAAAGTTCCTTGGTCTTACTCTAGACCCCAAGCTCACCTACAAGCCACACATCACCAACCTGAAACTAAAATGCAATAGCTCCCTCAACCTCCTCCGACTGCTCTCCAACACTACTTGGGGAGCGAACCATATGCTCTCCTCAAAATTTTCAGGCTCACCATTCGTTGCCAAGCTTGACTATGGCAATATTGTTTACTGTGTCGCTCACAACTCATACCTCAACCACATTAACACCATCCAAAATGAAGCCCTCAGGCTTTGTCTAGGAGCCTACAGGACCTCCCCAATCACTAGCCTTCATGTTGAAGCCAACGAACCCCCTTTCTACTTAGATGTAAACAGCTTAGCCTCTCCTATGCTTTTAGAGTCCTCACCAACACCCAGAACCCTGTTTACAACCTCATTAGGTACCCCAATTTCTCCTCCCTCTTTGATAGGACTAAAACCCTATCGCCCCCTTCAGCTTACGCATTAAATCAGACCTCTTTCAACTTGGCATCAACCCCGCCACTCTCGGCACCTATTCCTGGCCCACTTTTCCGCCTTTGGGCCACCCCCTTCCTTCTGTCCACCTAGACCTCTCCACTTATAACAAAACTCAAACTCACCCTAATCTCTTCATCAATCTCCACAACCAAATCAAAGACCAACTCTCAAATTACACCTCCATCTATACTGATGGCTCCAAGGAAGGCAACAAGACAGCTGCTGCTGCCATCATCAAGACATCACCCTCAGTAGCAGACTTCCTGACCACTCATCCATCTTTTCAGCCGAGGCTAAGGCCATTCTCCTCGCCCTCAACTTTATTGAGTACTCTCCTCTTAGTCACTTTGCCATTTTCTCTGACTCAAAGGCTGTTCTTACTTCATTACTTAATCTTAAATGGGATAACCTCACCTGCCACCTCCTCCTCCGGAAACTCTTTTCTCCCACCCTCTGCAGGAAAAGTGTTCTTTTCTTCTGGATACCCAGCCATGTTGGCATCCCTGGCAATGACAGGGCTGATACAGCCGCTAAGCTTGCCCTTAACCTCCTCCTTCCCCTTTTCCCAAAACCCTCTCTGACATCAAACCGCTTATCGCTTCTCTTGTTCGTGACGCTGGCAAACCTTATGGAACTTCCAAATTGATAACAAACTCCATGTTATCCAGCCCACAATCCCAATCAAATCCACCATCAACAACCTTTCTCGTATCGACAACGTTCATATTACCCGCTTAGAATTGGTCACACCCACCTCACTCCTCCCACCTCCTTATTGGTTCCCCAACCCCTCTGTAACAATTGCCACTGCATCCTTACAATCCAACACGTTCTCCTTGCTTGCCCCCTGTACAACCTTCCCAGAGCTTCTCTCGCTCCCACAACTCAATTGCTGAGTTCTTCCAAAAAAATCCTCCAGATAAAATAGTCTCCTTCCTTCAGCATGCATCCCTCTACAACCATATTTAATCCTCCTCTTCCACCCCCTCTCTACTTTGTTTTTAGTTTTACCCATGCACCTCCTCTCTCGATCACAGCTTTCTGGCTTTTGTTCTTGAATTTCTCTCATTCTTCCCCTGGTCTCTTTCCTTACTACCTCTAAAATGATCTGACCTCTCAGGCACAATTTGACCTTCGTTGTCGTGGTGCCGTTAAGACCTCATCAAACAAACAAACAAACATGAAGCTCTTGGAAATTTAGTATTGGTAATTCAGTAAGGTTATATTTCTGATTAAATTTATGCTGCAAATGACATAGTTTTGGTATAGTTTTAACCTTAATTTGCGGTCTCGGGAAATTGAGCCATTTCTATTATATTCATTAGATTATTGAGTACTGTAGATCAGTTTTTGACTTATTCAGCTTTTGAGCTATCGCTGAAGTTTGATCAGCTTTCGTTTTTACAAAATTTGTGACAATCTTTGAATTTCTTTCCTACATCTTAAATATTGTGGGAAAGTTTATTCCTGCTAGAATTTGATTTAATAGGGGTATGGTAAATGGTTGGTCAGAATTTGCTGCACAATTTCAAAGAAATTATGATAGACAATTCAAAAGAAGTTTTACATAATAAAATTTCAAGGTCGCCTTGAAATGCATCACCAATTTGCATATTCATGCATAATATTTGAAAACATAAAATGGTCAATTTTTTACCGATTTTGATGAAAGCTTTTGGCACTTTTATGGTATGTAATAGATTTGAAAGCATTTTAGCTAACGTTGTGTATGTATGTCGCTATACCTTTAAGGCAATGTAGCAAATGTTTGTTAAAGGATTTGTTCAGGGGTCAAGTTAGTCCATCTTAATGGAAAAAGGACTTCAGCATAAACAAAATGGTGAAAAAAACATTCAAAAATCTTATTCCAATAAAAGGTGATTCAATTTAAAGTTTGGCGTCATTTGTGTTGAAACAACTGAAATTAGCCTCAGATTCCCCAAAGTCTTTATATATTCTTAATATTTTGTATCTTTAAAACCATTGGATATGTCAGGAAGGTAGTAAAACAGAATTTTGTAAGGGTAATTAAATTTACTATCTGAAGAAAGTTTGACAAAATATAATTTAAATAGTAAAAAAGTTTCCAAATACATTAAGATTGGTTAAGAATGTAAGGGTGAGGGCACCAACCTTTAATAGTAGGCTTACTACACAGATAAGACAGCTTCAAACTATATTTTCTTAAAGGCATAAGAGTTTTGGATGCTCTCTTCACCATTTTGTTTCTTTTCAAGTCCCTTTTTATGATAAACTTTCTTGACCACAGAACTAATCCTTTAAGGCAATGTAGGGAAAGGTTATTAAATATGTCCAAACCTTTTTTCTTTGTTGATTCTCTACAGGCATCCAAGCTGAGGGCTGTTGCATTGCCTGTCAGTGGTGCGCTACTCGGTACAGTTGTAGGTGGGCCCATAGGTCTCTTAGTGGGCTACAAAATGGGTGCTGCAGCAGCTTTTGGGGGATGTGCAATTGGCTTTGTAGGGGGACGGTTTTTCAAGAGGCGGAACAATGAAACAAACGATGCAGACCTAGAGGAGTTGAATCTTGAAGATGATGACAAAGATAATGGGAATCCTCAAGAGGTGGTCAAGGACAGATGAATGGGGATCACCGGGTCTACCTGAATCAAGGTAATACACCTTTGGGAGGATGCAATTGGATTTTCAGGTACAGCCGATCACTCTTGGTTTCGGAGAGACAGAGAAGCAGACATCCATACTTTCATTATTGGAATAGAATTGATCAATTGAAAACTTTGAAGGAGATTGAGAGGTGCTCTTGTTCCCCACCCTCCATTATTGGATACAACAGGTACCTGAATACAACAGGTACCTGGATACAACAGGTACCTGGATACAACAGGTACCTGGCATTAATTGGAAATTATTTTGTGAATATTTAATAATATAAAAGTGAATATTTTTTTAAATTTCAGGTTTACTGGTTGTAGGGTGAAAGAAATAAGGATTGCTTTTTCTGATGGAATTATTTGATCAAAGCATCATTTAAGTAATATTGTTGATTGTTAATCCGAGTGTTTTAATCTCTCTGTCTTTCACTTTATTCTTTTCCTTCAGTTATAAAAATTTAATTTACTGACTGAGCCATGCTTCCTCAATCTCTGTATCTAATTTCTTAGATTTTGCAGACGAAAGAATTTTTTAGATTGTGCAGAAGAAAGAATTTCCTGGGTCGTGCAGGAAAAGTATTTTTTGGGTGGTGCAGAATACAGAATTTGTTGTGTTGTGCCGAGCAAAGAATTTCTTGGGATGTGCCGAGGACACAATTTATTGGGTTGTACAAAAGAAAGAATTTTCTGGGTTGTGCAGAAGAAAATATTACTGGGGTTGTGCAGAGAAATTATTTTTTTGGTTGTGCAGAGAGATTTTTTCTGCAGAAGGAAGAATTTATTGGGTTGTGTAATAGAACAAATTTATTGGGTATGCAGAGGAAATAATTTCTTGGATGTGCAGAGAAAATAATGTTTGTTCTGCAGAAGAAAGAATTGATTGGGTTGTGTAGAAGAAAGAATTCCTTATTGTGGTGCTACAGAATTGTAATTTTTTGTACATATTTGAGATGCTTGTGTGCTCAAAACCCTACAACTTTAATTTCAGTTGATAGACCTATCAAAGTGCTTATTGAAATACTTCAAATGTAAAAGTTACCTTGCATGGGATTACTCCCCCATGAAGATTTTCAGCAGAGCATAATTAAGTCATGGGTTTTGACTTGTATTTTGGCTTGTGTTTGTAAATACTCAATAAAACCTAAAAAGTACATAATCAAATTAACGATTCAAAACTTTTTTATACTCATTTGAAGCATTCTGTGCGAGCACTGAAAAGAATTAAGAAATGTATTGTAAGTAAAGAAACGATTAGTATCTGAAGGTTAAGCTTAAACTTTTGGTGGTATATCACATTTCAGGATTGGGTTTCACTTTAATTCTTCTTAAAGGAGACACAGTCAAATATTGTAACTTGATATATGATAGCGAAATACAAAATTAAACCAACTACCAAAACCAAATCATAAAATTTTATTCCATACCAAGTTTGGAGTTGTAATATGGACGCTGACATTTTGTCTCATTTTGTGTTGAAATGTATTTTGTCTCATTTTGTATTGAAATTTATCATGCCAATAATGACATAATTTGCCCTAAGTGCTAGCACACATAATTTTTTTCTTTAGAATTACCTTTGAAATTTTCTTTCCAAAATGCTTTGACATGAAGTTCTAAGGGCTTGAGTCATTAATATCATATTCAAATGAAAATTCGCTGACCCATGTAAAGGAAAAATTATTTCTCTGAAGTTAGAAAATTGGCTGTGACATCACAACTAGTCTGATTTCAGTCGTTTCTACAGAAATTATACAAACTTTAAACTTGAATATATCTCCTTAATGGAAGACGATTTTGTAATGCTTTCTTCACCATTTTGTTTCTTTTGAAGTCCTCTTTCATATAAGATGGACGTGCTTGACCATTAAACTAATCCTTTAAGGACTAAAAGCACCTTTCAACAGGTACTTTTGAACAGTACTTAAAAAGATAAGACTTAAAGGGTTAGTCCAGTGGTCAGGCAAGTCCATCTTATATAAAAGAAGACAGAAACAAAATGGTGAAGAAAACATTCCAAAAACTTATTCCTTTAAAGAGATATTTAAGTTTAAAGTTTGATACCATTTGTGTAGAAACGACTGAAATCAGACTAGTCGTGATACCACATCCCCAGATTCCTCAAAGTCTTTATGTATTCTATCATATATTTTTCTATGATTTTGTGGCTTAAAAACCATTAGATATGTCAGAAAAGTAGTAAAAGATAATTTTGTTTGTCTTCCAGACTTGCATTAAGAACAGTTTTACCCATCTTGCAAGTGAATGTCTCTTCACTAATTTGTTGGGTTAAAAGAATATCTTTCTCCTTAGATTTATATGGACATGTAGAGATTTGTATTCACCAAAAAATTCATCAAAAGGACTTCGGCCGGGCAGCAGGCGACCACAAGATTTCTCCATGATGTCTTCATCATACCCTAACATACGTTGAATGTAGTTAACATAAGAGGTGCGTGGACATCCCGGTCCTCCTTTGCCATGAGTTGGAATGTAGAGAGCATACCTCTAGCAGGCTCCTCCTCTGGGATACGTGTCCATAAAGCTACTACATTTTGTTGACAATTTGTTAGAAAGTCTCTTTTGGGAAGTTTTTAGACTTATGCTGTAATATAGGAAGATTCCAAAGCTCAAACAAGTGTTTTGAGATTCTCTTATGATAAAAGAATTCTTGCAATTTAATTAACATATTTTTAATTGGTATGTGAAGTACTGTATGATGTACACATGAATAAAGTAATTTGATATATATGTTTTTCATAGTTTCTTCTTTAAGTTGTGTCTGCATACTCTTGTTTTGAGTGAAGGGAATAATCTGAGCCGTAGATATCATTACGGGGGATTTATTTGATCAAAGGCAGCATTACAGGTAGGGGAGTAACTTGACTTTGAGCGCAAGGGTATGAACAATTTTGAACGACGAAAAATTGCATTTGCTTGACTTATCGATATATTGAGAACATATCCCCAACACCATCCCCACCACCAGTGGCATAGCCAGAAAATATGGTTTAAGGCACAGTACTTAAGTGCCAAACGCAGCACTGCGTAACAACGTGTATCTGCCTATAATGGCCTCTCGCAAGGTCCACGGGGCAAACTTCGAAAATTTCTTTTTTCATACCCCCAAAATGGCTGAAAATGAACACAAAATTAGACAATTCAATTTGGATGATGAGAAGAATTTTTTAATTTTGAATTCCCATGTTAAAATCTAATCGGATAAGCATTTGGCATTACCATTTCTAAACAGACATGATGGGGTTCATGGGGTGGAGCTCTGGTATGGTCCCTCACCACCAATACCCCCACTAAGAAGATTCGGAGTATGGTTGACAGCTTCCACAGCAGGATGGGTAAGTCTCCCCTTCTCCTGGAATGGTAATCTCACTGAGAAGAAGGATATTGCTAACCGCCTTGCTGTCTCTTTCAGCAACATCTCGACCTTTGGCTACATGTACAACACCCCTCTCACCCTATCTGAATTAAAGCAAGCCATTCACGATGCTGGCTGCACCTCCAAGGGCCCAGATAACATATCCTACCAGTTCCTAAAACACTCCCCAGCAAGGCCACCGCTATCCTCCCCACCATCCTCAACCACATTTGGTCCTCGCACTCCTTCGCCCCTATCTGGAGGCCAGCTATCATCACCCCCTTCCCCAGTTGCCCCTTACCAACTGGGGAAGGACAGCACTGACACCTCCAGCTACCACCCCATCACCCTCACCTGCAGTCTCTGTAGAATTATGGAAAGGATCATTAATCAGAGATTAAACTGGTTCCTTGAGACCAACAGAATCTTCTACCCTCACTAAAGCGGGTTCGAGAAACGTCGCAATACCCTGAACCAGTTAATCATGTTCAACACCGCTATCCGGGAATCCTTTGCAAAAAAAGGAACACCACATTGCCATTTTTTCGATTTTGAAAAAGCTTTCGACACTTCTTGAAAGTACGGCATTACCCGCAAGCTTCACACCATCGGCCTCAAGGGGCCACCTCCCCATCTTTATTCAAAACTTCCTCTCACCCAGGCATTTGCAAGTTCATATTGGCCACACCCTCTCCAACCCCTACCCCCAACAAGAGGGCATCGCCCAAGGCAGCATCCTCTCTTCAACCTGAGCATTAACAACAACGTGGACAACCTTGGCCCCAACATCAAATGTGGACTTCACCATCTTCTACTCCTCCCCTATCTTTTCTCTCGTCAAAAATAGGCTCCAACTTAGCCTCAACCGGCTGCAAGACTGGTGCAACAATAATGGTTTTAAATTCTCTAAAGACAAGACAATCTGCATGCACTTCTGTCATTTCAACAACCTCCACCCCAACCCAAACCTCGTGCTCAACGCCAATCGCATCCCTAAAGTTGAAAGTTGCTGGGTCTTACTCTAGACCCCAAGCTCTCCTACAAGCAACACATCACCAATCTAAAACAGAAATGCAACAGCTTCCTTAAATTCTCCGCCTCCTCCCCAACACCTCTTGGGGTGCGAATCGCCATGCTCTCCTCAAAATTTTCAGGCTCACCATTCGTGCCAAGCTTGACTACGGCATTATTGTCTTCTGTGTCGCTCACAACTCTTACCTCAACCACATCAACACCAGCCAAAATGAAGCCCTCAGGCAATCATCAGCCGTCATGTTGAAGCCAACAAACCCCCCTTTCTGCTAAAGTGAAGAAAACTTAGCCTCTTCTACTGTATGCTTTAAGAGTCCTAACCAAAACCCAGAACTCTGTTTACAACCTCATTAGGTACCCCAATTTCTCCATCCTCTTTGATAGCACTAAAACCCTATCCCCTCCATTTAGCTTACGCATCAAATCAGACCTCCATCTCGGCATCAACCCCGCCACTGGCCCACTTTTCCTCCCTGGGCCACCTCCTCCCTTTAATCCACCTGGGCCTCTCCACTCATCACAAAACCCAAATTCACCCTAACCTCTTTATTAATCTCCACAACAAAATTAAAGACTAACTCTCAAACTACACCTCTATCTATACTGATGGCTCCAATGAAGGAAGGCGACAAGACAGCTGCTGCTGCCGTCATCTTAGACATCACCCTCAGTAGCAGGCTTCCCGAGTACTCGTCCATCATTTCAGCCAAGGCTAAGGCCATCCTACTCGCCCTCGACTATTTTGAGTACTCCCCGCTCAGCCACTTTGACATCTTCTCCGACTCAAAGGCTGTCCTTACTTCTTTACTCAAATCTTAAATGGGATAACTCCACATCTCACCTTCTCCTCCGGAAACTCCGTTCGCCCACCCCCTGCAGGAAAATTATTCTTTTCTTCTGGATACCCAGCCATGTTGGCATCCTTGGCAATAACATGGCTGATGCAGCCGCTAAGCTTGCCATCAACCTTCCCCTACCCCATTTCCCAAAACTTTTTCTGACATCAAACCGCTCATCACTTTCCTTATTCGTGACCGCTGGCAAACCTCATGAAATTCCCAAATTGATAACAAACTCCACGTCCAGCCCACCATTCCAATCAAACTCACCATCCACAACCTCCCTCGTGTCGACAACGTTCATATTACCCGTCTGAGAATAGGTCACACTCACTCCAACCTCCTTATTGGCTACCCCGACCCCTCTGCAACAATTGCCATTGCACCCTCAAAATCCCCCGCGTTTTTCTTGCTTGCCCCCTGTACAACCTTCCTAGAGCTTCCTCGCTCCCCACAACTCGATTGCTGAGCCCACACTAAACGTATGGAGTGTTTTATTTTTATTTTCCGCTCTGAATTGTCCAATGCTAGTGGATACAAAATGAGATTGATGCAATCTGAAGGTATTTAAGTTTGTATAACTTAATAACAATAAGAGACGTGTCTGCCAACTGACCCATGCTGCTCAAATACGAGTCAGTGTTCCCACTTGTCCCAGAATCTTGACACTTACACACACATACTTGACACTTACACACTTATGCTTGACACTTACACACTTATGCTTGACACTTACACACATGCTTGACACTTACACACATGTTTGACACTTACACACATGCTTGACACTTACACACACATGCTTGTACTTATGCAGTAATTTGTTTACTCAAGAAGTTTGAAAAGCTGACAAGACCACAAACAATGAACTTTGCATACTGATAGGAAAAGAATTATAAGTTTGTCAGGATTATAAGTTAAGAAAAAAATCTGCCTGCCCGTGATGCAAACTATCTTCATTAGATTTTGGCCCTTTACCCTTAAATGCCCAGCGTGTTCAAAACGTGATACAAGTTTGGTTTACATGAATGCTACGACAATAAACTTTTTTAATTAAAAAAAAAGAAACTATCAACATAATATGCAAATTTAGGTTGAAATTGCTCTTTATTTTCTAGCTTATTATTTCTTGTGAATAATGAAAATGGAGGATTTTTGTTCATATTTAGACTCATTTGTGAAATTTTCCATTCATTGATCCCAGTCTAAATAGGTTTTTAAAGCAAAACATGCAAAAACAATACATATATATATATATATATATATATATATATATATATATATATATATATATATATATATATATATATATATATATATATATATATATATATATATATATATATATATATATATATATATATATATATATATATATATATATATATATATATATATACATGTATATGATCTTTGATGTTTACGTTTATTTCTAGTGTTCGCACTTGCATCTCTTGTAGTCTTATTGTTAAGCCTTTCATGTTTGATTTTCTGTTGATTGTCAAAAAAAAATCTTTAAAATAACAAAAAGCTTACTCAAAAGTAGAAATGTCGGAAGGACAGCATGCTCGACTATTCGAGGTTAGCATCGAGAATGGGCCTATTGAGGGACGAATATGCAATAATGGGGTAGTTAGGAAAGTCAATTTCAAATTTTCTGAGCTTTGAAGGATAAAATTAGCTTTTTCTGTTTTAGATTTTCACATTTTGCTATATAAGCCTCAAAATGTCTCAGTTGTCACAGATATTTTAAGACGAAACAAAAAGCTCAAAATTACTACCTTACCTGTAGGCGCAGTAGCTGAGAAAACATGAAACACTCTTTGTAGCTGAAATACAACTTTCAATTGTATCCTCCATTGAACCACAAAGAAGCAAGACTTGCCACTGTCAATGAAAGATTCAAATATTGCAAAGCATTTGTGTGGTATGAAGGGCTAAATAAGGCATGATTATTTGACTCTGCCTTTATGATTCCTTCACCAACGAAGAGGGAATATAGCATCTTTACCCTTCATCTGTCAGTTTGTCCGTCCGTCCACATCTATTGTCCGTCCGGCCTCCTGCATTGTTCAGCTACTGGGGAACAAAAGATTGCTGCCCTAAGAAGGGAATTCCAACTATTTTTTTATGAAAAGTAATTTATATAATAGAGATTTGCTTTGAAAGAGCTTCAAACAAATGCATTTCAGACTTGATTAGAACTTGCAGGATTTGTTCTGGCATCAAAATAAGCAGACTGAAATAGAGCTGACGACTCACTAAATTTTTTATTGAAGTGTCTTGGGAATTAATAGCAAAAAAACAATAAGTCTTCACTTGAATAGAGTGGAAACTAGAATTTAGATAGATTAAAGTTAAGGCTTGGGGGTGGGGGTGAAGGGTTGTGCAATGGAGAGAGTGGAGGTTATATTAAAAGTTGGAATGAGTTGGTTAAGAGTTTATTTGGTAGATGAGTGGATGGCAAAAGGTGGGTTGGAATAGCAGGTGAATGGATGATGGTAGGTGAATGGATGATGGTAGGTGAATGGATGATGGTAGGTGAATGGATGATGGTAGGTGAATGGATGATGGTAGGTGAATGGATGATGGTAGGTGAATGGATGATGGTAGGTGAATGGATGATGGTAGGTGAATGGATGATGGTAGGTGAATGGATGATGGTAGGTGAATGGATGATGGTAGGTGAATGGATGATGGTAGGTGAATGGATGATGGTAGGTGAATGGATGATGGTAGGTGAATGGATGATGGTAGGTGAGCGGGGATGGTAGTTGAACGGTTGGTGGTAGGGGATGGTAGTTGAACGGGGGTGGTAGGTGGACGGGGGTGGTAGGTGAACGGGGGATGGTAGGTGAACGGGGGATGGTAGGTGAACGGGAGATAATAGGTGAACGGGGATGGTAGGTGAAAGGGGATGGTAGGTGAACGGGGGATGGTAGGTGAATGGATGATGTTAGGTGAATGGATGATGTTAGGTGAACGGGGGATGGTAGGTGAACGGGGGATGGTAGGTGAACAGGGGATGGTAGGTGAACAGGATGGTAGGTGAACAGGATGGTAGGTGAACGGGGGATTGTAGGTGAATGGGGGGGTAAAGTGAATGGGGCATGTTGCGGAATACAAGATGGTAGGTGAATGGAGGATAGTAGATGAGCGGAGAATGGCAGGTGAAGGGGGATTGTAGGTGAATGGGGCATGCTAGGTTGATAGAAGTGAGGAGATAGGAGTGAGGAAAGAATGATGGGTCGAAGATGGTAGAAAGATTCGTAGATGTAGGAATTGGGATGTAGGTGGAATGGCATAAAGAGCAGGATGGATGAAATGTGGGACAGGGTGGGGTGGCATATGGGACAGGGTACCATGGAATGGGGACAGAATGTCGTGGCATATAAGACAGGGTGGGATAGTATGTGGAACAGAGTGGCGTGGCATGTGAAACAAGGTTGTGGCATGTGAAACAAAGTTGTGTCATGGCATATATGACAGGCTGGAATGGCATGTGAGACAGAGTGTAATGACATATGAGGCAGGATGGCATGTCGTCTGGATTTCAGATGAGATGGCCTATGGGACAGTTTAGGATAGAATGGAATGGCCTGTAGGAGAGGGTGGGATGTCATGTGGTATATGAAGGGATGGCATGTGGGACAGGGTAGGATGGGACATGGTGGCAAGGCATATGGTGGGATGTTATCTTGATTGCAGGTGTTATGGCATATGGGTCATGTGTGATGGAATGGTATCTGGATTTCATGTATGATTTCCTGTAAGGAGGCGGGGGGGGAAGGGGGTGTAAGATGGGATATCGTGCAGAACAGAGGGTGGGATGACAGTTGTGACAGGGTGGAAAGCATGTTATTAGCGGCGAGGGGAATTGTACCGTTTGCGATGTTTGGTTTTCTTATTCAATACTTCATTTGTGTAAGTTATATGAACTGAGAGACTTCCATACTTAATATGCTCAGGAACAGATAGCTAGGATGAGACTGCTTATGGAGTTTATAGATATAGGGTGGGATGCCATGTGGGACATCGGATGGGGTGGGATGCCACATGTGACGAGAGTTGGATGCCATATGGAAATCGGATGGGATGCCACATGTGACAGGGTGGGATACCACATGTGACGGTGGGAAAGGCCATCAGATGAGATGCAATGTGGGATAAGGGGTAAGATATTGGATGGGACAGGGTGGGAGCCATGTGGTACATAGGATGGGATGCCACGAGTGACATAAGATTGGGATGCCACGAGTGACATCAGATTGGGATGCCACGAGTGACATAAGATTGGGATGCCATGTGTGACATAGGGTAGGAAGCCATGTGAGACATGGGATGTGGGACACAAGGTGAGATGCCATGGGGGACATAGGGAGGAATGCCATGTGGGACATAGGGGATGCCATGTGGGACATAGGGGATGCCATGTTGGACATATGGTGGGATCCAATGTGGGACATGGGATGGGATGCCATGTTGGACATATAGTGGGATCCAATGTGGGACACCATGTGGGGCATCGGGTGGGAAGTCACTGATACGGGACATCAGGTGGATGTCATGGAGACATAGGAAGGGATGCCGTGTGAGATCATAGTCTTTTAAAGTGTCTGTCTTATCCAATAATTGCATTACACTACATATTAAAGTGTCTGTCTTATCCAATAATTGCATTACACTACATATTAAAGTGTCTGTCTTATCCAATAATTGCATTACACTACATATTAAAGTGTCTGTCTTATCCAATAATTGCATCACACTACATATTAAAGTGTCTGTCTTATCCAATAATTGCATTACACTACATATTTAAGTGTCTGTCTTATCCAATAATTGCATTACACTACATATTAAAGCTGAAGAATGTAGCACAGTGATTTTTTTTATGGGTATAAGAAAAAGTATGCATTAATTGCTAATTAGTTGACCTGTTTGTTCCACTGAGCTAAACATAACTGACCTGCACTGACGCGCTCCTCTGCCGACAAAAATGTTTTAAGTGTACTTCCACCCAGTTTTTGATCTCTATAAATTCTGATGAATATTTGTTCCACGTTTATCTGTTGGATTATCCCAGATAGCTTAGGTATAGGGTTAGTAGTATCCTCAATTAGAAATATCACCTCCTTGTTAACTAAACCATAGAAAAAGAAGGATATATATAAAAATAGATATCAGTAAACTGCAAAAAAGATTGTTAAGATATTGTATTCGTGCTTCAATTGGTAGCCAGTGCAAGGTTCTAAGGAGAGGGTGACGTGCATGGACATGGTTGAAGATACTGTAAGTTTGTGCTTCAATTGGTAGCCAGTGCAAGGTTCTAAGAAGAAGGGTGACGTGCGTGGACATTGTTGAAGATACTGTAAGTTTAGTAGCCCAGTTTTGAATTGTTTGTAAACATCTTAGTAGTTTTTTGGGTAGGACAATAAAGATAAAATTACAGAAATCATGGCGGGATGTCATACAAGTATGGATTGAACGTTCGCTTATTTCATTTGTAAGATACGGTCCAACAGATTTTATAGTCCTTAAGTGTACACAGCATGATTTAACTACATTATAAATTTTATGTAGTAGGCTATGTAGACTATTTATTATTTGAATTTTATTATCTAAATTTTAAGATGAATATTTGTTATCAAAATAATGCATGTTTTTTTAGAATGAAAACTTGATGCTATTTGCTTAAAGTTAAAACCTTTAAAGGGGGCCTAGCTGTAGATGGTGTCAATTGAAAATGAAAGCAAATTTCAATAACTACGTATTAATAACGCGGAAATTAGTCTGAAAGATGATCAATTGTATCAAGTTCAACACTAGAATTCGTCATATACCTCCGTTTCAGGCCTTTTATGGCTGTACTGAATACTTATCGTTTTCGTTGTTGGCTGACATTCACTGATTGCTGTTGTTTCTGATTTATGGCATACACAAAACAACTGTTTCAGTGATATACATACATATACGTGTACGTGGGTTGTGGTAGTAACTAAGTCAAAACATACCCGGTGAAATGTCCTCAGGTCGAAAGTCAAAACATCCGTCTTCATTCAATATTATCTATTTAATTTTGAAGTATCTTAAGTATACTACATACAAAAAATGATTGTATATCATTCAGTTTTTGGAGATAGTATAGGTATTCATTTATGAATTGACTATTTCTGAATTTTTATTTCGAAATTTTACTCTGAATTAGTTCAAACCTAAATTGTTTTGTACTTAGCATACAAAATTCAACATATAATTGGGTAGTATTTCAATTTTCAGTTATTATCCAAGTTCATAACGTGATTTTGCTCCAATTGCTGTCTATTTTGATGAGACAAGAATTACGTAAAAATAAAAGAGAAGCAAAATATATTTAAAAGATAGATACTCAAAATATCTGTAAATGCTATTCGTAATTCAATCATCCTCCGGCCAGTCTAGAAAGTATGTATGTTACGCCACAGATCTTCAGCATGGAGCATAGCCAGTTTGACAAATTTTGGCATACTTTTCTCTCAAATTTATAAAGAAATACATCAAAATTACAGCGATATGAAAAGAAAAAAACTGGAGTAAACAGCCTGCTAGGTTTTCCAAAAATCTGGATAAATCTTTGGCGTGGAGAAAACAAATTTTCCACTGTGGTCCTCCGCCACCTAACATTTTTGCGGCTTCAAGGCTTTTTTGAAGTTTTGGTTTTCAGTTGATGGGGAGGATTTGGTAGCAAAAAAGCGAGGCAGTTTTGGTAGCAAAAAAAGCAGGGACGTTTTTGCTTGCAAAAAAGTGGGGACGCTTTGGTGGCAAAACAGCGGGGGAGGTTTGGTATTGGTACTAAAGGGACGTTTTGACTGGATACCGACGTGTACTTTAAGTTGCCAAAGCTAGGAATCGCGAGGCTGATAATGCTGGTTTAAAATTTATGTAAATAATGTAGGCCTAGGCACAAACAAACATGTAAGCTAGGCTAGTCAGACCACTAGCTTAATTTAAAAAGGGGCAGGTTGCTAGACTTGTTGAGGGGCACATTAATGTACGTGAAGCGTTGCGTCTTTTCGGCGTGGAGTCCAGAGGCCCCCTTAAGGATCAATCCCATGGTGAAGAAGCTTTGGGATTTCAGCTACATGTACTGTACAATCATACCTCAGAATATAAAACTATTTTGACTGATATTGATAAGGACCATTTAGGCGCCAAACTAGTCAGATAACATATGACTGTATACTGTAGCCATATGCATTGGCCGTACACAGCCAGAAGTCGTTGTGCAAATTATACTATGGAAAACGTTTACATTGCTCAACATAATAGCGTAACCGAATATTGACGACGCACGGCTTAAAATAAGCCTTCCTGCGACAAATTTGTGGCTGTTGCCTTTTGTAATTATAAGTTAAAAAATTCGTTCTACTATGTAAAAATAGCATAAACATACGTAAAAAGACTTAAACTTAATGGGCACCTACGTTTTAAACCTCAATAGCGGTTGTAAATTGATTAAAATAAGAAAATATTTTACTGATCCTTCTCCGCGATGGTTCACTGTACAAAGCGTTAAAGTGTTTGTACCTAATTATTTGAAAACACTGCAAACGTGCGTCAAAAGAATCCGCGGGCCAACACCACTAAATCGAACAACTAGCGTGCGTACCAATAATAACAAAGCTTGGATGTTAAAAGTATGAACGAAATCTGACAATGATACGTAAGATATACCACATGAATGTAAACGAGAATAGTAACCATATCAGTCACCGTTGTTCATGTATACAGGCTGGATTTGAGAGGAAAATTGAAAGGATGGCCACCCCCCCCCCCCTTCCCCCTCCTTCTCCCTCCATTTCACCCACACACACTGTTCCTGAATTTGTACCTTTTGTAAGATTATTTTTTGCATTTTAGCGTGATTTTGTCCCCCTAAACTTTTGATTATTCCCCACTTTCGATAGGAAAATTCCGCCCACTTTTCATGTTAGTATGCGTCATGAGGGTGAATAGGTCTGGGGTAAGGAGTTTGGCAACTACTAAGCCAAAATATATGAATTTTGTTTTAACAAAATATTTTGTTACGGGTCTACAATTTAATTGACAAAACATTTATCGTCTTAATTTCATTTTTTTTATAAATGAAAATCCTCCTCCCCTCCCCTTCCCCCTCCCAGTAGATATAATTTCTGAGCCCAAGCAGTATTCATTTTGAAAAGGCACTTTTTAATATTTGTTTAAAAGTATCCGCAAATTCCGCCACAAATTCTCGCACCTTTGACAGTAATTGAGGACTGGTGAACTTTTCATTTTCAATAGGGGCACTTTATTCATTTGTGTGTAGGGCACCGTTCCCCTGCCCTCCCCGTTCCTACACTTATGTATTAAGCATCACAACATGGACATGGAATTCATTAAAACAAATATGCAATAAGTGCCTGAAGAACAATTATTGACTAAGCTAGACTTTCTTTTAGCTGTATAGGCCTAAATTCTTTTCCCAAATACTTCTTTACCGTTTTGCCACATATACCTCATTTCGCTTAAATGATATTTTATTGCATTTAAAACATGCTCCTTCATTGTAATATGTGATATACATTTTTTCTCGTGCTGGTGACTTGTTGTCTCTCGAGGAAGATTGTAAGTGCGAATTTCTGAAAACTAACACTCACCAGCGTAATCTGGCCTGAGCTGTGCGTTACTCTTGTACGCCCGTCGCGAGTCAGACGGACAAAGTTGTCAAGGTAAACGATTAGCTCCGAAAATCATTCAATTTTATTCCTTTTTGTTGTATATACTGATATAAGAAGATAAAAATGTATTTAGTAAGTTTACAATATAATTGTCATCTAATTGGTAGCTCGTCAGTACTATTTCAACGGTTTTGCCATGATCATAATTTGTAAAAGCGTTGGACGTATGATAGGTCAAAATGAAAATCCCAATCTAAGTTTCTGTTGAGTTGTCTCACTCAGTATTGCAAGTTAGTGTGTAGCATGTAGGGCATACTGAGTGAGATATTAATCTCACTAGCCCCAAACAGGACAATTGCTTACTATGCTATCATTCTGTGTTCTGTATCCATGTAAGGTATTCATTTATGAGGTTAATTAAGATAAGTTTAAAAATAAAAAAAGGAAAATCTTTAACAAAATAAAATAAATTACTGCGAATACTGGGTCAGACATCATCCTATGCATATAACGGTGAAAACCGCTACATTGACTCATCATAGTCGCGTCGCAGAATATTTGCAACGCACTGCTTGTTTTGCGAACATTTTCCAAGAAATTTGTACTTTTTTACCTCATTTATTTCAACCTGCAAAAGTTAAGCTACAGAACTGAAAAAGCTTCTAGTATGTAACTCTTAATCTTAAAAGCTTGGGCACAAAATATACATTTAATAACTATGAACTCAAACCCGAAAAAAAAAGAAACTTTCACCTACCTCTGTTGCTACCTTTTCACAATCGTGTGCGCCGAAGTGAATGTACCTAATTATTTCAAATTCTATCGAACATCAGCCATGCAAGCGTAAATGTTGAACGCGGGCGTAGAAAACAAATCGTGCGTCTAAAACAAGCGCACACTTCCATTGACTTTACTGATTGAAGATAGTATTAGTAATCATGGCATATAGGAAATATTCAAGACATCTAATTAATAAAATAAATGACAAGTATACATTCATGTTTTTTGTTTTTGTTTTGCCAAATGTATCTTAAGCAACTGGAGGTGGCAATCAAAATAATGAATGGAGATGATACTTTTATGAACTGTTTGGCAACCGGAAGCGTCAAAAATTTGACTGAAGCCAATAAAATTTACCTCAAGTTTAGGCCTACTGCCATACATTATCAATTAAAATTGTAGTGAAAATGATTATGAGGTGTACTGAAAACTAATTAAAGATGCACAATAAAGGAGTTTCCCATATAATTCAATGTTGTTCCCAATCATGGGTTTCATTCTGGTACGTCTGCACGCGAAATAGGCAAGAAGCGAGTCAAAAAGAGGGCAACATTGGTCATAAAACTTTGGGTATGCATGCATCTAAAAGTGAAAAAGCACAAATGATGAGAATTGACAGTTTTTATATCGAAAACAGCCATTTCAAAGCATAAAAAGAGTTTTGAGCATCACAACTCTTACTTTATAGCAGGGGCGAAAATCACGCCTAATATAAATATCACAAAGGGTACTTCTTGACCCGTTGCTCTCGTGAAATGGAGGGCCCAATTCTTGCCTCCATTATCCCCGTGGGGAGAAGGGTTGGGGTTGTCCCGTGGTTTAGGTGTTTTTGGTTTCATTGCCCGTCTAGGTATACGGAAGGCTTTGATATGTAGATCGTTTTTTGTTTTTTGTATTCAAATTGTAGCCTTATACTTATATAGAGACAAAAAAAAACTATTATAAATTGTCCTGATTTATTTTTTGTCAAACAAATTTGTCTTACACCCCCTGCGATCGAAGTCTAGTTATACCCCTGCATGCACGGTGAGCAGAGGACATAATTAAACCAGAACAGAATTACAACTTACGAATTGCAGGTATTTATAAAACTTTAAATGGACATACGGCTCATTTTTTCTGTTTCAGATCCTCATTAAAAATATCAAAGAGAGTAAGTGTCCGTAATAGATTGTCTACACTCATTGGCCTGAATTCCTTTCACCTCTTTTGGGTATAGCTGAAAGCGCAATTCCCCTCCCTACCGCGACTAAAATTGATTCAAATTCAATCGGCCTGAAAATTGCTGATGACCCTTTCCTTTTAATATTAAATTTGCAATCACGACAGGAGAATATAATTTCTTTGGACGAAGCCAGGCCAAAGAGCCTGTAATATGTTTGATTCCACCTTGTTTAGCAACCAATTTCGACCTAAAACTTAATTCAAAATCGTGAAAATGACGCTTCCTGGGGTAAGAGAGACCAATATTTATTACTTAAAATGCAATATAACTTACATCCTAAAAGATATTTTCCTTTCAAAATTTACTGGTCCAGTTAAGCCAATAAAAACAGCAATTTTTCCTTTTTACTTGTACACACACATCCGTCTGCTGTTACTGACGTTAGGATAAAGGACGTTTTATTATGTATTAATGGCCTAAGCTATAAAAATAAGTATACACAAATTGAAAGACATAAGGATGCTGAGAAAGCAATGCCTTTGGAACAGAAACTTCTATCCCCGAAAATTCCGAATGGGGACTTTATTTTTCAGGAAATACACTCGGGGTTATAGGCCACACTTGAAACGGTAACCATCATTAGTGTTAAGTTGCAAAGGAAAAACCTCAAAATTTGTTGATCTTTTATTCTTATTCAAAAACTCTCACATCCCTGGTCATGAAACTAACAAATTGTAAGATAAATTTTTTAACAATCAATCAGTTCCCTGCAAAAAATATTCTAAAACTTTCCTCCTTGTGTGCAAAATCAGTGAAAATATGTCAAAGTCCAGTCATTTGTTGTATTACCAAAGTTAAGTTAAATCACACTTTTTACATTTGATCATAAACATATCTGAAATTTGTGGCGAAAATACCCTTCCAAATTTAAATTAATTAGTTTTTTTTTTTCAATTGCTTAATATTGTGTCAAATCCTGGGTCGACGTCCTAGGCGCCAAGGGGGCAAAGGTCCAGGAAGCTAGAAGCGTTTTTTGCCGTAATTTTGGTAGCAAAAAATTGCTTAACATTAGTTGTTCCGCTCCTTAAACTTTCAAACAGTCAGACCCAACCTGATTGATAATCAGGTCGGGTCATATTTTTCCTCTTCATTTTCTTTATTCTGAAAACCTTAGTTGTTGTGGAAGTTGGTGCTGAGTATCATATTAGCAATGGATAAAGTCCTTATTGTGTGGTTATTTTAATCAAGATAAAGTGGTCTCACTATTTGCTACAGTAAGTTTGTAGTTATGATTTGCTGGAACAAATTTTTAGGGAGAAGGACAAGTCATGAAATCTTGTCAATTCCGAACTAAAGTAAGTTAAAAAAAATACTATTTGGAACAAATGTTCAAATACAGGATCCCATTGACTTCAATATGTGTCTTTAGTTGGGGTCTAGGAATGGTTTCCATGCTCAATGCAAGAATAAAGCTTTGAGAAAAAATATTTACAACATTGAGAATAAAAAGGATATCAAAGTATATTTTCATAACAATTTTTGCATCCCTGTGATCATTCGGCGACCTCTCGAACAGCTTCTACCAGATGTATTAAATACAATGTTTTGGCCTTCACGGCAGGAGTGGATATTGAATATTGCCAACGAGCTATTGCCATGCATCAGTTTCTGTCCGAGCACGAAATCCAAGGGCCTGGCCCGCTCGAGCGCCAATGGTGGGAAAATGGTGGAAAATTTGGTTTTTTCTGTGGAAAATTCATGCACTTTTGGACTACACAAATGGAATATTACTTGCTTAATAGTATTTGAAGAATTTATTGATCAACACGTAAATTTTTCCCAGGGTCCAATTTTTCTTTCTCAGGACGATTTTGGTGCCCCTTTAGAAAGCTTTGCTGGGGGGGGGGGCTGTTTTTCCCTTGGCCCCCTACCACTGCCGGGAAATGCCCTGTAACTGGCATGCACGGAATCACCTCTGCTACTTTAGGAGGGTCCCATATATTAAGTCATACTATGCATTAAAACTTATTCCAAAATGATGTGATACAAAATTTTAACAGCATGTTTTGATAATTTCATGTACACAAAAATATCCTTGACCATTACAAAAGAAAAACCATATTTCATAAGCTAGGAAATTTGAGGTAGATAATAAACAAATACAAAGCACTCCAACATCCTGCTGGGCTGATGAAATCATAATCTGCATGATTTGAAATCAAAATAATGGCTCCCGTAGAACAATTTATTCATAGCATTAAACTTTTTGATCATTCCCAAAAATGTGTTTAGATTGCTTTGGGAGGTATGCAATTTGGTCAGAAGTTTTGTTATTTTTATTTCTATCATATGAAATAATGATTATGTCAGACTTTATGTCTCTTTTAAAATATGAACATTTCAAGATTTTACCTCAAGCCCCACCCACTCATTAATATGCATGACATCACCACCAAAGACAATAAGGCATATCTAAAAACAATGGGTTATCTGTGATTCTGTGTACCACATATATGACTTGAATCAAATGTATCGTTCTTGAGATATCATATTTACAAACTCTTTTCAACACATATAAGCCCTGCACTTTATATGCATGTTAATGAAATCCGACATTATTATACCATGAACATTTACACACTAGCTAACAACATAATCAAACCAAATATGAAACAAATGGCACATGCCGAAAAGTTTCTCTTTAAGCCTACCAGCACCCGACACCCGAGTTAATCCTGAAAACTCAGGTATGACAATTACCAACCCGACTTCCTGTTCAGTGTATTGTGTTTCCACTCCAAACAATGATTGTTTATCTACCATTCCCATGCACACCACAGTCAAATAGCCTAAGGTTATTTGTGTGTTAATAAGATTACAGAAAGCCAGTGTTGAGTAATCAGGGCACTTTTGTCATTGAAATCACTCATCAGCGTTAAGCGTATTAGTGGGAGAAATTTGTTTGCAAACTGGTGATAAAAATAACTGCCTGAGGTGATGTGTCCATTAACTGTAAATGATTGACGGACCATTTCTCACAAGGAAAAATATTGCTTCATGATGCAGTTGTTGAAACATGAACATTTCAAGTTTTTACCTTAAACTCCGCCTATTCATTAACAGGGTTCTAGCTACGGTGGGCGGCGCTGGTCGGGCCCGCCCAGAACTCACAATTCCCGCCCAGGACTTGGCTCTAAGATTCACTCTTCCGCCGGCACTCAAAAGTTCAATTCGGTTAATTAATTAAGTGTTTAAACAGATCTCCTTTTAATCTCGCTCTATTTATGTCATCCGCTGATTTACACACATAACATAACATACATTACGCATAATAAATTCTGATCAAAACAATTGAACTATATAGGAATTTAATGCAATTCAACGTACATATTATCATAAAATCACCTATACATGAAGCTCTTTGCATAAACTACGCACATGTACTCAGTTCAGGTTCATGTTTTAATCCCTGTGAATCACTGCTGGCAGCTTGCCAAGTCCGTCACCTACCATACAAACAAACTTTACACCCCCAAGAGCTCAAGGCCGGTCCAAATGTAAGTAATCAATCAACAAACCCATATGAACTTCACATTATAATGGACTAATATGGATAAAAGTTGTTGCATAGTTCATATGAACATGTGCCGTGACTTTCGTCGAAGGATACTGGGACGAAAATAAAAGCGGCACAAAGTTTGGGCAAGATGAATAACAATGGGAATTGAGAGAAGAGTTTCCGTCATATGTTTGTACTTTTTCTTCTTCTTTTGGTGGGGGTAGAGGGGTGGAGGGGGGTACTTTGACAGTTGAATATCCATTGTATTTTCTAGTCTCATTGTACATACAAATATTTTGTAAATCCTAGCATTCCGATAAAAGAATAAATATAAAAAACCCTTTTTCGTTGACATTTTGTCAATAGAAGTGGACTAAATTTGAACAGTTTTTCATGGGAGGGGGTCTAGGAGGAGATCACGCTCATTAATATACATCCATGACAGTTAGTGCTTATCAGTCAGTGAGTATCACTGGTCTCCATACTTATCAGTCAGTGTGCATCACTGGTCTCCATACTTATCAGTCAGTGTGCATCACTGGTCTCCATACTTATCAGTCAGTGTGCATCACTGGTCTCCATACTTATCAGTCAGTGTGTATCACTGGTCTCCATACTTATCAGTCAGTGTGCATCACTGGACTCCATACTTATCAGTCAGAGTGCATCACTGGTCTCCATACTTATCAGTCAGTGTGTATCACTGGTCTCCATACACACACACAACAATAGTTACATAAAAGTATCAAAGATACATAGAAATATTTATGACTTGTGAAGGTCATAACCTTGATTTCTAAAAAAGGATATTTATGACCAAAAATATATATCAAATAATCAAAATGTCACCGAAATTCCATTATGATCTAATGTCAAAAGATCAATTTACGTAAAGAACTACAACCACGTGACTATGTCACAATAGTCAAATGCCAAAACAGCTGAATCACCATTTAACTAATTCTTTGAAAGAGATCAACATGCAAGTAGGCTACTTTGTAGTTATCATATGAATGTAGTGCTGTATAATATTGTTACTTTCCTGGTATGACAGTATGATCAAATCTGTGTTCAACAGGGCATGGAATTACACAGCAAAGTGGGCAGTTTTCAGTTATGTATGTAAGGTAAGTCACTCGGTAAATTATTCTAAATTTGTAAATAGTAGATTTAAGAGAATGTACCGAATAACTGATCAATAAAAGATGACTTTGGTTTAACAGAATAAATTGTTCTGGTAATTGTAACAGTATTTAGGCTTAAAATGCTCCAATGTCAGAATGGTTTTGGCTCATATCTATACACATTGGACTAAAGCACCAAACTTTGTACATTTTATGTTTATGTCCTATAGCAAAATTATAGAGAGGGGTGCCTGGTTTTTGAAGTCTAGGTCAGGAGCAATTCAAGGTCAAATGTTAGTATGGGGTCAAAATTTTAAAATGGCCTATTCCTATAAATAAATGTATTAAATTACTCCGCTGGTCATAAGGAATTCAAAAAGGTATAGTTGGTCATATCCTTTACCTTCGAATATCTTGCTATGGTCGGAAATATCCTAAAGGTCATTACACTTTTGATTGGTTACTATAGAGAGGTCAAAACCGACACATTTACCGATCTTTTTAAAAAGGATACCAAATGAATCGTAAGATCATCTGCATTAATAATGTCTATAATGTGATGTTCCCAGTATGTCCAGTTTTAGAGATATAGGGCGATATCCATAGTGTACCTACAGGGCGTATGTACGGGAGTGGGTACATTATTGGTATTGTCTTACATCTGCCAAACTGGACATGCTGGGTACATCACACTATATACTTTATTATTGTAAATGATCTCACAGTTTGTGATGATTCTTAGAATGACATTATTAACTCAACAAAAGGTCATGTGGAAAATTTAAAGACTTGCTCTGCTGGAAATAAGGAGGTATTTAAAACAGAGCTAGTGAGTGTTTCATTAATGTAAATTACAATGAATCATCAGAGCTTCCAGGGGCTTTCACCCTGGACCCATTTGCCCCCTGGACCCATAAAGTGGTTTGACCTGGACCGCATGCCATTTGTCACTCATTTTAAGAATGCACCGGATCCAAATTTTTAGATCGGGCTGGAACCGGATTTAGCCAGATCTTAGAGTAAATACGGTCAGACTGGATTTTTCCCTTACCAAAAAGAAATCCTTAAAGGATTAGTTCAAGAGTCAAGCAAATCTATCTAAAATGAAAGAGGACTTCAAAAGTAAGAAAATGGTGAAGATAGCAGTCAAAAATCTTATTCCGTAAAAATAGATATCTAGGTTTTAAGTTTGGTAACATCATGTGTAGAAGCGACTGAAATCAGACTATTTGTGATTCCTCTAGTTCAGATTCTTCAAAGTCTTTACGTATTCTATCATATTTTGTCCTGCAATTTTGTAGCTTAAATACCATGGGATAAAAAAGTAGTTAAACTTAATATAGGAAGGGTATCTATAATATACCACTGAAGAAAGTTCAAGGAAAAATAATTTAAATAGTAAAAAACGTGAGAGAAAAAAACTTTCTTTAAAATACATTAACAATTGTTAAGAATGTGAGGATGAAGACACCAACTTTTCATGGTAGACTTACAACACCAGTCATTTCTACACAGATAAGACAGAGCTTTAAACCTGAATATCTCCTTCACGGAATAAGATTTTGTAATGCTTTCTTCACCATTTTGTTTCTTTTGAAATTCTCTTTCATATAAGATGGATATGCGTGACTACTGAACTAATCCTTTAACAAAATGTAATTATGGAAAGGGAGAATATCTAAGGTGAAGTATATAATTTGATAAGGTCCCTGTAAAAGATTAAATAGGATTTTGGAGTGGTGTATGTTATCGAATAAACATAAGTAATAACTGCAACAAAAGTTTTTTAATGATTGCTTGATTTATGTAAATGTGTTTGTTTGAAAAATAGTGTACACTTCCTTTGAAGTTTGTGCAAAAATCACATTTAAGAAGCTCATATTGAGAAAGAAAGCAAATAAATGGGTTGTAAAAACTATTTACAATTAATTAAGTATACGTCTTTTTGTAAAAAAAATATTTTCTTTAGAATAAAAAAAACATCATTGTGTGTACCATTCTAGAAATGGAAGAAAATGTAGTATTAGCTATGTCATGTGGATAAATTTCAATGTGCTTAATTGTGCTAAAAACTCACTAGAAGTGTTTAATTTAGATTTTCATTTATTTCAACTATTATGCTGATCAAAGAATGTTTTTTAGATGATCTAATTTGATGATATTCCATTGTAATGTAAATGACCCCATTTGATGGAAACTTTTTTGCTCCATCTATCTGAAAAGAGACTGCATGTATTTAATGTTGTATTATATATAATTTACTGTAATTCAGATATTTAACAATATAAGGGGGTGGTTACACACAGATGAAAATTATGAAGAAATTTTAGACAGTCCTACAAAAAGGGGTAAAGAGGCAACAAACAATTATAGGAATAAGGAATGTCTATGGTTAAATTTAACTACACCAATTGATTCAAAGTCCCTAGTTTAACGTTTTCAGAGGGGTGCTCCACCCTGCCTCTTATTTCCCCCACCCTGCCCCTTATTTCCCCACCCTGCCCCTTATTGCCCCACCCTACCCCTTATTCCCCCCACCCTGCCCCTTTCCATTAAGAACTCTACATTTTGTTCACAAGAACACACTTTTGATAACTATTTTGCCTTTTTTTCCATGCTGATGATAGTTCCCCTGGCAATTTGCAGGGACACTACTTAGTGCATTGATTATTCCCTTATTTACATTTCAAAGTATGCATTCAAACCGGCCCTCAATGTGCCCTTGATGCCTTGTAAATGCCCCTTTTGGTCAGTGACATCCCTGTCATGTATAATTGTTTTCCCTTAGTGGAGACAATCAGAATTACCAAGGGCATCTAGACAGCCAATTTTATACAACAATCACAAATCACCTTTCTCTGACCTGAGCAAGGACACACATGCAATCCAATCACCAGGCGGTCATTCATTGCTTTTTGCATGAGTACATTTTCAGTTAAAAGCTCTATGTTACCACCATACACAACACAGTATAGCTTTGTATATAGTCTTCATTATTAATAACTTGCAAGTTTTAACAAGGAACTACACATGGTATAACTTGTATTCTGTTTTTAATGCACACATGAAGGATGTATAAACCTTTATAGATATTCAGTGGATTACAGATAGGTTCAACATGGTGCTTTTCTGTTACTTCATTGTAATTTTTTTTTTTTTTTTTTTTTTTTTCAGAAGCAAAGATAAGATTTTGTTTTCATGAAATCCTTAACTGTTTGGGGTTTTCCATGTCATGTTCTTATATTTTGTTTTTCATCTGCTCTCATGGATATGTACAAATCACACACATTATCTTCATTTCTCAGACAATTCTGGACAAAAGTGTTGACCATTTCCCCCTTCTACCACATTTCCATATTGGGACATGACTTGGACCTGCACTGACTTTTTGACTTTCAAAATTTTCTTCCAACATTGAAATGGGGTAGAAAGGGTGAAGAAAAGGGTCCAATAGTTTTGTCCAGAATTGTATGTTATGGACGTGAATTTTCAATTTAGATTTGAACAAAATGGTAAAAGCGTTCAAAAATCGCATTACGGAAAATTTGTGGTTATACAAAGAACGTATTCCACTTTTGACGAGTCTTCAACTATTGTAGTAAGATATCAAAATGGTCCTCGTCAATGTTAGGTGGTATATCACCTTTACGCATTTACATAGGCATAGAAATTTAAATGTGGCCCATCATGTCTATATTTGAATCTATTGAGTCAAACAATTTCACAAGGCAATAAGTCAAAGCAGGAGGTTACTAACCAAGTAAAGAACTACTGGAAAGCAGTAAATTTAAGTTTTATTATAACAATTCCCTACTGATAACCGTTATAGATCATTAACAGAAGTTGTTGGTAAATAAATACAGATTTCATACAATTGAAATATCACAAAAATGATCAATGATCACATAAAGAACGTTTGAATGCATTGAACTTAAGTATTGTTATACAACGCCAAATCTCCACATTATAACCGTTATAAATAATCAATGAAGTTTTGAATAAATCAATACAAATTATATACTCTGTGAAACAAAATGTCATACAAATTATATATTTTTTTTAAATAAGCAGATAAAGTTTTACACAAACAGTAAATATCAAAAATATGACATAAAATAAACCATCCCTGTTAAGATCAAACTTAAACAATCATTTGAAAAATGATTCTATGCATTTAAATATTTGTGTTTGCACTTCAGACTGAGACAGAGTAAACTCCATTACATATACTAATGCTCAAAGTTCCCAAAAAGCAATAAATCTGCATGTAAGCCAAAGGTTATGTTGCAATAAAAAAAAAGCCTTGCATTTGAACACCTGAACAAGTGGCTCTTGGCCAGATGGCTTACAATGCACATGTAGAAGTATAATGTTGTTAAAGTGCACACGCATCATCATAGTTTCGTCATCTTCATCGTAGTAGCAATCATTATATTCGCAGGCTGTGCCTGATATCTTCAGAGAATGATAAGATAATGTTCCATGTTTATGTTAGTAATCAGAAATAGGAGAATTGAAAATTAAGATTTAAACTTTGATTTTTTGATTCACTTTCTTAACTAGTTCAAAAAATCATGTTGGACAGATGTGTCCGTGTTATCATTATCGACAAGTTTTACTTCATAATATATGCATGGCGGGAGTAAATCGTTTTAAAATTTTGTTGCTGACAGTATTGACCATTTCAGTAATACATGTGAATTATCTGATATGGGAAGTAACGCACCAGCACTACGAAACTTTACTTTTTGCCTGCATGTACAAACATGCAGTGGCGTGGCTAATATGGAGTGGGAGAGGGGGCAGCATAGTAATTTCCCCCGCAAATTCCCAAAAAGTCGGAACATATGCACCACATGATATTCAGTATATTTGATTGTTTTGGTAATCCTAATGAGAGAGATCCGTCTTTTAAGTTTCAGTTATATACTAGTCATCTTGGATTTCTTTTTAATGGTTTTTGCCCCCCTGCAATATTTTTAGCTACGCCACTGTAAACATGTATGAATTTCTGCTAATTTTTAGGCAAAAGTTGTCAGCCCTCCCATTGAAAATAGTCCCAGACGCACATGTAAGAGGAAAATAATTATTTATGAATTTGCTATGAATATTGTATTAAAGCTGTTCAAAAATAAAAGGGTTAATGAATAAAGGCAATAACGCATTAGGTACAGGATAATGCATAGAACTGTAGAAGCTGGTTACACCGATATTGCCCTCGCATCACTCAATCTTTGCCCTCGCATCACTCAATCATTGCCCTCGCATCACTCAATCATTGCCCTCGCATCACTCAATCATTGCCCTCGCATCACTCAATCTTTGCCCTCGCATCACTCAATCTTTGCCCTCGCATCACTCAATCATTGCCCTCGCATCACTCAATCTTTGCCCTCGCATCACTCAATCTTTGCCCTCGCATCACTCAATCATTGCCCTCGCATCACTCAATCTTTGCCCTCGCATCACTCGATTGCCTTTGCCACTCAATCTTTGCGCACTCAATCTTTGCCCTCGCATCACTCAATCTTTGCCTCGCATCAATCTTTGCAATCTTTGCCTCGCATCACTCAATCATTGCCCTCGCATCACTCAATCATTGCCTCTCATCATCACTCACTCAATCATTGCCCTCGCATCACTCAATCTCCAATCATTGCCCTCGCAATCTTGCCCTCGCATCACTCAATCATTGCCCTCGCATCACTCAATCATTGCCCTCGCATCACTCAATCATTGCCCTCGCATCACTCAATCTTTGTCCTCGCATCACACTCAATCATTGCCCTCGCATCACTCAATCTTGCCCTCGCATCACTCAATCATTGCCCTCGCATCACACTCAATCATTGCCCTCGCATCACTCAATCTTTGCCCTCGCATCACTCAATCTTTGTCCTCGCATCACTCAATCTTTGCCCTCGCATCACTCAATCTTTGCCCTCGCATCACTCAATCATTGCCCTCGCATCACACTCAATCATTGCCCTCGCATCACTCAATCATTGCCCTCGCATCACTCAATCTTTGCCCTCGCATCACTCAATCTTGCCCTCGCATCACTCAATCTTTGTCCTCGCATCACTCAATCTTTGCCTCGCATCATCACTCAATCAATTTGCCCTCGCATCACTCAATCTTTGCATCACACTCAATCATTGCCCTCGCATCACTCAATCTTTGCCCCTCGCATCACTCAATCTTTGCCCTCACACTCAATCATTGCCCCACTCAATCATTGCCCTCGCATCACTCAATCTTGCATCCTCAATCACTCAATCATTGCCCTCACTCATCACTCACTCAATCTTTGCCTCGCATCACTCAATCTTTGCCCTCGCATCACTCAATCATTGCCTCGCCTGATCACTCAATCTTTGTCCTCGCATCACCAATCAATCACTCAATTTGCCCTCGCATCACTCAATCTTTGTCCTCGCATCACTCAATCATTGCCCTCGCATCACTCAATCTTGCCCTGCATCACTCAATCTTTGCCCTCGCATCACTCAATCTTTGTCCTCGCATCACTCAATCTTTGTCCTCAATCTTTGCATCACACTCAATCTTGCCCTCGCATCACTCAATCTTTGTCACTCAATCTTTGCCCTCGCATCAATCATCAATCTTTGTCCTGCCATCATCACTCAATCTTGCCCTCGCATCACTCAATCTTTGCCCTCGCATCACTCAATCTTTGCCCTCGCATCACTCAATCTTTGTCCTCGCATCACTCAATCATTGCCCTCATCACTCAATCTTTGCCCTCGCCCTCGCATCACTCAATCATTGCCCTCGCATCACTCAATCTTGCCCTCGCATCACTCAATCTTTGTCCTCGCATCACTCAATCTTGCCCTCATCACTCAATCTTTGCCTCGCATTCATTGTCCTCGCATCACACTCAATCTTTGCCTCCACTCAATCTTTGCATCACTCAATCATTCGCATCACTCAATCATTTGCCTCGCATCACTCAATCTTGCCCTCGCATCACTCAATCATTGCCCTCGCATCACTCAATCTTTGCCTCGCATCACTCAATCTTGCCCTCGCGCCTCGCATCATCAATCTTTGCATCATCAATCAATTTTGCCTCGCATCACTCAATCTTTGCCTCATCATCATCAATCAATCTTTGTCCTCGCATCACTCAATCTTTGCCTCGCATCACTCAATCTTCTTTGTCCATCACTCAATCTTTGTCCCTCATCACTCAATCTTTGCCTCGCATCACTCAATCTTTGCCCTCGCATCACTCAATCTTTGTCCTCGCATCACTCAATCTTTGCCTCGCATCACTCAATCATTGCCCTCGCATCACTCAATCTTTGTCCTCGCATCACTCAATCTTTGTCCTCGCATCACTCAATCTCCCTCGCATCACTCAATCTTTGCCCTCGCATCACTCAATCTTTGCCTCGCATCACTCAATCATCACCAATTTTGCCCTCGCATCACTCAATCACTCAATTTGCCCCTCGCATCACTCAATCTTTGTCCTCATTGCATCACTCAATCTTTGTCCTCGCATCACTCAATCATTGCCCTCGCATCACTCAATCATTGCCCTCGCATCACTCAATCATTGCATCATCACTCAATCTTTGCCTCGCATCACTCAATCATTGCCTCGCATCACTCAATCTTTGCCCTCGCAATCAATCATTGCCCTCGCATCACTCAATCTTTGTCCTCGCATCACTCAATCATTGCCCTCATCACTCATCCCTCGCATCACTCAATCTTTGCCCTCGCATCACTCAATCATTGCCCTCGCATCACTCAATCTTTGTCCTCGCATCACTCAATCTTTGTCCTCGCATCACTCAATCATTGCCCTCGCATCACTCAATCATTGCCCTCGTCACTCAATCTTCATTGCCCTCGCCTCAATCTTTGCACACTCAATCATTGCCCTCCACTCAATCTTTGTCCTCGCATCACTCAATCTTTGCATCACTCAATCTTTGCCCTCGCATCACTCAATCATTGCCCTTGCATCCTCAATCATTGCCCTCGCATCAATCATTGCCCTCGCATCACTCAATCTTTGTCCTCGCATCACTCAATCTTTGTCCTCGCATCACTCAATCTTTGTCCTCGCATCACTCAATCTTTGTCCTCGCATCACTTGCCCTCGCATCAATCTTTGTCCTCTCGCATCACTCAATCTTTGTCCTCGCATCACTCAATCTTTGTCCTCGCATCACATCATTGCCTCGCATCACTCAATCTTTGTCCTCGCATCACTCAATCTTTGTCCCTCGCATCACTCAATCTTTGCCCTCGCATCACTCAATCTTTGTCCTCGCATCACTCAATCTTTGCCCTCGCATCACTCAATCTTTGTCCTCCCTCGCATCACTCAATCTTTGTCCTCTCATCACTCAATCTTTGTCCTCGCATCACTCAAATCTTTGTCCTCGCATCACTCAATCTTTGCCCTCGCATCACTCAATCTTTGCCTCGCATCACTCAATCAATTTGCCTCGCATCACTCAATCTTTGCCCTCGCATCACTCAATCATTGCCCTCGCATCATCTTGCCCTCGCATCACTCAATCTTTGTCCTCGCATCACTCAATCTTTGTCCTCGCATCACTCAATCTTTGCCCTCCTCGCATCACTCAATCTTTGTCCTCGCATCACTCAATCATTGCCCTCGCATCACTCAAATCTTTGTCCTCGCATCACTCAATCTTTGTCCTCGTATCACTCAATCTTTGCTCTCGCATCACTCAATCATTGCCCTTGCATCACTCAATCATTGCCCTCGCATCACTCAATCTTTGCCCTCGCATCACTCAATCATTGCCCTCGCATCACTCAATCATTGCCCTCGCGTCACTCAATCATTGCCCTCGCATCACTAGATCTTTGCCCTCGCATCACTCGATCTTTGCCCTCGCATCACTCGATCTTTGTCCTCGCATCACTCAATCTTCTACCAAGAACTTCAACACAAAATGTACTCATTACAGTGTCGAGAAAGAACATAAAATGTTCCCCTTCTTGTCGCCGTACCAAGATCTTACTCTTATTCTCAGTGTAAATATTTTGTATCTGTTTAACTGTAAAGTTTTTTATCTTTTATTTTTATTTAATAAAAACACAGTGATTCCTTGCGCCGCCGAAGACATATCCCACGGAGAAAGCATAGTCTATATGACTGATGATATAGCACATATACATGATATAGGGCTCCCTGAATTCAAAATGTCAAATTCTTAAAACGTAATTAGGCCTAAGCTTGAGCTAATATGATGGTATTTAATAATTGTATTTCTATGAAAATTGTAGGTAATGTTTTTCTCGCTGCCATGGCCATGGTGACAGTCCCCTTCCTTACTACCGCCCACCACTCACCCCAGTTAGCTGGATACCCATTTTAGTCGGGCAGATAATCATGTCCAACTCTGCTATATATCTGGGTCATTATGATGACAATATGATACTTGCAGGCACCGATCTTACATAGTCAGGCAGAGATGTAAAATTTACTTTTTAAATCAGTGATTTATTGGAATCATGACGGACTTGGCTAGAATTCCCGATAGTTAAAGAAAATTTATCGAAAATCAAAAAACTGCCTGAAAATGGAAGAAAATGTTCCGGAAAATTGATCAAAAAGTTTGCAAAAACTTCCCCAAAATCGAAAAACCTGCCCAAATGAAGGAAATGTTCGAAAAAACATTCCCCGAAATGAAGGAAATTGTCCAGAATGTTTTCCGATAGCTCCCCCCCCCCCCCTCTTCCCAACAAATTCAAAAACCCTACTCAAATATAATTGTTTATTCACAGATTCATTGCGAATGTTTCCTTCGTAATAGACTTCCGAGTCGGGCAAAAGTCCCCCCCTTCCCCCTTTCCCCCTGAGTGAGATGGTCCCGTATGGCCATGGTCTGATACATTAATGATATGCACCCTGACATTAATTACTACTATCTGAAATCTCTCTTTGATTTCCTCTTAAAGGAATATTCCCATGGATTTTTGTTTTCTCATATATGATAGAGAAAATGATAGAAAAAAAGTGGTGACAAGACTATGTTAATATCTTATTCCGCTTAAAAGGTATAACAATTCAAAAAGTAGAAAATTGTTGTTAAAAATGCCTTGTACAATGACCTTCTGCTTGATGATGTCACAGAGGCACATTCCAGCATAATTCTTATGTATTTATATATCTAATCACATTTTTTACGTTTATTATCAAACTAACTTTTTTTGGTTAATTATAGAAATATATAAATGACAAAAAAACATTTTCTTATTTTTTCAGGTACATCACAATTTCAATAAGAAAAAAATCCAAGTCATTTTTAAGGAAAATCAATGAAAAGACTCTCTAAATGAAATTACCAATATGTTATCACAGATGTTGCCAATGTACCACGTTTTTTCCAAAATGAAAAATCTTTAAAATTTCATAACTTCTAAACAGAATGAGATATCAACATAGTTATTTCACCTTTGTTTCTAACAAAATTCTCTATCATATATGAAAAACTGAAAATTCTTGGGGATATTCCTTTAAATCCAGTTAACGTTACGCAACTTTTTCTATGAAGACACGCGCCAGTAACTGCACAACTGTTGGTTTTCTACACTACATTTAAACACATGATGGGAGTAAACGTAATCTTTAAATCATGCACCATATACCTTGAATATAATTTTGCTTTTGAAAATAAATTTACAATAATGTTTTTGTAAATGTATAATAGTTTCAAAAGTTTGATAAACCGGTGTGAAAACTCTGAAGAACACTTGAGGTAACTTTTGATATACCCCTTTGTACACAATAGACAGGTCTTCAAAGTTTATCTCACAGCCCAGGCCCCGGTCTCAAAATGTTCGATTACGTGGTTGGACTATACTGATCAGGAATGTTATCTATGAAAAGTAGGAGACATCAGGGGGAAGAGTGAACTGGTGAAACCTGGTAACAAGAATGGTAACGGGAATCATTTTCATTTTCGCAATGGAAGGGATAACCTCAGGCCTATATATTTTTCGGGGAGGGTAGAGGAGCTGCGTGGGGTGATGATAATTCTTTATCTCGGAAGCTTTTATTACTGGTCGAATTGGGACAATATTTCTGATAACCCACAGCTTTTCTGATAGTTCCTTGTTTTGACCAAAATCGTTCTATACAGGGCCTTAATTCTCATCTGGAAAGCTTGTGTGTGTGTGGGAGGGGGAGACATGGCCTCTTGTTTAAAAAAAAGGGGACAGCATGCAAATCTCCCCCAAAATGTACGGAAGTTTTACAAACTTACTGAAAAGCCATTCCACCCCCCCCCCCCCCTTCCCTACACCCAGAGGTTTTCTTTCCGATGATACTTTTTTTCTATCATGAGATAATTCTTAGTCACGGTTTATGTAATTTTTCTAAGTTTCGGGAAATTACATTCAATTTTTGTGAATCTCTTTTAATCTTTGAGAAATTTTCTTTATTCTCGTGCATTTTTCGGAAAATTTCCTTCATCTTGAGGAAACTTTTCTTCGATTTTCGGTAAGTTTTCTTCACTTTTTGGGAAATTCCTTCATTGTTTGGGAAATCTCTTTCAATTTTGGGGAAATTTCTTTCATTCTCGTGCCATTTCTTTCAATTCTTGGAAAATTTCCTTTATCTTGAGAAATTTTTTCCTTGATTTTCGGAAATTTTCCTTCAATGTTTGGGATATTTCTTTACATTTTTAGAAAATTTCTTTCATTTTCTGCAATTTTTGGAAAATTTCCTTCATTTTGGGGGCAAATGTTTGTCAATTTTCGGTAAATGTTCATGAATTATCGGAAAATGTTGCCAAATATTACCAAAAATCCCAATGGGTTTGCCACAATTTCCTTCAATTTTGTGTCAATAATTTCCCAATGGAAAGAAAACCTTTCAGGGAGTATCTTTCTCTCTGCTCCCCGCTCATAAGACGTGCAATTACCACGCTGCCTCCTCCTCCGCACCCTTGTCCCAATATGTTCTAATAAATATGACAAAACTGCTCATAAAACATGTTATCACATCATCTCTTTTGCTTTGGCTTGCCCCCCGCTTCCCCTTGACATTTTATCCTGGCTCCGCCTCTGCTGAAAAGTAGGGGAACATCTCCCACGTCCTGCTCCCCAGTATCACGACCCTGTATAATATATAATAATTATCCGGAAGTTATTTGAGATGGGTGACTGTATTAAACATGCCGGGAGTAATATTCATCGTGCAAAAAAAAAAAAAATACAATGCTTTAACATCGTCAGAAATAGCATGGGCGGGATTTGTCTGCCGAAAGTGTGTGGGGAGTGGGATGGCCAAAATCAAAAATTGGGTGAGAGGAAAAACCACAAATCATTGTTAGATAACATTTAGTTGCTACCACTGGATTAAATAACGATCCCGACAGGAAGCGTGGGACCTATTTTTGGTTGCTTGGAACGTTCAGTTGTTAACTGACAAAGTGCACGGGCTCACTGTGTTTTCAAGTTGTAAGCGCAAACTTTATTTGCTGGTATTTTTACGATGTAAATAATGTGCTTGGTTTAGGAAGGGATAAAGGGAAGGAAAAAATAGCGTGATTGACATGTGATTTCAAGAGGTATTAATGTATTACGGTAACATTTGATTATAGAAATTTCCTTCCACACCTGCAAAAAAGCCATTTCGGAATTAAATGAAGATAACATGGAGAACATAACTACGAATTCTACAAAGTAATTATGCGAAGTTTAAATTCTTTAAAAATACATCGACAAGATCAGATAGGCCTAAGCTATCCAATTTGGAAACATATATATTCAAGTTTAATCTAAAACTGAATTACTAGACGAATTAGTTTAACATACAAAGTTTGGGAAGATATTTAAAAAGAAAACACAACACGATTACTTTAGTGATCTTAATTTCTCGTTTTATTCGAACATTTTTTTTCTAAACAGAAGAGAAAGTTTTCTACATGAAACTCGCAGTCACAACTAATCAGTCGACTGTGTGATTCGCAACGCGAGTGTGCATGGTACATTGAACTTAATAGCCTACGCGCAGTGCACAGCGATCCTTTGTTATAAACGTTAACAACAAGTCTAGACCGAAACTCGGGTGCCAGTACGCTATAATTGATTTTTTTTGTACAACAAGCTGTAAAGGAGAAAATTTCGGCATGGTCCCTTTTGATGACTGACATCCCTGCCCCTTTTGGTGAGTGACATCCCTTCCCCTTTTGGTGAGTGACATCCCTGTCCCTTTTGGTAAGTGGTATCCCTGCCCCTTTTGGTGAGTGACATCCATGTCCCTTTAAGTGAGTGACAATCCTTCCTTTTTTGGTGAGTGACATCCCTGTCCCTTTTGGTAAGTGGTATCTCTGCCCCTTTTGGTGAGTGACATCCCTGTCTCTTTAAGTGAGTGACAATCCTTCCTTTTTTGGTGAGTGACATCCATGTCCCTTTTGGTGAGTGACATCCCTGCCCCTTTCGATCAGTAACATCCCTGTCCCTTTTGGTGAGTGAAATCCCTGTCCCTTTTGGTGAGTGACATCCCTGCCCCTTTTGGTGAGTCACATCCCTGTCCCTTTTGGTGAGTGACATCCCTGTCCCTTTTGGTGAGCAGCATCCTTGCCCCTTTCGATCAGTAACATCCCTGTCCCTTTTAGTGAGTGACATCCCTGTCCCTTTTGGTGAGTGACATCCCTGTCCCTTTTGGTGAGTGACATTCATGTCGCTTTTGGTCAGTGACATTCCTGTCCCTTTTGGTGAGTCACATCCCTGCTCCTTTTGGTGAGTGACATCTCTGTCCCTTTTGGTGAGTCACACCCCTGCCCCTTTTGGTGAGTCACATCCCTGTCCCTTTTGGTGAGCAACATCCCTGCCCCTTTGGTCAGTGACATCATTGTCCCTTTTGGTCAGTGACATTCCTGTCCCTTTTGGTCAGTGACATCCCTGTCCCTTTTGGTGAGTGACATCCCTGTCCATTTTGGTGAGTGACATCCCTGTCCCTTTTGGTGAGTGACATTCATGTCGCTTTTGGTCAGTGACATCCTTGTCCCTTTTGGTGAGTTACATCCCTGCTCCTTTTGGTGAGTGACATCTCTGTCCATCCCTGCCCCTTTGGTCAGTGACATCCTTGTGACATCCCTGTCCTTTTGGTGACATCCTTGTCCCCTTTAATGTGACATTCCTGTCCGTTTTGGTGAGTGACATCCCTGCCCCTTTTGGTCAGTGACATCCTTGTCCCTTTTGGTGAGTCACATCCCTGCTCCTTTTGGTGAGTGACATCTCTGTCCCTTTTGGTGAGTGACATCCCTGCCCCTTTTGGTCAGTAACATCCCTATCAATCCCTTTTGGTGAGTGACATCCCTGTCGCTTTTGGTGAGTCACATCCCTGCCCCTTTTGGTGAGTGACATCCTTGTCCCTTTTGGTGAGCGACATCCCTGCCCCTTTGGTCAGTGACATCCTTGTCCCTTTTGGTCAGTGACATTCCTGTCCCTTTTGGTCAGTGACATCCCTGTCCCTTTCTGGATCATTTAAGCTAGGTGTTTGTATTACACTGTTACATTGATCAAGGCTACCATAAATGTTTCCCCTTTATTATACTAACTGATTGTTGTAGGCCCTATACTATAAAAAGGCTTCTTTCATTACAATTCAGTTGTACAGTATCATTTTGGTCAGACATCCTTGGTTTGGTTGATTATTCTAACGGTGGCTCAAACTTTCAGAATATTTAGTAAAATATTATGTTAAACTGTATCTTTTTTTTTTACTTTTGACAGTTTTTATTAATTTTTGAGAAATGTTACTGAAATTTAAGCTATTACCAACACCTTCTTAAGAATTAATTTTGGCCATTTTTTTTAGAATAATTCAACCAGATTTTTGTTCAGATCCGGCCGGAACAGGAAGCGGATTTTTTGTCACTATCTGACCGGCGCTTTTTTTTTCTCTGTAGACCAGAATTGCCATTACAGATTTTTTCAGCCAATCATATACAAGAATGATGATGACGTAATTAAATATGAATATTTATATTCAACTTATGACATATCGTCTGACAAAATAATTTGGGGTTTAGTAATTGAATGAGTGAATAACATTACTTTGCCGGAAAACAATGGAAAAAACCTGACACTACAGATATGGCACAATTTAAAATGTACTACGAAGCGAATCCTCCTTTAAATATCGAGGAAGTAGTTAGAAATATCTCGGTAAGTGGTGTTTTGAGTGAAGTTCTAACACTCGCTCCTTGTATGAAAATTAAGACATAATTTATAAAGTAGTAGTTAAGCGACTTTCCCTTGCATTAACACTTTCCCTTGACACGTGTTGTAAGTACAAAGTTTTTGGTTAGTGTGTACAAATCAAGGTGGGGCTTATTCGCAGGGCAGTGATAACATATACCATAACCTAAAACCTAACCCCAACCCTAACCTTATCCGCAGTGTTGGCTTGAGATACTGTGTGGATACTCGCAGGGCTGCCCTGCGAATAATCACTTCAAAAATCAAAGTTGCATAGCGATAGTTCTCACGTTGTATACGTAGATCTTCAAGCTGCCGTATATGCGTGAGATAATTCGCACTAGTTGTAGGTATGCCTAGGCCTAGTACGAGTTCATGCCCAAATAGACTTTTGTTTAAGTTGTAGGTGAGTTTTATCCTTTTTGAACATATTTCTCTAAGTCCCGATTTTCCTTTCTGGACGGAGTGCGTAGTCGTAGTGAGTATACAGGCTATAGTATACAGTCCTATGTTATAGGACTAAAGTTGTATATGAATATTCATATTTAATTACGTCATTGTCATTCTTGTATATGATTGGCTGAAAAAATCTGTAATAACAATTCTGGTCAGCAGAAAAAAAAAGACGCATCCGGCCGGACCAGATATCCAGTGCATCCTAACCCATTTATTTTTATGTCATTTCTTGTGCCCCTGACTATTCCATGTCAAGTGCTGTGTCCCCCAAACAAAAATCATGAGCGACCCCTGCACTGCTAATGAATTACAAGTTTCCTGTAATCAGATCTTAATCTAGCTACTGAAGCATTTTGCAAAATCAAAGAAATTCGAAATATCTCAGAATTTTGTACTAAAAATAAATACTTTTCTCATATATATTTTTCCTTTCAATATGTATACTGACACATCTACTTTTTGAGAAATGGAACAAAAGAATTTGCCTTCTGTTCATAAAAAAGGAGGGTTTATCTTAAAGGTATTTGGACATGTAGCAATTGGTTTAAAAAGCGTATTAAGATATGAAAAGATCAGTTTTTGAAATTTAAAAATAGCACTTATAGTATCTGAGTTATGATTGATCATTCCTGATTTAATTTTTAATCCATGCTAAGTTTATGAATTTGTGATGTATGACTGGGTGGATAGCTGAAAATCCTTTTAACAACAACAACAAGACTTATATTGCGCACATACCATTCAAAGAATGTTCATGGCACAATTAACAATTAGAAAATGATAGGACCTACACATAATACAATAATTGAAAGAAATAGAAAACTTAAAGGTACAACATTATGTAAAAGCTTTTGTTAATGGGATGCTGCTAATCTGACTTTGTAAAGGGAGTTGGTTCCAAAGGGCAGAAACAATGAAGGACCTATTCCCCCCCGCCCCCCCTCCGCCCCCCTCCGCCCCCTCCCTCCGCCCCCTCCTCCGCCCCCTCCCCTCCAGAATGGTTTGACTTATTTTCGAATAATAACAGTTGACAGCTGCACCTTAAGATTAGAGAGGGAACATAATTACATAATAAGCTGATAAGTCGGAAATATATTTTAGATCTTGTTGTATACATTATACGCCATTGTAGATATGACAATGCAATGCTATGAGAATGAGTTACAATACATGCAGCTGAGTTTGGGATTAATTGGAGTCTATGAATCTGTTCTTGTGAAGACTGAGGAGTAAGGAATTACTCATATCCAACCTTGGAGTGATGAAAGAATGTACAATTCGTTCAGTTGCCCTGTCGTTGAAATTATATACGTAATTTGTAGATACCTCTCAAATAAAATGCAGCAGAACTTATTATTTTAGAAACGTGGTGTTTCATGGACATAATGGATTAAAAAATTACACCAAGATTAGAAGGGCAAACCCGGACATTATTAATCGATATGCATGGAATATCAACTTTAGCAAGCTGATAACAAGAACCGACCAGAACCAAAAGGTTTTGCGGTTCCGAGGCTTTTTCATATAGCTGATTGATTTGCAAAATTTGTATTAACTGTCATGTCAGTGCATATGAAATATTTGTTCCATGATATTTATTCATAAGCCACACTCACTATGCAGATCAATACAAATGTTGACAACATAAACATTTGCACCATAATTAAAAACATTATAAAAGCACGTATGATGTAAAAATGGTTGCACATTTATCCTATTTCAAGAATTTTTCAGTAAGCCCCGCCTACTCAATAATATTCATGACATCTCTACAACAACACTAGAACATGTACAAACCATGATTCATCTGTGTACGACATATAGCATAAATCTGATATACTCTTTATGAGATACAGTATGGTGTTTACATCATTTAGCATTTTCACATTAAGCCACGCCTCCATGCATACTAATGACATCTTCTGTTGATAACATAAGCATGTACACAATAACCAACAATATTATCGTTCCCAATCGGACACACAGTTGATCATTTGTAACTTCAAAATGTTCACTTATCAATATGCATGAAATTACCGCCACAAACATTACAGCACATCTGGAGACCATGAGCTATCTATGTACCACACATGGCGTGAATCCAGTTAATGGTTTTTGAGATATCAAATAATACTTGTGCGTTTTGTTTACAAATCATACCAAGCCTCGCCCACTATGCACATTAATAAAAATCAACGTTTTTATCAAATGAACACATACATACTAGTTAGCTAACATCATTATTATAACAAATCAATATGAAACAAAACAGACATGCGGTTGTTAAAATATGAACAGTTCAAGATTTGTATATTAAGCCCCGCCTACTCATTAATATGCACGGCATCACCTACGAAAACAATAGGGCACATATACAGACCATGAGCTATCTGAGTACCACATAATACAATAATCCAGCTTACCATTCTTAAGGTATCATGTTTACAAGCTTTGTGTTTAGTAAATCACATTAAGCCTCGCCCACTACGCATATTAACGAAATTCAACGTTTTTACATCATGAACATGCACACGCCAGCTAACATTATAAATATACCACATATGAAACAAAACAGACATGTGATTGGTAAATAAAGAAAATTCCCACTCACTAATATGCATGAAACCTTCATCAAAAACAATGTGGCACATCTACGGACCATGGGTTATATGTGTATCACATATGACATTAATCCAGTTTACCGTTCTTGAGATACTGTATTTACAAGCTCTTACAGCAAAATTATATTAAGCCCCAAATTCAACGTTTTTATGTCATGAACATGTACATACCAGCTAACAACAAACTAAATATGAAACAAAACAGACATGTGGTTGTTGAAATATGAACATTTCAAGATTTTTACATTAAGCTCCACCTACCCATTAATATGCATGACATCACAATTGAAAACAATATGGCACATCTTCAGACCATGGGCTATATGTGTATAACATATGGCATGAATCCAGTATATCGTTCTTGAGATATCGCGTTTACAACCTGGCTGTCACATAAATACATACACACACATATACACACACATACACACGCCATCATGACCACATAGGTTTCTGATGCCATCATATCGGAACCAAAGATCTAATAAAATAAACAGACTTTTGTATGCTTCATATAACCCATAGTGCTAGTTGGTAAGAAGGAAGGAGGGGGAGGGGGGGGTTGTCCAGTGCAACAACAACCAAGTGTTATTCCATCACTTGGATTAATATGATGAGCTGCAGATGTTTTGAACCTGAAGAAAGTTTTAATCCTGTAGGAATGAAGTTGCTATCTTTTCTTTTTAACCTCAGAGTGACACCTACCCTTTCACATTGGCCAACTTTTCACCAAACATTGTTTCCCGCGGATCGCTTGCTGCACTAAGAACCAGCAGTTGTCAATACAACATAAATCCTGATGAAACTGTGCACGAATTTGCCAACAGAATGTTTACCGGTAAGTAAGCTATAAACTTTCTTCTTTTTCATCCCTAAAATAAATTATTTCAGGGCGGGATGATAGTTCAATTATTTGATGATGATAATTTCTCACAATTTCAATTTTCACAAATTCACACGACAATTTAAATTTTTGTCCCATCCTTATTATTACTGAAAACTATAAGAGTGCTTAAATTACATGAATATTCA